>CM065721.1:67939611-67969611 GCA_033310375.1 Conus canariensis
CCGGTTAGTAATTCTACTACTTTGGTTGCAGCTTCCTCGCTGCCAATTGCATAGTACAATGAACGCAGCAAGAATGGAGCCCACATTTGAAGTGAAGCATGAGGACGGTACTCTACTCGTCCTTGCATCTGGTGACCAATCTTGTCTCTGGTTTTTGATTCTAAATCGATCAAAAGCGGTGAATGAATTACGGTGGAGCAGACGGCACAGTCTGCTGACTCTTGCTGTTCCACAGCATCAAAATGAATAAGAAGACTTTCTTTTCAAAAGCTACACTTGTTAAATGCAAGTGCAACCACATCCCACAATGGCCCTGTAGATGAAATGATCCATCCATGATGTGACATCACTAGAGAAAAGAGAAAAAATGAACTGGTTCACTCATACAGCTGGTTTCTTGGTTCAGATACACACACTTCGATCTGGACTTTTTCCTGGTGTCACACATCAAGAGCAAGTCTCACACTGGGTGATACTGCAAGACGCAGTCATTTGAAGAATAAAACATAAACAACTTTTTCCACCCATCAAAACAAACGCATCTTATGGCAAATAATTGAATGGCTGGCCTCTCAGTGGACATCCTGACAAATTCCAGTCGTATGAACCTATCATGTTGGTTGGGGTTTTTGTCTCTTTGTTTTGTTTTCAGTAGATACTGCACACTTACTTATCAACTTCAGTATGGCTTCAAGCCTATCCTACGTTATTTACATGGAAACGACAGTCATTGTAACCAGATAAAAATTTTAACGACAGAGAGCAAATACGGGAAGACTGGCATGAGGACATTACTTTAAAAAAGAAAAAAAAGAGAAAAAAAGGAATGAAAGAAGACGTGGAACAGTGCAGGAAGAAATGACTTAACAATGAAGTGATCCACCTGCTAAACTCAAACTCAAAGGTGTCTGGTAATTCATTGCAAGAAAAAAAAAAATGATTGGCAGCTCTCTCCAGCGTGAATAGCAGAACAGCCGGAATTCATTTGGAATGAAGCTTTCCATAACAGATCACCACTATTTGCAGAGTAAATATGTACTTCACTCTGCATTTTCTCTCTCTCTCTCTCTCTATTACAGGTGCTTCATGTGTAAGCGCCCGTTCAATCTCTCAAGTCTCAGTCTCTCTCTCTCTCTCTCTCTCTCTCTGTATGTGTGTATATGTGTGTGTCACTGAATGTGTATATTTGTTCTCTCTGTGTTGTTCTCCCATCTTTCTCTATTAAAGGTGCTTTGTGCATACGCACAGATCCCCCCCCCCCCCCCCCCCCCATCAGTGTGTGTGTGTATAATTATATCTGAGTCAGTGTGTGTGTGTGTGTGTGTGTGTGTGTGTGTGTGTATGTGTGCATGCATGCATATGTGCGTGTCTCTTGTGCGCGTGCATTCATTCACGCATGTGTGTGTATGTGTGAGTGTGTGTGAGTGTGTGTGTGTGTGTGTGTGTGTGTGTGTGTGTGTGTGTGTGTGTGTGTGTGTGTGTGTGAGAGAGAGAGGGTTTGCCTGTGAAAGCATGTGTGTGTGCATACAAGTGTGTGTGTGTGTGTGTGTGTGTGTGTGTGTGTGTGTGTGTGTGTGTGTGTGTGTGTGTGTGTGTGCGAACATATTTGTACATGGGCATGGGTTCAACTGCTTGAGTGTGTGCGCTCATGAGTGTGTACATGCATGCGTGCATGTGTGTTCAGCAATCATATTCTGCAAAAGGTACAGGACAATTTCTAATCTACTTGGGGAATTGATGTTTTTATAGTGACTGGTCCTATATGATCCAGATAAGGGGGCCAATATACATGTGTACATATATGTGCATGACGCATGTTTCTGTGTGCGTCTTCATGCATGCATGTGTAAAAGTGTGTGTGTGTGTGTGTGTGTGTGTGTGTGTGTGTGTGTGTGTGTGTGTGTGTGTGTGTGTGTGTGTGAGAGAGAGAGAGAGAGAGAGAGAGAGAGAGAGAGAGAGAGAGAAAGAAAGAGATGAGGGACTAACGATCATTTTCTGTTATCTTAAACTAGGACTCATACAATCTTACTCCCAGACAAAACATCTGACTTCACACATTTCAACTCATCCAGCATTCTTTTTCTCTTCTTTTCCTTTCTTTTTCTACATTTTTTTTTTCTTTTTAAAGTGTTCCTGTCCTATCCATCCTCCTCTGTAACCTGTACATTTCTCACTTGCCCTTCACAAACTACTTTGCTGGTGTTCTGACAAGCCAAAATGCACGTCCCTTCACCCTTCACCCTTCACTGTGACTGCTTCGAGTGAGCTACAGGTCCCAATTTCGTTACATAAGGTCATATGACTCCAATAATGACCCCCAAAGTTCAAGGCAGTTCCCTCCCCCGCCCCCCCCCCCCCCCCCCCCCCACTACCAGCACAATCCCAGAAAAGAGAGAGAGTTAGGGCACACGATAGGACTTTTCAAACCCATTACCAAACGATCATGTTTTTCTCAAATTGAGTTTTTCCTGTTTCTTGCTTTTCTCAAATTTTTTTTTTTTCTTGGCTTCTCTCTTCATTCCCCTCCCCCTTCCACCCTCCCCCACACTCCCATTTCTTCCTTCTCTCTCTCTCACCTCCCCCCCCCCCCCCCCTCTCTCTCTCTTATCATTTTTTTGTTCCTCAATGTTTTCTTGCTCAGTGCTGGCTTCTAGTTTTTGTTACAATGTTTTCTTCCTGATTTTTTTTTCATTCTTCTCCTTCCAATGTTTCAATGCTGACTCTGTTGGGTTTTTTTTTTTCTTCCTTTTTTTTTGTTGTTTGTTTGTCAGCTCCTGTTACGATTTGCTTTTTGTGTTTCTAACAGTATTTTCATGTCAATTTTTTTCTCCTGCACTCCTGTGAGTAATGACAGTTGTAGGATAGATGTGGTGTGGCTTCATATTGCATACAACTGTGGGTCGGTCCCACACTAGATTCAGCTGGCGCCGGCAATACACCATATCACTCCTGAAGAACATCCAAGAGGTCACTTTAGGGCAGTAATGAGCAGCACAGATTCAGTGGACCTCAGACATTGATACCAGATGCCTCCTCTCAAAGTCTCAATGTATGACATAACAGTCCTGTCCACCAAGGAAGAGGAAACACACAAAGTAATGAAGCAGTCAAGACAAGTTAGTTACTTCGTCCATACAGCCTTTCACTGCGGAAAGCAACACTAGCTGATAGTGACATTCACTGTAGCCGATCAGGCCATTGCAACAGTGACGAAAAAAAGCAGTCAGCAGCCTCGGAAGGAGGTATGATAAACACATGAAGTGAACGCCAGCCACCGATCACTCCAGCCGTCACAGCAGAACAACTGCAATCCACCACAACAACACTCAGAGCACAACTGCAATCCACCACCTCAACAGTCAGAACACAACTGCAATCCACCACCTCAACAGTCAGAGAACTGCAATCCTCCACCTCAACACTCAGAGCACAACAACTGCAATCCTCCACCTCAACAGTGACAGCACAACAACTGCAATCCTCCATCTCAACAGTCAGAGCACAACTGCAATATATACCACCTCAACAGTCAGAGCACAACTGCAATCCACCACCTCAACAGTCAGAGCATAAAGTTCTGCAATCCACCACCTCAACAGTCAGAGCACAACAACTGCAATCCACCACCTCAACAGTCAGAGCACAACAACTGCAATCCACCACCTCAACAGTCAGAGCACAACAACTGCAATCCACCACCTCAACAGTCAGAGTACAACAACTGCAATCCACCACCTCAACAGTCAGAGCACAACAACTGCAATCCACCACCTCAACAGTCAGAGCACAACAACTGCAATCCACCACCTCAACAGTCAGAGCACAACAACTGCAATCCACCACCTCAACAGTCAGAGCACAACAACTGCAATCCACCACCTCAACAGTTGAAGCACAACAACTGCAATCCACCATCTCAACAGTCAGAGCACAACAACTGCAATCCTCCACCTCAACAGTCAGAGCACAATAACTGCAATCCACCACCTCAGCAGTCAGAGCACAACAACTGCAATCCACCACCTCAGCAGTCAGAGCACAACAACTGCAATCCACCACCTCAACAGTCACAGCACAACAACTGCAATCCACCACCTCAACAGTCACAGCACAACTGCAATCCACCACCTCAACAGTCAGAGCACAACAACTGCAATCCACCACCTCAGTGACTCTCGATAGACCTGGTCAAAAATACAGCAAGCCACTGGCTCATGGAATGTTAAACTGATCCCCATCTGCAACTGGTATGATGACTTTTTGAAACATACACACACAAAAAAGGGAAACAAAACCAAGCTAACTGCAGAAGAAATCCTGCGGTAACAGATCAGTGTGACCTTTGTATAACTACAAAGTCAAGTGCCTGCAGTTCATGCTGATCCCAAAGATCTTGGCCTCTGCTAATGATACAGGACATCAGCACAAGCAAAAATGGAATCAACAGAAACTAAAATGAAGAAATACACATGGAAATGGTCTGGTGTCCTGGTGTCCTAATCTCGATGATATTGCATTCGATTGTCGCCATCATCAAGATGTACAGAGGGAAAAGCAAGGTCATTAACCAAGTTTAAAGACCCAGGAGATCAGTCCAGCCCAAGCTGAAGACTGGCAGAACATGGGAAGTTTGGAGAAGCAGTCGACATGGTAAAGGAAAGCCTCAAGATCAAGGAAATAACAGGACATACACAAACCAGCGAGGACGTGGTACAGAACTGAAGTGGTGGTCAAGGGCAACAGAGAAGCAAACGGAGATTTGCTAATACAGGATATAAAGAAAGAAGAAGATGCGAAAAGACATTTCAGCAAAGTCAGTAGGAGTGAGGGACTACATGTGAAAGTGTACTCCAAAGTAGTCTAAGCTAAGACAGAATGAAAGATGACATATGGACCCTCTTAGAATCAGCTTCATACTAAGATCAGTATCTCCTGCCCTTGAAAGCAAATCTGTTAAATGGGGAAAATTAGATGACTGCATTTTAAAATGGAAAACAGCAGAACATGTCCTGAGCTCATGCAAAGAACAACTGACCTCCAAAAGGTACACATATAGGCACACCCAATGCTTAAAAAGAATTCACACAATATTTGCACTGCCAGAGGAGAAACCATGTCCACAGAAGCTCCAGCAACAACACTCATTCTAAAACAGCAGATGACACCAAATCATTGTCTGGAACAGCTACGAAATATGGAATCTCATGGAATCGGGATTCACTGAAGGTTGTTGATGACTGGGGATGCACAGAAGACCTTCCAGAACAGAGAAAACACCCAGAAATCATCAGTGAGTATGGCTTGAGATCTGATATAGTCCACCACTAGTGTTCATCACCACAGATCATTCTCGCTGAAGTCACTGTGCCATATAAGCAGAATGGATAAGCTCCAGGCATGAGATCTGATAAGTTCCACCACTGATGTTCATACAGACAAATCATTCTGGTTGAAGTCGCTGGGTTGAAGCCCAGTGTAGCCTGTGGATTGGGGAAATTGGATATCCAGGCAAAAAGTATGCCAGTCTAGCCAACCGCTTGAGGGAATCAGGCTTCCAAGCCAGAGTCCTCGCCACAGAGACTACAGCATAAGAGAGCTGGCAAAACTGTCTATGATCTCACAATCTGAAGTCTTGACTTCTGGAAAGATGCGAATTAGAGCCCTAAGGACAACAGAAGAAGCAGATGAGAAGAAATGCAGCTGGATCTGGTTGGGAAGCAACAAGTGTGATCTTCACAAGGATTGCATTTCTAAACTACAGTATGTGTCCAATAGCTTAGAGGATAAAAGTAACATATGTTATCAGTCAGAAGTAGGGAAAAAAAAGGCAGCAGATAGGCACCCAGGAGTCATGGCCTGAATGCAGCCCAGCCCTCTCAGAGCATGGAGTAAAAGGTTTTATATTAACATAATTGCATGAGGGGTTTCTTCCCACTTCTCATACTTTCCTGAGTAATTATAAATGTGTCATGTGTGTACTCTCTGTCATTCAGTTACAGTCATCCATTTGCTTTGCACACACACACACACACACACACACACACACACACACACACACACACACACACACACACACACAGAGGGAGGGAGGGGAAGAGAGAGAGAGAGAGCAAGAGAGAGAGAGAGAGAGAGAGAAGGTAGGGGGAAGACAGCAAGAGAGAGAGAGAGAGAGAGAGAGAGAGAGAGCAAGAGAGAAAAGAGGGAGGGAGGGAGGGAGGGAGAGAGAGAAAGTAGAGGGAAGACAGCAAGAGAGACAGACAGACAGACAGACAGACGGACAGATGCGCGCACGCACGCACACACACACACACACACACACACACACACACACACACACACACACACACACACACAGAAGCCTAAACAAAGGCCACAGTGTCAAAGCCTGTTACATCAAAGCTGACAGAGAGATGAAATCAGTTTGATAAATTAATTTTCATTACAACCAGAGCTAAAGACAAGGAAGAAATTCAGCCAGGAAAACACATTTGTATATAGTTTATGACTGCTTCAGCACAACAGGCCTTTGGCAGAACTTACAACAACCTATTTCCACTGAAAAGAGGTGATAAATGATTATGCCAGCCAATGTTGTTGCAGATTTTCATTCAAGTCTTTCTCAGCCAGATTTTGGCATATGTAAAAAGAAAATTCCTAAGCAGACTTTAAACAGTATCATCCTCTGTGCAGACATTCATCCTCAATCTCTCTCTCTCTCTCCGTCCGTCCGTCCCTCCCTCCCTCTCTCTCTCTCTCTCTCTCTCTCTCTCCACTACTCAACAGACTTTTTAAACAGTCCGTCCTCTACATCACACTGTACAGACATTCATCCTCTCTCTGAGTAGTCTCTTCTCTCTCTCTCTCTCTCTCTCTCTCTCTTCTCTCTCTCTCTCTCTCTCTCTCTCTCTCTCACACCACACACACACACACACACACATACACACACACTACCACCAAGGCTAAGAACATGGTAAGCATCTCTCCAGTATGGGCTTGTCCAACTGTGCAATGCACTCAAAGTGGCGCTCAGTTTCCTTAACTCTCTTGTTCCACTGCACCCAAGTGCTTGACCCACCTTGTGGAGTCACTCCCACTCAGGTTACTCACTTACCATGCTGGAAAGCGACCTGCGCCACTACAACTATACAAAATCTGAGCATGTGTATCGCAAGCATGTCTATATGCACCATGTTCTATTCAATGGCGGAGTCAGCTGTCACAGATTTCAGTCTCCTTCCTTTTTTCTTTTTCTTTGGCGTAAGGAAACTTAGATGAACGGCAAATAGCCTCTTTTGAATTATAAAACTTAACAGTGAATAGCCTGTCTTAACTTTGCTACAAAACACCTACTGTGGTGTCAGTTATCTGCATTACTTCATCAAAGAATCAGTGAGTGCACTAGTACACAACTGACATGCTGTTCTGCTCACCAGTGTCACCAAATATGCAGAAGGCAACAAGTATCCAAAAGATTTTTCACGAAAATTGTGAATTGTTGACTGTAAATGTGAAGAGATCTACCTACACCCCGCACATCTGCAATTGCCCAAACTTTCCATGCATCTCAGAGAAAAACACAGACTTAGAGTAAGCCACAATATGTGCCTTATTGTCTGCAAGCACACAGAAAGTTCCATGACTTTGCTAGGCACGTCATACAGACAGGTACTGAGACAGGCACGAGAGAGAGAGAGAGACAGACAGACAGACAGACAGAGACAGAGAGAAAGAGAGACAGAGACAGAGAGAAAGAGAGAGACAGAGACAGACAGACAGACAGACAGACAGACAGACAGACAGGCAGACAGAGAGATGTGATGGGTGAGGGGCCCAACAATGCTGATGGTAGCAGTCTTAGTGTAAAAAATACAATATCCAAGGAGGGGTGAGAAATAATTCAAAACCAGCTGGTTGTATCAGAAATCAGAATCTAACTCATACTCGGCACCGACAGCTGGTTTTCTTCTGGTATTCATACTTCATTTACCAAGTAAGTCCACTTATTACATTTTTGAATGACGGCACCAGTATCTCTTTAAGGTCTTGAACCTCCCAAAACTACCACCATCATCCTGGTATGGCCCCATTTGCCTGTTGGGTTATAAACAACATGAACTGAACATCATAACATCAAACAAACACAGCAACACATCATATCAGCTCAATTCAGGTTTAACTATCACTGCAGGACAGACAGCTACAGCCCAGTGTGGGTGGTAGTGTTGTTCATTTTACACCTGAATGAAGCACCTTCTGACCTAGCACAGCACAGCAAGCATCTGAACCAACTTTGAGTTGCTGGTCAAAACAAAAAAGTCATGCACCAGAATCGAAAGAACAACATTGTGTGTAACTAGGGCAAACTGTCAGCCATATGGCACATGTTATTATTATAAACATGCATCTATATTAGTTTGACAGCAGACAAGACACTGTGTCAAACCAACTTGCATTCAATCTGTCCTCCTTAACTCATCTCGACACCCTCTCTCTTTCTCTCTAATAACACCTTCGCAAAAATCTATATTCCCACACATACACACATAACACACAACATACACTGAGACAGTATGGACATAAAACTTGCACACTGATCATGTAAAAAAAAAAAAAAGGTTTTTTTCCCTTTCAACAGTTGTTGCAAAGATCACCCACACACTAATGCTGCCAAGGTGGAAAAGAGGATTACTGAGATGAGAAAGTAAAGATCAATACTTTTCTTTGTGCAGGATGGCTCTTGTAAAGAAACTCTGCAATGTTAAACTAAAGAACAACTTCACTTTTATTTCTTTTGACATGAATGTGTCGGGGGCGTGAGCGAAGGAGGGGCAATCTTGTTTTGCAGAATACAGGATAGTTTGTTTAATTAAACACAGAAAAAAACAACCAAACAAAAACAAAAGGTTTAGATTTTAGCCATAATCCATGTTTCACTTTTTTTTTGTTTTTTTTGCTTGTTTCTCATTTGTTTCTACACCTTCGCTTTCTCAGCTGAGTATGCTGGAGATCAAAGGATAGATCTAGGTGTGCTTTTACATGCTAATGTAAGGTCCCTCTGTACATGCCTTTGAGTGAGACGCTTCAGGTGTAACGTGTATGTCCATTTCCATACATAACCAAACCACACTCCATCATAACCACAAAAAAAAAAAAATCAACACCCAGATCATGCTTTAGTACCTGTAAAAACATGCAGTGCTTACAGGCAAAAACACTAATGAAGCAGTGAAATTGCAAATTATATACATCTTCCTTCAATCTGTCTCCTATTTCATTAGTAAACTTTTTTTTTTCATTGTATAAATATTGTCTGGAAATTATGTTAGTAATTTCTTCTTACCTGTCACTCCCTCTGTAATACTGCCTTGTTCAGTATTGTCTTTTCTACTGTCCTCACTGTGTTTTCTGCCCTTATGACCCATTCCCCTGCACTAGGTCTCTGCAATTTTCACCTTTGTTTTAGTTTTCAATATACCAGCGTCTCTGCTGTCATCCATTAGAAGCCTCAATAAGGTTGAACACACAGTCCCAAACGTATACTAGCAGCTCAGTCTACTGTTTTCCGTTTACATTCAAACATTTATCAGAAATGTTTAATAACCTTGTCTTTTTATAATGAGGGGGGGGAATACAGGAATGCCTAGCATCCTTTGTAGGGCCTAGCTGTCTGTCTTACAAACGTTAACAGATCACTACATTATGAATTTCATGTATATTATTTGTTGATAGCTGTACTAGAATTCACTCTCTGATTTGTTTTTTGTTTTGTTTTTAGTTTTCTCCTAAACGGTTACAGCTCTGAAAGGGCTTGACATGGTTTGCTGAGCTATGATGTAATATCAAACCTTTGACCTGCCTGCAGTGCATCAAAATGGTATGTAAACCGGCTTGCACCAACTATTTTCTTTTTTTCTTTTTTTTTTTTTTTTAAAGGGAAAACGTTTCCTGAATATATACATATAACAAACATAAAACAAGCCAGACAAACTGCATCATCAGATGAAGTGACTGTCATTAAGAGGGTTCTCATCAGCTAACAATTCCATCACAGTGTCTTTTAACTCATTTGGTGTTGTGGGTTTTCTCCCCTGCTTTTCTCTTCCTGTAGACTGGCCTCTTTACATACATGTGTATGAATGTGTACACACACACACACACACACACACACACACACACACACGCAAGCACACACACACACACACACACACACACACACACACACACACACACACACACACACCAAATTCTGCGCTGACCTATTTGTGATTGCCAGGAGAAAAGGGCTACTAGTATCATTAGTTGATAACACTGTACACACAGCGTACAGCAAAATTCAGATCTTTCAAAATTCATGATCCTGACCATTAGTCCAAAACTCTGGTATACTGAACATTCTTGATCTAGAACATGGAATGTTAGCTGGGAAAGGGTTAAGTGCATTTCAAAATCAGGACAAACAGATTCCTCCCTTTCTGCATTTTGCATGACGGCAACTTTGTTGCAAAGTTTGCATAGCCACCAAAGAACTGAAACCTCTTAGCTGGGCAAAGCAGTATCGATCCACCAAAGAACTGAAACCTCTTAGCTGGGCAAAGCAGTATCGATCCACCAAAGAACTGAAACCTCTTAGCTGGGCAAAGCAGTATCGATCCACCAAAGAACTGAAACCTCTTAGCTGGGCAAAGCAGTATCGATCCACCAAAGAACTGAAACCTCTTAGCTGGGCAAAGCAGTATCGATCCACCAAAGAACTGAAACCTCTTAGCTGGGCAAAGCAGTATCGATCCACCAAAGAACTGAAACCTCTTAGCTGGGCAAAGCAGTATCGATCCACCAAAGTGGATCAAAAGGAAAACCTCCAAAAAAAACAAGGGAAAATGTGCTAACTCATCCGATCACAACTGAGGGAGGGATGGAGGAGGGGGGCGGGGGAGGAGTGGAGTACAACAGTGAAGGGTGAAGAGAGAGGGAGTCATTTCTCACAGCGCCTGACACTTTTTTTCATACCTCAAGGAGGATGCACAATCATGGCGGAGAGCATTTTGTTTTTCTTTTGCTCCTTTTTTCTCTCTCTCTCCCTTCAACCTTCCCTTATTATCCTCATGTTCCTCATTCCAGATCCCTGGACACAACATGATCCACTGGAAGGCCTGCAGTCTCCAGGAACCTATCATTATCAATACATCAGGTTGCCTTGAGGGTACCCACTAGAGAAGACATTACACTGAAACTGGTTTCTGAATCATTCTGGTCATGAAAACATGCATAGTATGAGTCTTCCATTACTGAAATTTATGAAAGCTCAGAACAAAAACCTTTCTGATGAAAACTTCCTCTTGAGATTTTGTGTATGTGTGTGTGTGTGTGTGTGTGTGTGTGTGTGTGTGTGTGTGTGTGTGTGTGTGTGTGTGTGTGTGCATGCGTGTGTACGTGCATGTGTGTGTGCATGGCGAGCGCGCGCATGCATGCATGCATTTGCATGTAAATATGCGTGAGTGTGTTACAGCTTTCTCTATTCTCCAGCCAATAGCACAAGGCCTTCTGAGAGCTGACAACAAGGCTGTTGTAAAACAGGGAAAAGAAAAGAGTTGCATCCTGAAAGAGAGAGATCGGGGAAATGACATCAAACAAAAAGAACAAAAAGACATTGTTAACATACAAAGAAAAAAGAAAGAGGGGGGGGGGGGGGAAATCATATCAAACAAAAAGACATTATCAGCATACACAACATGACAGTGTAGCTAATTCACTGACATCCTCTGGGCACCTAAGACAATGTCCTGCTCAAAGCGCCACCATTCTGCTCCACTCTTCACCCTCAAATTAACAACAACAACAACAACAACAAAAGAAAAAAAAATGTAAGCAATGAAAAACCCACTTCTATACAAAAACAAAACAAAAGGCATTTTGGGCAGCTAGTGTCCACTTTGAACTATGTGTACAATTTTAACAATCTAGCCACCAGATTATGACCACAAAAAAAAACAAAAACAAACTAGCATGTCATAAGCTGATCCCACGACCAAAAAAAAAAAAAAAAAAGAAAAAAAAAAAAAAGTTTCCCCAATAAAGACAGGAGATAAGTCCAAAAAGCAAAAAACAAACAAAAAAAACCCTGTTACGTGTCATGAAGCAACTCGCCTGAGGAACTGAACAGCCAGGCGACTTGTCTTATTACAGTTTTCAGACATAACAAGGCTGAGATTTTGCAGGCGCCTTGTTATTTAATGATAGATTCCTCTGTGTATCTCTGAATCTATCATTAAATGGTATCCAGAAATCCCTAAATGTGGGAGCCCCCCCCCCCCCCCCCCTTTTTTTTTTTTTTTTCTTGAAAAGGTAAATCTATAGGGAAAATATTCCAACAAAACATGTCTCTTTCAGAGGGATGGAATCTCTGTTGATTTGTTTAAATGTAAAGCTATAGACATAGGAGAAAAATACTCTGACATAGCATGTCTTCAAAGACAGGGAGTCTTAATTTGGAAGGGGCCTTTTGGTTTCAGTCCCTGGTATTCTGGCTTGACTTTGGTGTTACGAATAAAGAGAGCTTTCCCTTTAACTCTCTTCAGTTCTTTCCCTTGAATTTCGATCACCCGTGATCGACGGTTTTCTTCCCGGAATTATGGTATTTAAAACAACATTTTTGTTATCTGAAGCAATGTATCGCCTAGAAAACCTGAAATAGAGATACTCATCACAAAAATATTATTATTTTAGAAACAATGCGCAGAATGTTACCAAAAATTACGAAAAATTCATGCAAAATGCGAAAACTTTACACCTCCTAATACCATCTATGACTAAGAGCTCTTTCATTAGACGCATAAGGGATTTTATTAAACCCAGCTCAACATTAACAACAGCACATAACAAATGTAAAATAACTCCCACCCCCCCCCCCCCCCCCCCCCCTATTTTTTTTTTCTCTTAATCTTCCCTGACAAGAAGATTGCAACACTGCTGATCCTGTCTAGGAAATGACAGAGTGGGGCTGGCAAGTCTCACCCCATCAAACAAAAAACAGCCACTGACAAAGAGACATTAACTGAGTTCATGTTTGTGCAACACTTTCATTAGGCGCCACTGCCATTCGTCTGTTTGTTTCTTTGTTTTGGGGTGTGTGTGCTGTTTTTTTGTTTTGTTTTTGTTTCTGTGTTTTGTTGTTTTTTTGTTGCTGTTTTTTTGGGGGAGGGGGAGCCTGAGTTTGCGTGTTTTTTTTTCGTTTTGCTTTTGGTTGTTTTTGTTTTTTGGTTGTAATTTTGTGTGTGTGTGTGTGTGTGTGTGTGTGTGTGTGTGTGTATTGAGCGAGCGTGTGGGTGTAAAGGCATATCATGCTGCTGATATAACCCAGCGGACCATGCAGGCTGTATCAGATCCTGCACTGTTTTCTTTTTTTTCCAGGTTTTTGTTGGTGTTTTGGACAGAGGGCTGGTGGGGGGAGATGGGGGAGGGGGTGGGCGTGGTGGTATGGGGATGAGGGTTCATCAGGTTGTTTATAGCCCAGCCGACCACCCACACAGGCCATACCAGGGCTGTTGGGAAGAGGAGAGGGGGTGGGGTGGAAAGTCAGGAGGAGGGGGTGGGGCATAAAAGTGTTGTCTGTGGATTTACTTCAATTTTTGTTGTTGTTGTTGTTTACTTTTCTTTTTCAGCCCCACTCTCACCAGCTTGTTCCTTCTATCGAATGTCTACATTCAATATCGTGCCCTCAGAATTTTTCTGTTGTTACTATAACTCCCCCCCCCCCCCCTTTTTTTTTTCTTCTTCTTTTCTTTGTGGTGATCAGATTCTACAGATTTCTTTACAGATTCCAAATCATTAGACATTTACCTGCATTATATTTATAATGTATGACATTTTAATGCGTAATTATGATCAATAAACAACCATAAATTAATTGTGTTGGAAAAAAAATTAGCTCCAAAATGGCCAAACTGATCAGAGTTGATGTCTTTTCTCTTTCAGTGATTTTAAGCAGTCAGAAGAAGAAATGATGGGGGAAGGAGGGAGGAGAAGGGGGGGGGGGGGGGGGCAGATATTAACAGATCAGTTTATTTAAAATAGGCAATACAAAATTACAAGCTAAGTACACACCAACTAGTCATGAGAGAAACTGATAAATGGGACTATGTACAAATGATTCAGCTGTTTCGCTTCCATCATGTTGCTTGTATTACGTTCCCATACCCTCAACTTCTCTTTCACAAATGAAATTCAACACCACATGAAATCTCATACACATGCCATGGGGGGAAAGCACTTTGCCACATGGCTAAAACACTCATTACACACACACACACACACACACACACACACACACACACACACACACACACACACTCCGCTCTCGCCTTGACATTTCTTTATGGAGGGGGGGGGGGGGGGGATGTGAAAGGAGGGGGGTGAGCATCAGGGATTCTGTGATGTGTGCAAGTGTGCATGCTAAGATTAAGACAAGGACATCCCTGGGCAGCTTACACAAAAAAAATATCCTTCAGCCCAGCAGGGATTGAAAAAGGCCCCCTCCAACCTCCCCCCTCTATTATCCTACCCCCTCCCGCCACCCCACCCACACCCCACCTCCTCCACCTTTCTCCTCTATCTGGATGAATTCCTTTTCAGCTGAGTGGCTTACTAACAGCCAGTAAAAGCCAAAGCAGTTTCACAGATGAGTTCCTCCCCTGGTACAACCAGCAGAAGCCAGCAAACAAATCAATGCCTCTTGGCACAGGCCGAGGATGCCTCCCAGTAGAATCACCAACCCTGTGTGCATGCGGCAAAACATACAAGCGCCGCCACCATCGCAGTCCCTGGGGAAATCCAATCAGGCCCTCGCAGCCTCTCAGATGAATGATTGTGTGTTTGGCGGCCAAACATCCTTTACCCCAGTCTCACTGCTCTGATGTGTTCCACAGTTTAATAAGTGTCATTGCTATTGTTGGTTTCTGTTCTGGCACCACACTGACTGCGTGAACAACTGTTTCAGTCATGTACAATGAATGATCGGCCATCAGCAGCAATCTGTTTACTTCATTAATATTGGTTGTCCTCCCATGATGTTTTATTATCTGGTGGGGATGGGATGAATACATCATGGACGATTGATTGGTGTGTGTAGTGAGTGAGTGAGTGAGTGAGTGAGTGAGCTGTGTGTGTGTGTGTGTGTGTGTGTGTGTGTGTGTGTGTGTGTGTGTGTGTGTGTGTGTGTGCACCTGCATGTATGTGCGAGTATGTGTGTGTCTGTGCCATCCACAAGTTAAAACACTTTTGGTTTGTTTCATTACCTTGTGCTCAAAACACAACTAAATGCAAGTCTTTGTCACTCCCATCACCAACAATGTTACCTTTTCGCCATCATCGGTTGGTCAGCTGGTCTGTAAGCAAGACTGTGCAAAGGACTATGGAACTATTTCAATGAAAACCTAGAGGAAAGTTGAAATGTAGGCCAAGAATGAACCCATAATATTTGGTTACAGATCAAAGTCCTGTTTTGTGTAGTTACAATAGTGACAGCACTCCACCCTCACTACATCTTCAATTTTTTTTTCTTAAATCATCTACCACAAGATGGAACTGACAAATTATCCTTTACTCTTCAGAGCATGATCCACATTAAAATATTAGTGTATTGTGTGGTACAAAGACATCTGTAATAAAGTTTTATTTTGGTTCTCGTTGTAACAAAAATAGCAGATGTTTCTGGAAACAACCCGTGCACAATTTGTTTGCCCCCTTATATGTTGATCTTCATCATTAGAACATGAATAACAAAATGTCTTCGAGACGCTTCCCGTATTAATCATAAATTTAATGGATAAATGAATGTAATGCTAAAGGTAATTCTTTACAAGATTAAAAGAATTAGGGACTTAATCAAATATGCACACCGACATTGTCTACTTCTATACTTAGTTAAGAGTGAGACTGATACCTCTAATGCACCACACACACACACACACACACACACACACACAGAGTCCCCCCACCCTCCCCTCTCAGCTCAGGACACAAAAGACAATTTCGACTTCCTCTGAGCTGAAATATCCTCCAAATTCAGACTTTAGCTTTCTCACCCATTTCCTGGACCCGGGACTCATCACCTTCCTTTCACAGTGCCAGCCCCAACAGAAGTCTGCTTCATAGCAGGAGATGAGAATGGATAGCGTGTGTATTCAGTGCTTGTGTTCTTGTAGTCGGTCACCAAGTTTTCTTTTTCTTTTCTTTTTTTTTTTTTTTTGCCTGGCGGAGCAATTAAGTATGTGAATGGTGCCCTCACTCTCATCCTGTCCCCTCTTCTTCCTTTCATCTCGTCACTCCATTAGTGTGTGAATGGTGCCCTCACTCTCATCCTGTCCTATCTTCTTCCTTTCATCTCATCACTCTTCTTCCTTTCATCTCGTCACTCTTTCCATGAGTGTGTGAATGGTGCCCTCACTCTCATCCTGTCCCCTCTTCTTCCTTTCATCTCGTCACTCTTTCCATGAGTGTGTGAATGGTGCCCTCACTCTCATCCTGTCCTCTCTTCTTCCTTTCATCTCGTCACTCTTTCCATGAGTGTGTGAATGGTGCCCTCACTCTCATCCTGTCCTCTCTTCTTCCTTTCATCTTGTCACTCTTTCCATGAGTGTGTGAATGGTGCCCTCACTCTCATCCTGTCCTCTCTTCTTCCTTTCATATTGTCACTCTTTCTGTCAGTGTGTGAATGGTGCCCTCACTCTCATCCTGTCCTCTCTTCTTCCTTTCATCTTGTCACTCTTTCTATGAGTGTGTGAATGGTGCCCTCACTCTCATCCTGTCCTCTCTTCTTCCTTTCATCTTGTCACTCTTTCCATGAGTGTGTGAATGGTGCCCTCACTCTCATCCTGTCCTCTCTTCTTCCTTTCATCTTGTCACTCTTTCTATGAGTGTGTGAATGGTGCCCTCACTCTCATCCTGTCCTCTCTTCTTCCTTTCATCTTGTCACTCCATTAGTGTGTGAATGGCGCCCTCACTCTCATCCTGTCCTCTCTTCTTCCTTTCATCTTGTCACTCCATTAGTGTGTGAATGGTGCCCTCACTCTCATCCTGTCCTCTCTTCTTCCTTTCATCTTGTCACTCTTTTCATGAGTGTGTGAATGGTGCCCTCACTCTCATCCTGTCCTCTCTTCTTCCTTTCATCTTGTCACTCTTTCTGTCAGTGTGTGAATGGCGCCCTCACTCTCATCCTGTCCTCTCTTCTTCCTTTCATCTTGTCACTCTTTCTGTCAGTGTGTGAATGGCGCCCTCACTCTCATCCTGTCCTCTCTTCTTCCTTTCATCTCGTCACTCTTCTTCCTTTCATCTTGTCACTCTTTCCATGAGTGTGTGAACGGCGCCCTCACTCTCATCCTGTCCTCTCTTCTTCCTTTCACCTTGTCACTCTTCTTCCTTTCATCTTGTCACTCTTTCCATGAGTGTGTGAACGGCGCCCTCACTCTCATCCTGTCCTCTCTTCTTCCTTTTATCTCATCACTCTTCTTCCTTTCATCTCATCACTCTTCTTCCTTTTATCTCGTCACTCTTCTTCCTTTCATCTCGTCACTCTTCTTCCTTTCATCTCGTCACTCTTCTTCCTTTCATCTCGTCACTCTTCTTCCTTTCATCTCGTCACTCTTCTTCCTTTCATCTCGTCACTCTTCTTCCTTTCATCTCATCACTCTTCTTCTTTTCATCTCATCACTCTTCTTCCTTTCATCTCATCACTCTTCTTCCTTTCATCTCGTCACTCTTCTTCCTTTCATCTCGTCACTCTTCTTCCTTTCATCTTGTCACTCTTCTTCCTTTCATCTCATCACTCTTCTTCTTTTCATCTCATCACTCTTCTTCCTTTCATCTCGTCACTCTTTCCATGAGTGTGTGACTAGTGCCCTCACTCTCATCCGGTCCTCTCTTCTTCCTTTCATCTTGTCACTCTTCTTCCTTTCACCTTGTCACTCTTCTTCCTTTTCATCTCGTCACTCTTTCCATGAGTGTGTGACTGGTGCCCTCCTTCTCATCCTAGGTTGCTCTTCTGTTCCTCTCATGATGACTTTTCTTTCCTCTAATCCCAAGAAGTCTTGTCTTGTACATGGGAAGTATGTAGTTTAGCAGGTACAGGACATGAAAACGCAGAGAGAATAGTGTAGGTTAAGGTATCCTCTCAGGATGTCCTTCGTCCTGTCACAAGCCCCCACTTTGCCTGCCCTTACTGGTTGTGGCTGGGTGTGAAAACTATCATTTCTCTATGTAACTGTGCAATACTGTGAAATAACTTTTGTGAAATAATTTAGTAAAGTTATGAAAGTGTGACACAGGCTTGGATGGCTGAGTGTGTGACTCTGTGTGTGTGTGTGTGTGTGTGTGTGTGTGTGTGTGTGTGTGTGTGTGTGTGTGTGTGCCCATGCTGTGTGTGTGTGTGTGTGTGTGTGTGTGTGTGTGTGTGTGTGTGTATGCATTTTTGTGTGTGTGCATGTAAATGTGTGAGTGTGGATTGTTGTGGGGTAAGACTGTTATGCTTTATTCAATTTTGCGTAACCATTATAATAATGAGGCAACAGTAACAGAGACAGGTGTGAAAGAATGACAGAGACGTTAAAGTGAGGGGGGGGGGGGGGGGGGGGGGGCAGAGATTAATACAACATGTAAACAAAAACAAAACCACTGACTGGCATAGGAGCACCTATCTATCGCACAATCCAGTAAGACAAGGTGCAGCTGTGTTCACACAAACACAAGAGTGAAATTCTCACATGGCGCTAGGAAATGAGGCTTTGGAGAGACTGTGGAAGCAGAGTGACATGAAAAGACAGGAGGGAGGGTGGGACAGAGGAGACTACAGAGAGGAGGAAAGCCCTGGGGGGGGGGGGGGGGGTGGGAGGGGGGGGAGAACAAACATATTAACGATGACACAATGTTCTGAGCGTGGGACTCGAGAGGAAGACAGCTCTAGAGCAGAGAGCGACTGGCCACTGTCACATACAAGCACAGAGAAGAGAGAGAGAGAGAGAGAGAGAGAGAGATTGAAAGTCAGTGACTGAGGTGTTCAGTTTCAAAACAACACACAGAGAGAGAGAGAGAGAGAGAGGAGAGAGAGAGAGAGAGAGAGAGAAAGTCAGTGACTGAGGTGTTCAGTTTCAAAACAACAAAGTCACAGTGGAGCCGCCGCCTCTCTTCTTCCTTTCAACCCCGTCGCCAACGCACGACGGAAAGACGGAACAATGACAATGTGAAACTTTAATGAGCTGGCATGTATGAGTCATGCACCACGCATCACACAAGCGCGCGCACGACGGTCGTGTCTTGGGGTCCTCCCTCCTCATCCCCATCCCTCCTATCATCCTTTTTACCGGGGAGAAGAAGTGCAGCAAAATTCAAACAAGGCCCGTGCCCTTGAGGGGCAGTGCAGAGAGCAGAAGCGTGGTGACAGCAGAGAACTTTCTCCGGTGATAGCTGCAAGGGCGCAAAGCACAGGAGAAGGCAATGAAAACGGAGGTCATTAAAAACGGCGACCGGAACAAACTCTCTCTCTCTCTCTCTCTCTCTCTCTCTGTGTGTGTGTGTGTGTGTGTGTGTGTGTGTGTGTGTGTGTGTGTGTAGAGGAGAGAGAGAGAGAGAGAGAGAGAGAGAGAGAGAGAGAGAGAGAGAGAGAGATGAGTTTTTTTGTGTTTTTTTTCTCTTTGTAACCGCTTTCTTTATTCTTTTGTTGTTTCAATCATTTTGTTTGTTGTTGGTTTTTTTTTTTTTTTTTAACTTTATATTCATCTGCGCTTCTATGTTAATGGAGGAACAACTCATCAACTTTCTAATGCATTTGTGAAGATATATGTGTTTGTTAAAAGTTTTTGTAAGTTTTAGTCGCTAGTTATGCTTAGTTAGTCCCTTAGCGGGGCAAGGGCCGGATGAAAAAAAAAAGCATGTGTTTGCTTATCTGTTACCCTTGGAAATAAAGATCATCATTATCATCATCATCATCATCATCATCTCTCTCTCTCTCTCTCTCTGTCTGTCTCTCTCTGTCTGCCTGTCTGTCTCTGTCTGTCTGTTTCTCTCTCTCTCTCTCTCTCTCTGTCTCTCTCTCATAAGAACCTTCCCGTATCAAATATTATATAATATACTCGAAAAGCTGTAGGCAACGACGCAAACCAATGATGATGGGGTGGGAGGGGGAATGAGGAGTGCACACATAAATCTATCCGATGGAATACACCCGCAATAAGGAGAGGGAGAGAGTAGCAGCATGCAGGGTAGAGGGTGAATGGGGGAAGGCAGACAGACGGATGGCACATGCGCGCAGGAGGGAGGAGACGGAGGAACAGAGGGGGGGGGGGGGGGGGGAAGGGCACACTGAAGGTTTGGGCAGCGAGATGTTATCCAAGAAAATACAGAAAACAGACAAAGAAGAGGAGAAAACGTTGCAGACTGCGGAAGGCAGGAGGAGGGCGGAGGCGGGGTAGAAGACGGAAGCGCAGATGTAAAGAGAGAAGAATGACACAGTCTGAGACAGCAAGAGAATGTTTTTTTTGTTTTTTGTTTGTTTTTTTTCCCCATCACAGACATTGAGACAGCCAGGACAGGAGAGAGGGCAAGACATGGGGACAACACACACACACACACACACACACACACACACACACCACGCACGCACGCCACCACACACACACACACACACACACACACACACACACACACACACACGCACGCACAGAGGTGGGGGACAGGAGGTGGCACAGGTCTATGGTTGTGGAGGGAGAGAGAAGGGGAGAGAAAGAGAGAGGTGGGCGGGAGGGGAGGTGGAGCGGGTCTATGGTTGGAGAGAGAGAGAGAGAGAGAGAGAGAGAGAGAGAGAGAGAGAGACTAGAGAGAGAGAGAGAGAGGGGAGGCCCTAGGAAAAGGATAAAGGAATGGGGAGTCTTTCAAAGCACATCTGCCCACAAGGCCACGCCAAAATCAATCGATACCAGTTCCAAAGGTCTGGCCGGGCCCAGAGGGTTTCCCTTATTAAATATCGTTCTACAGTGCATCCAAATGACATCCTACCGTGCGTGCCGCACATCTCTCTCTCTCTCTCTCTCTCTCTCTCTCTCTCATCTCCACACACACACACACACACATCACACAGATCACACACAGAATCACACACACACACACACACACACACACACACAACACACGCCATCTGACAGTGTCAGCTATAGCTGAACTGTAGAGTGACAAACCCTCAAGACTACTCAAATCCCAGAGCAGAAGGTCCACAGCAAGAATGGCCCAGACTTCCCTGACCTCTGAGGTCATGCAAACCTGGTACCTCAATCCTCTCTCTGTACAATATTCATGCAATTTTAGTTTCATCAACACTAGTCACCATACGTTACACCACATATGCTAAGCCATGAGGCTAGTTTCCATATTATTATTATTGCCCAGCCAACTGTATAGTGAAGGGTTCTTTTAGAGCTGTGGTGAAGGGAAAAAAAACACCGACAGACATGTAATAAAAGGCAAACACTATGCAAAAAAAAGATAAATAAATAAAACATAAAGGACCATGCTGGTTGCACCTGACACTTTTCTTAGTTCATTTTTCAAAAAGACTTTAAAACAATCAATCTAAATACAACATTTAAATGCTCCCACAACAAACGCATTAAAAATGCCATGCACTACATAAATGCCACTGCAGACTGTACGCAGTAGTCATGCCAGTTAATTAAACTAAGGGTCACTACCCAGCCGCCAGCTTACAACACCAAAAAAAAAAGTAACTGCAAGTATCATTACTTACATTGTACTGTAGCCTGGGAACAAAACTAAAATAATGACTTTCCAGCATGAAGACATCTGAATGGGCCAACTAAAACGATGTCAAAAAAAAAAAAGGGGGGGGGGGGGGGGGAAGGTCCATCCAGCAGATTGATGGCCACACAGGGCACTGTGGTGGTCAACACTAAATAAACAGATCTAAAGAAAGAGCTAAGTGTCAGATGCTCATGGACGACACAAAACACACCTCACCTACACACTGCCCAACACACTTCCCAGTCCATAAGAGGCACTCATTATGACTATGCGACTTGAGAAAAACCACGTCCAGTGGGAAATTGTAACTATCTACCATTTGTTTTTATTCCAGTCCTAATTTAAAAAAAAAAAAGGCAAAGGTTTTTTTTTAATGTCTTACTTATCCTTTTTTTAAAGACTGGAACCATCTTCTTCAGGAAATCAATCTTTAATTTCAAGCAAGCAGATGAGCGTATCAAAATACAGACACATCACACAAATTGAATAATTTGTAATGGCTAGCAGTTTTCTGCCAAGCTGTGAAAGGAAAATTGGGCAGGATTTTGAAATAAAAACAACACTACCCAAAAAACAAGTTAATGCCTAGTCACAGCTCACCTCAACTGCAATGATTTATCAAACTTAAGTTCAATTCAGTGGAGGAAGTGATGGAAGTCATTGCTTATATGTTACTTGGACTGCTAAGTAATTCCCATTGAAAGAAGTGTCGAAACTACTCTTGTATATTACTCAGACTGTTAAGTAATTCCCGTTGAAAGAAGTGTTGAAACTACTCTTGTATATTACTCAGACTGGTTAAGTAATTCCCACTGAAAGAAGTGTTAAAACTACTACTTGTACATTACTCAGACTGCTAAGTAATTCCCACTGAAAGAAGTGTTGAAACTACTCCTTGTACATAACCCAGACTGTTACGTAATTCCTATTGAAAGAAGTGTTGAAACTTTTCCTCGTACATTCCTCAGACTGTTATTAAGTAATTCAACTGAAGAAGTGTTGAAATTACTCCTTTCCCCTGACACTTTCACTGGTCATAAACTCACCCATCTATCCTTTCACTGCCTCTGTTTGAATCTTTTTCTCAGTGTCTGACATCCCTCTCTCTCTGTGTGTGTGTGTGTGTGTGTGTGTGTGTGTGTGTGTGTGTGTGTGTGTGTGTGTGTGTGTGTGTGAGTGTGTGTGCGCGCGCACATGTGTGAGCGTGCGTTCATGCGTGCATGTGCGTGTTGAGAGGTGAGGTGGGTAGCAGGAGAGGGTGGAGAGATAGGAGGGATAGTTTTATAAACACTAAAACAGTGACTACACACTTCTTATGATCTCAGAACTCATGGATGGTTCTGACTGTTGAGCACTACGGAGCTCACCAACAAATCTTTGGCTGCGCCTCTTGTCAAGCCTGGGTTCGTTTCACTCAACCAATAAACTGTGCACAAAAAACTGCATTATGCAGTAACTGTTCGTTTCACTCAACCAACAAACTGTGCACAAAAAACTGCATAATGCAGTAACAGTTCATTTCAAACAAGAAAACATTGAGGAACAGAACCTTCCTAGCCCAAAAAACAAGTTAGATACATGTTCAATGGTCCATTCTGTATTAGTAGCCATTTGATCTCCCTCACTTTCCTCTCCCCACCCAAATCCCCCAAACCCAACTGGGTCAGTTCTGCTTCTTCACAAAGTGTGGGTTCTGCTTCTTCACACTGGTAAGCATCAGAGTCTATGTCTCGCCATCACCTCCGGCAAGACATCATTACTCTCTGTTCATCACCCTCACACCCACCTGAACTCCACCTCACCTCTCCCTCTCATTTGTCCCCAACTCTATTAGCTCCACAATAGCTCCATCAAGTCTATGGCACTGTGAATGCATCAAAACGGGAAATTCAAATACTCAAAAGCGCAGAAAAAGAACATTTCCCATTCTTCCGAGTTCATACAAGCTGCAACTTCCACAGGCACTTTCTCTAATGGCTTTAACTCTTCAAGTCAGCTTTTAATCATATATCTATGATTTTCTGTTCACTTAGAATGCTGATGGGAATTGAGTAGGTCAGAAGACGTCTGTGTGTTTCGTTCTGGAAAAAAAAAAAAAAACACCAACAAACAAATAAAGGAACCAAGTTTCTTTGACAGTTTCTTCATTCTCCCTTAGGAGATAACTGTTTTCTTAAATTCATGAAAATTTCTTACCCTGACAACTACCATTACTGCAGAGGTGGCCAGACTCCAGCAAGTGTGTGCATAAATGTGCATACAGGTATATATTTGATTCACTCTGTGTGTGTGTGTGTGTGTGTGTGTGTGTGTGTGTGTGTGTGTGTGTGTGTGTGTGTGTGTGGCAAGCGCAAGTCTTGTGCAAATGTGTGCATACTAATGAGAAGAGAGTGTAGAGAGGAAAATAATGTGTGCTGTCAGAGGGAAAATATGCAGGAGGAACAGGGAGACAGGTGAAAGGAAGAGGAAGACGGCAGGAAGTCTTGGGCCAAGAAGAGATGGGAGGAGCGGAAGTGTAAGCCCTCTGTGGTTTGCAATCATTTAATTAATGAAGTATCACTGGTACAGTGATAGCAAGCTTCCCATCACCGCTGCACCATTTCACTACAACACATTGCTTTCAACTGCTTTCTTACTGAAAAGCAATGTCATTTAATTCATCAACAGACTTTATTCTTTTAAAAAAAAAAAATGGCAGTATCTTCAAAACCAGTTCTGTGTGGGGAAAGTGACAAGATGACAGCCCTGATATGGCCTATAGCAGTTGGCTGGACTATGCTAACAACATGAACTGAATTGTTTTTGTTCATCTTCTGACATTTGCATGCTGCCATACCTTGCTGATCATAGATACCCCAGGGAAAAGATGATGTTGGGGGGAACAATTGGACTGACACCAACCCTGTGTGGTCAAGTTCACAGTGGAGGCAGGAAGAGGATCAACTGGGAGTGTGAGGACCATGGCTAGGCGTTGACTGAATTAGCTCTGTTTGAGATTCACTTGGCCTTGGACACAAGGGGTACCTTGTCTTGTCTTTGTCTGGTCTTGGGTGGGTCTTCCTCAGGAAGTGCTTTGGTGCTGACTAACAAGTTGTGTGTGTGTGTGTGTGTGTGTGTGTGTGTGTGTGTGTGTGTGTGTGTGTGGTTGTGTGTGTGAGTTTGTGTGTGTGTGTGTGTGTGTGTGTGTGTGTGTGTGTGTGTGTGTGTGTTTGTGAGTGAGAGGAGAGAGAGAGAGAGAGAGAGAGAGAGAGAGAGAGAGAGAGAGAGAGAGAGAGAGAGGGAGGAGAGAGACAGAGAAAAAGAGAGATTGCATGCAAGTGGGTGTGCCAGCATGTGCATGAAAGATTCACTAACAAGCTTAGCTTTTCTATCAATCATATTTTCAGCTACTTATAGTGCAAAAAATCACCATGTTCATAACTAATAGTGTTACAAAATGTTCTGTTCTTTCTCATCTTCTGAGCCTTGTCATAAACCTCTCACTTGCTACAGCCTCTCCTTCCAAAACCACACCCTGGTTCAGCCTGTCACGGCTACAGCAGCACACTGGGAGTAATTCATCTCTGGCCACCTTGAGGCAACCCACCAAATGTGACACTGAGCTTGTACGGCAGAATTACTCTGATGCTGTTCAACAGTGCCTCTTCTGGTCCAGACTTTGAAGGACACCAGCTGCTACACTCCTCACTGACAACAATGAATGTCCAATCACAAAGCCAGCACAAAATGAGCCTCCCCCTTCACCTGAGGGTGCCACCTATGTCTGTCCAACAGCATTCTGGTCTGCAACTGCATGACAGAGCTGCACTCTCTATACTCCTCTCAGTTCTGAGGGACCCTGTATGTGGTCTGCGGATAAACTAAAACTTCACCTCCTTTTATCCGAGCATCAACCAGGTTTAAGAAATACAGACATGGTGTTGTTTAGGAAAATTCAGGTACACTCTAAAAGATGCATCCATTAAAAGGATAACACTCAGCTCTGGACAGTCTGCGGATGTGACACTCATGAACTCTTGGTAGAAGTTAGCCAAAGCCAAACCATTCCCACAACAGTTTGTATCTGATGTGATTTGAACTTGACTTCCCAGCCAGCAACCTGTAGTGCTCACCATTGCACCACCATGATTGGTGACTTGATAAAGTATGTGTATTATATAAGGCAGGTTTCACTGAACCTGGATCAGAGATATGTCTTGATTTACCTAGCATCAATCTTGCATACGTGTATGTTTTTCTTCTTTTTTTTTTCTTCTTTTTTTTAATGTTTCGATTTTGAGTTTCTTCCATAGAACCTGATGATGAGCATCTGATCATCAGAAAAAGAACTTGATGCTATTTCCCTGTACTTAACAGCAAAAAAAAAAAAAAAAAAAAAAAGAAAAGAAAGAAAGAAAGAAAAAACTGAAGGCAAATGATTTCTAACAGTTAAGCCCATGTGACATTTTGATTAAAAAAAAAAAGTTTTTTTCCAACAGAATGTCACATAATCTGAAGCATTTTCAGCCCTGGTCATAAACATTACAAGAAGTCTTTAACTGAGAAAAGATTAACAGTTTGCCAGTTTTATCTGCCTCATAAAGAGGGTGAACACAAAGTAGGGGCTGTCCTTGGATACTTACAGCCTTCACAGAACTTTTGCAGTTTTATTTTGAGATCAAAAGTCTTGACCTGAATGTAGTTCGAAAACTCTGTACATGTGCATTGGTCCATTCTACAACAGGCACCTCAGAAGAAAATGTAAATCATTGATTTTTTTTTCTTTCTTGTTTTTCCAACAGCATCAATTTTGACATCTCACAACCATAAAATTAACCCTCTAACTGCTGAGGCTGCACTTAGCTGAACAAGGCAATGTGGGCGAGCTGTTGGCGAGTAACCAACAGCGTGGATCTGTCACGAACAGGATTAGCAACCCCATTAAAAGACTGCACACTGCAGACAAATGGGTCTGACCGCCACAGTCAAGTTCCATACCTTCTTTGTCATTATATGTCTTTGGGGGGCTATCATTAGAGATTTAAATGCAACATACTCTCAGTGTCAGACTGGAAGAAAAGAAATTCTTCCATGGCTTCACTGCATTTCATTTTTCTGAAAACTTTGAACAGAACTTGTATGGCAATTGTGACAAGTGTAGACCACTGGCGTATTAAGGTCTGCAGAAGTGGATATGAACATCTCCCCTGCATTAGACAACATTAAACAAACATCCCAGGCTGTTGTTTTTTTAGCGATTATTGTTGAAAAGGTTAATGTTTGTTTGACTTTTGAGGGCAGGGGAGATTTCCCATCAATATCTCAATAATGAAGCACCTGCTATCCCTCATAGTACTTCAACTGTATCAGAAACATGTCCAAGATCAGAAAATAGTTGAAAAAATGCAATTCCAGATATGATGTTTTGTCTTGTGGCCTGCTACTAAGGAAGTGCAGAAACTGATACTGTGAAACCTGCCACAAATCTGTTCAACCTTCAATTATTACTGAGCGAAGATAGATCTATACACTGCTTAAGATTGCATTGAAGTGCTCTACTCTCTATTACTCTCAATGAGACTAAAGTGGAAAAACCACAGGCTGAACAAACACAGCTAGCTCTACATCTTTAGCGCTTGTCTTGCTTGCTGGTTTAAGAGGGTGGTTTCACCTCCTATCTGGTATTCTAAAAACACATTTTCACAATTTCAAACCTTAAGGAGGTATTTCTTCATGTTCAATAATAGCAAATAATGCAGTGATATGAAAGAATGATGTTATCAAAACTGTCACAGTTTTCTTCCAGCATCAGTTCTGGAACTAAGAATTCATAATCCACATAAAAATATACCAAAATCGCATCGATCCACACCTAGTCAAATAACCGCGCGCTATGACCACAAATTTTTCAAATAACCGCGCGCTATGACCACAAATTTTACAGAGTCAAAATTAAACTGAAAGTATGCAAATATTTTTGCTATGCCTTCCTTCTCAACAACAACAACAAAAAAAAAAAAAAAAAAAAAATCCATGCTATGTAAAAAAGAAAACAAGTTTGGTATGATCAAAACTGAGCAGCTGTCAAGCCTTCAAATCCTGGATTATCATAAAGCTTCATTTAATGCAGGAGAAATTCATTACAAAAAGAAAAAAAAAAGTTGTTTGGAAGGAGGACGTTTCTACACAAAGACAGGTCTGTACAAGGAAGAGAACATGTTTTGTTTAATGGCTAATGGGTAAGTCACTTCTGACCCTTTACTTTTCTGGAAAGTAAATGTGTTTGCCCACTTTCATTCTGTGTCATGCTTTTCTGGAACACAGTTTCAGTATGCAACAATATAAGCCTCCCTTTGTATCCAATGTGAAAGTGAAACCTTGATAACAGTAGTTAAGTGCCCCATGCTGAGTGTAACAGGATGGTGTATCACAAAAAAAAAAAAAAAAAAAAACACACACAATGCATTGGGGGACCTGCTGCTCCTTAATAACAGACCCAACAGGCGACCTGCTGGTGAAAGAGTCCAGAAACAGTGAGCACTCCAACACTAATACAGGGAAGGAAGGGTGGAGGAAGGGATGCACAGAGAGAGAGAGAGAGAGAGAGGAGAGAGAGAGAGAGAGAGAGAGAGGGACAGACAGACACATAGACAGAGACAGATAGAAAGACAGACAGACAGAATCGGCCAGCCAGACAGACACAGCATCAGTGAGAGACAGACAGACAGAGACACAGAAGGAGAGACAGAGAGGCATGTGTGTGTGTGTGTGTGTGTGTGTGTGTGTGTTGTGTGTGTGTGTGTGTGTGTGTGTGTGTGAGAGAGAGAGAGAGAGAGAGAGAGAGAGAGAGAGAGGAGAGAGAGAGAGAGAGAGACAGACAGACAGACAGACAGACAGACAGACAAAGAGAGAAAGACAGAGAGAGAAAGAGAAAGATAGAAAGAGAGAGCTCTAGAGAAAGGATTTCAGATCTGTATAATCCTCTCCCCACCTCCCCTTCCACCAAGTCAGAGGGTGACAAGTTTTGATAAAGCAGACACAAATCAAGAAAACAAACAAAATGAAACAAAACACAAAGCAAACTAAATCACATTAAAAAAAAAAAAAAAAAAAAAAAAACTCTTAAATCAACAGCAGGGCAGATTAAAATCAGAACTTGACAAATAACATGAATGGGTCTGGTGACTAATAGTCAATGTATTTCCCACTCTTAGAAATCCCACAGGTCCCACTAACAATAACTTGGCAAGTAAAGTTCCTGAGTCAACACTGCCAAGAAGCATGCTACTATTCTTGCTTAATTCCAAATACAAACAAAACCCCAGGTCAACCCATGGAGAACAAAAGTGACCATGTCCCTTACACAGAATGTTACAGAGCAAATCTCTTACTCTCTGAGAGGAAGACATCAGCTTCAATACTTTTGTTGTTGTTGTTGTTGTTGACTTTTTCTTCAAAATTTCAGATTCAAGTTCAAACACTTTTGCTGCGGTTCTGAGGAGGAGAACAATTTTCTTGCCCCTGAAAGTCAAAATTTTCCCATACTAGTATTACTAGCCTTTACTGGCTTTAGTGAGAGCTTTAAAAAATGTACTGATCAGATCAACATTTCACTCAGTCACCAAAGGCTTTTTCTAGCCAAATCATACAAAATATTCACAAGCCACACTGTCGCAAAAGGTGCACCGTACCTTAAACGTACAGTTACATCATGAATAATATGAAAAGGATTAAAGCTAGCAACATGCAGCCCTGCCCACCCCCCTCTCCCCTTGATTTAAATAAGAAATTAAACATAAATAAATCGGATACTTCCGTTCTTTTTCTTAATTTACTGGCAATCATCTTCCATGAGGGGAAGGAAGGGGAGGGGGAAGGGGAGTGGGGGGGATGTATGTCTGGAAGGCTGAAGAAGCCAGTTAAGTTGAGATGACCAGATTGGAAAAGCCCCAAAACAATGTTATAACAATAATTGGGGATCTGCACGTTTTGTTTTCATGTTTTCAAGTATTTTTAATTATGTGTAGTTAAAAATATCATTTTCAGGGCTGCTCTGGTAGGTGAAGGAGATGTAACTAATTAACATGTACCAGTACAACACAACAGCCATATAGTGCTCGTCATTCACCATGCATGCAAACCAATATTTCTACCCACACCAATAGGGCAAAGCAAGGAAATGTCACATGACATTGTACATTAATTACCTTACAACCAGCATTA
>CM065721.1:67972111-67974611 GCA_033310375.1 Conus canariensis
CAATCTAAGTGCACAAACTGTGCCATGTTAACATTTCATTCGGGCTGGAGACTGCATGGGAGTTCTTCATGTCAGCATTATTTCTTTTGAGAATGTCAGAGGAAAGCTGTGTACAGGCTGCACACCAAAAATCAGTGCACCAAGGCTTTGCTTATGGAGTCAGGTATTTACACAGACTGGCACAATTAGATTGTTCTGAGAAACTTATGTCTAAAAGCTGATTCTTCTCTTTCATATGCCTCTCAAAATACATGCTAGGCAGTTCGAAGCAGACAGAATAAAATGAAAGGAAGTCTATTTACAGTAGACCAGCTGACAGAAGCAAAAAGACAGGTTCACAACAACAACAAAAAAGACAACCTCACATGTCAGCGCTAAGTCCTCAAAGAGAAGCTCATGTAATTCTAGATTGTGACTGATGTCATCTTTAGACACACACACAAAAAAAAAACAAGTATGTAAACAGTGACAGTATTTGATAGTATTTAACCAATTTAATCTGTAGCTCAAATCTATATTGTGCTTAAAAATGAGTGATTTGGTGCAAATCCTAATTGTGGCATTTGGCCTGACAATCACAGTGTGTGTGTGTGTGTGTGTGTGTGTGTGTGTGTGTGTGTGTGTGTGTGTGTGTGTGAGGCTAACTCTAAATTCAATGTGTGTGGTGTGTGTGTGTGTGTGTGTGTGGTGTGTGTGTGTGTGTGTGTGTGTGTGTGTGTGTGTGTGAGGCTAACTCTAAATTCACTGCTGGCTATTTTTTTTAATCTGATTTGTAGAACTGAACAGGTAACTTTTATCTTCCGCATTACTCTACAGCCCTGGGCAAAAACTGCGGAGAAATATAAGAGGGTGATCTCAAGTTTCAAGGCTGTCTCAAATTGAAGGCTGGGTCAGTGCGACTATGAGTAGAACTGAATGTTTGTGTGTGTGGTTATGGTTCGACGATTGTCGAGTTAATACTGACGTAACGTTGGACGAGAAAAGGTACAAACGTTTACAAACAATGAAATTCAAAATGAAATAAATCAAATACATACCATCCACAATATAAATTATGATTTTTCGAACGTGCCTCGTTTAGTTCGTCTCGTACCGTTTCTCCCACAGGCCGACTGGGACCCACACACACATCGAGTCGATTGACACACAAACGATTCCACAATTCCAGCGCATATGACTTTCAGAAAAAAAATATTTGACAGAGGAAAAAGTTACACGTTTTTATACACAACGAAGAGAGAGCAAGCAACGACAGAAAAGCATGTGCCTATCTAATTATTAATCTGGAACCACGAATAATCTAATCCGTCAGACAGCAGTCGCCATTTCTTTCGATAATTACTTCCGGTCACGTGACTTCGTGCAATCTCGGCCAGTGTGTGCATCCCGTCGAGCATGCTGCTAGGCTATTCGTCTGCTTGCACTACGAAACATCAGACATTTCTACCGATGTATACACTTGATTTATACAGGAAGATCGTACCGAAAAAAATGAGTACAAAAGAAAGAAAGCACTAGTCAACTGGACCGTGTTATGTTAAGAAAAAGACTCGTTTAATGATTACTGAAAATAATGGTAGACCTAAATAACAACACCTCTGGCAGCCAATGTGCTCAGATCTTAAGTTGCAAGTTCGGGCTCCAGTTCACTGAAAAGAATGTGGAGAGCGAGAGAGAGGAATGAAGTGGGAGGGAGGTAGTTAACGGGAGAGACTCGTCAGTCTTGCCGGGACTCAGGAATAAAATATGTTGACCTATGGCTGTTTTGTGGAGCTGCAGACAGAAGCACCACTTTTAAGCGCCCAGACTTCGGGGACCTCGGGCAGTGCCTATCCAAGCATAGTGCAGAAGTCGCCGAACTCTACCTTATCGCAGACAGTGTTAGAACTTCCCAGATAAGCTGTAGTTATCTAAGAGTCATCTACATTCAATGAAATCTACTTGTCCTCCAAAATTTCAGCTTGCCCCCTGTAAGTAAGCTTAAACAGGCGGCGGTGCAGTACGTCGTCATAACAAGCAATAACAAAAAACAAAGACAACAGACACTGAATTTAATAAGGGCATGTTCTGCACTCATGTGATGAAGGCTTGACTGGATGAAATAAATAAGGTATTAAGACATGAGAACATTTATCATCTATCGTATGTAGCCTACAGAGTAGGCCTATAAATAAATGGTTAAACTCACCATGTGTGGAAGTGTTCAAATTCTCGCCTATCTCCCTTTTTATCACTCACACATTTTAGGATGTTATCTCTCTCTCTCTCCTCTCTCTCTCTCTCTCTCTCTCTCTCTCTCTCTCTCTCTCTCTCTCTCTCTCTCTCTCTACCACACACATTTCACATCTTCACATTTGAAAATGATAGGAGTTGATTTATCATTTCTGCACATTGACCATACAATTGATTTTGCATCCTGCGAAAACTTTCTTGTCTGTTGGTTTAAATGGAACTCACCTTGTCGCAGATAAACAGTGCTCTGTTGGAGTTCCGTTCTATA
>CM065721.1:67982111-67989611 GCA_033310375.1 Conus canariensis
TGTATGCCAGTTGTACGCAAAATTTCAAATAGTGGTTCGTGTTGGACTGAATCAAATGCTTTTCTTAGGTCTACAAAACATGCATTGAGTTTGCCACCCCTTTTTGAAAAACACTTTTCTATAACAGCATTTAAAGTAAAAATATGTTCGACTGTGGAGTAACCCTTTCTAAATCCAGCCTGAGATTCTGACAGTTTTCTGTTCTCTTCGATCCATTTTACTAGTCTCCTATTCAGAATCGTACAGTAGCATTTACTAACTAAGCTTAATAGCGAAACCCCCCTGTAATTGTCAGTTACTGTTTTGTCACCTTTTTTTAAAAATTGGAACTATGATTGCTTTAGTCCATTCTTCTGGATACGAACCTCTGTCGAATAGTGCATTGAATAGTTTAGTTAAAAAAACGACCGAAAAGTTGCTACTTAATTTCAACATTTCTGCAGTGATTCCATCAATTCCACACGTTTTTCCTTTCTTTAAAGAATTAATAGCTTGAAGTACTTCACTCTCAATTATAGGTAAGTTCAATTCATTGCAATCAGTATTAACATTTTCGGTGCTATTGTCATGTACTTTGATCTTCTGCACATTGAACAGGCTTTTAAAATGATGGTACCATTGTTGATCTGATATATCAGGGCAAATTTGAGACTTTTTTCCGCCTGTCATACTTCTTACTTCTCTCCAAAACCCCTCACTATCTTTACGGAAAGAAGCCAGTCTGTTAGCTTTTTCACGTTTAAAACAGCCCCTTTTCTTTTTAATGAAAGACTTGTAATATTTTCGATGCTGAACAAAATCTTTACGTTTGTCAGATTTAAACTTTTTACAACTACGAAAGATTGTTAACGACTGCCTCACTTTGCTCTTTAACTGTGCGCAATCCCTGTCGTACCAATCTGGTATTCGTGGCTCATTACTAACACATATAGTTTTCTTCATACAATCACTACCACTAACCAAAGCATTAGAAAACAAGTTTACAGCTTGATTAACATCTGTATCAATTAGCGTCAACGCCCGCGAACACAATCTATTAGTCTCCTCACTGTTTAAAGCCTCTACAAAATGTGGTTCTAAGCTTGTATTCCAAATGCGTTTTTCAATCCATTTCTTTTCTTTTCTTCTAAAATGATCGAAATCAACATCCACGTTCAGTGTAATACAAACAGGGAAATGTGCGGAGTCCACAGAGGACAAAACACGCAGTGACGTAATAGAACCCTGCAGACAGAGATCACCAGATGCTATAAAATAGTCAATGGTGCTGCCCCCTGAACTGGAAACAAAAGTCAGTGAATCATCGAAACCAAACTGAATTAGACCGTTCATGACAACACAATCAAACGTTGAACAGAAATTAATCAACTCTTTTCCAAAATTTGTTACTACCGTATCTTCAGACTTCCTACGGAACACATAATCCTCATCACTTTCATACAATGAGTCCCATACATTATTTTCCGACAACACATCCTTTAACAAAACATTCTCGCACCCAGTCCTCGCATTCATATCTCCACACACTATGACATAGAAATCCTCAAAACGTTCATGGAGATCAATTAAGCACTGTTCAATGATTTCAATACCAAAACCATGTTGTGATAGTCTCCAGTAAATACTGTCATAAGGGTGTATATAAATACTGATAAGAAACACTGGTTTTTCAGTTCCAAATAATTCGCGATCCATTTTCAAAATGATAACATTATTCAAGTACGTATTGATCCTCTCAGTAAACCCGACCAGACTTTTCCTTACACACATCATTACTCCCCCTGAGAACCGCCCTTGTTTTGATAACTTCACAGCTTTGGAGACAAAAACATCGTAATCACTAAAAGAGGTGTACGAAATACTGTCTAGATAAACAAACGTTTCATTTAAACAAAATATACTACGCACAAAAAGTTAAGGATCAGTATGTGAAAACAGGTGCGTAATAAACTCAGTTCGCTACTGTTATTTATTTCTTAGTCCAGCCAAATTGTCATAAATTCTTGTTCAGCTGAAAGTGGGCGATGTTGTGTTAGTGCGAAAATTGCACGGGATTCTCTACTACTGAGCTGGGCCGCAAACGGAAAAGCGGAAACTTGTGAAAAATGACCTTGTTTTGGACCGTTCTGCCTGAACACATTGCACTTGCCAGATGGAAAAACCATTATGCACGTGCAAGCACTGCTGTTTATGTGTGAGATGCTGTCGCTCGCTTGGCTATATAAGAAGACATTCCACCAGTAGTAGGCCTGATCTGACAATGCCTCCACGACGAAAATTAAGCGAGTTGGATAGGGGACGAGCTGTTGCATGGTTCCAAGATGGTGTTCCCAAGCGAGAAGTGGCCAGGCGACTTCATGTGTCCATTTCGGTCATTGTCCGACTGATTCAACGCTTCAAAGCCACTGGGATTGTCCATGAAAGACGCAGATCTGGTCGACCGAAGAAAACCCCACGTGACGATCGTCTCATTGAATGACAAGCCCTGCAGACAAGAACAGCCTCTTCCAGCATAATTCAAAGGCAGTTCAGGGTGGCTACTAACATCAACATCAGCCAGCAGACCATACGGAACCGCCTACATGGGTTTAATCTCCGTTCTCGTCGCCCAGCAGTACGGCCACGCTTAACTCCAGCCCATAGGGCAGCACGCCGCGCCTTCTGCGCACGTCACGTGAGGTGGACACGTCAGCAATGGTCCAGGTCCTGTTCAGTGATGAATCACGCTTCACCCTTCACCACAACGACGGCCGACTGAGGGTCTGGAGGCGCCCAGGGCAACGCTTTACTGACGCCACTGTCCAAGAAAAGGTGGCCTTTGGTGGAGGTTCTGTAATGGTCTGGGGGGCCTTCAGCCTTCACCACAGAACACCCTTGTATCATGTACAGGGTAACCTGACTGGCATCCGATACTGGGATGAGATCCTTCGACCGCTGGCTGTGCCTACACTGCAGCAGATGGGACCGAGGGCTGTCTACCAGGATGACAATGCTCGCCCCCACAGGGCAAGGGTGGTCAGCGACTTCCTGCAGCAGTCTGGAGTCAACAGAATGGAGTGGCCAGCATGCAGTCCCGATCTCAACCCGATTGAGAACCTCTGGGATGAGCTGGATCGCAAAGTGAGGAGCCACCCCCCTCCCAGGGATGCCCAACACCTCTACCAGATGCTGCAGGCTGAGTGGCAGGCACTCCCACAGAGGATCTTCACCAACCTGGTCAACTCGATGAGGACTCGATGCGTCGAGTGCCAGAACAGCCATGGTGGTTACACGCATTACTGAGCTTTTGGGAGCATCAGTATGCCCTGTCTTGTGATTTCAATGACTTTGGGAAATCAAATTTGGATACGTACCCACTTTAATCAAATGTACACACCAAACGATTGCTCGAGATTGAAGGCAATTGTGTATCGTTATCACTAAAGAATGGAATTAAATGTTGGCCAAACTTCAACGCATTGACTTTCTTATTTTGACAGTTATGAATGTTTGTGAAAGTGATCCTTAACTTTTTGTGTGTAGCTTATATCAAAATCTAATAACATCGAAACAACATCAGGAATGTCTAGTTTATTCATCCAGCCTTCACAGTTCCATGTGCCAATATTAACACTGGTCGGGCCTCGGCCACTCCGTCAACTCTTGGCATTATTACCACCTCCTCCCTGAACCCTTCCACCTCCACCCCTACGCCCAGTACCACCCCCTCTCCCAGCCCCATTACTTCCTCTCCGTTCAACTCCCTCGCTAATTCTCTTACCCGGACCGCCAACCCACCCTTCACTCCCGCCACCAGCCACTCCTCCACCCCTGCTTGATGAACCACCCACCCGTCTTCCCATATCCCCTCTTGCTTGTTTCGAGTTCCCATGTTTCATCCAGTGGTGTAGAGTCGTATGTGCGCTTTCTTTTTGGCCTGCCACCCCTCTGCAGTGAGAAGCCGAGCTCGCGCGCTGTCTTGTCATCACGGGACTTGAAGGGGGAAGGTGGGCAGCAGTAGAGTTGAACTGTCGCCTTGTTCCCTGAGTTTTTTCACGTGCACCCTGACCTGAATTCTCTCCGTCCGGTTTGTCTCTGGTTTCATTTGCACTCGGGTACTCCGACGTTCGCAGAATGTATGGTCGACTTGCGTTGCCTTCATCGTGAGTGGAAAGAAGAGGGAAGCCATCTTTGGAAAGATCGTAGAGATCAGAGGAATTATAACGATTGTACACTGCTTCAGTATCCTCTTCTATATCTTGTCTCGCCTCACCACTGCTGGCTCTTCTTTCTCTCTCCGTTTCTTTATGCTTTCCTCTTTTGTTTCCCTTCCCCCGACCACTCAGTCTCACTAATTCTTCTTTGTCAGTGTCATAGGTGTAGACGCCTTCTTCTGTAAACAGTTTGTCAAACTTCATCCTTGTTTCCTGCCCGCTGTCATAGAGTTCATTGGCTTTTCTCCTCAGTCCCTGTCTTTTCTTCCGCACTGTCTCAGAGAAGTCTTCTCTGATATACACACTCTGATGCTTTTCTGAAGTTTTCAGTTTTCTGGCATTCTTGAGAATCAGCTCCTTTGACTTGTGAGACAAGAACTTGACGACCACGCCTTCTCCTTTCCCCAGTCTATGAGCTCTCTCAATGGCAATATCCTCCTGAAGACACATTCCTTCTTTGAGTACTGTGTTCACTTTCTGTTCACACTCCTCCCAGTTTTCGTTGGCCTTTTCTTTCTCAATCCCAAAGAACAGTAAGTTGTTTCGCCTACTTTGGTTTTCCAAGTAGTCACATTTACTTTTCCACCTGTCGATCTCTTTCCACCGAGTTGCATTCTCTTCCTGTAATCTCTCATACTGTATTGTTACGCATTCTAGCTCCTCCTCTATCTTGCTCTGCCTTTCTTCAATCCTTCCTAGCTGGTCAGACAGACTGTCCCCTAATTGTTTCACTCTGTTCTCCAACCTCGTGGTCTGTGTCTCTTGGTAGGACTTCAGGGCTTCCTGTTGTGCCACTTGCTGATCTTGTAATTCTTTCATAGCACCTTTCACTGCTTCCCTGACACTATCTTTGACACACTGATGCAGGTCTTGCATGGAGCTGTTATGTACGTCACTATCGGTAGGCGGGGTGCCAGAATATTCCCAGTCCAGAGTCTCACCTGAAGTTACATCGTTATCTGTTTTCTTTTGAGGGGAGGGAGGGCCTGGATTAGGATTGACATCTCCACAGACACGGATGGCGGTGGACACAAAAATCACCAGGATGGCTGTCCACAGCCCAAAACGACCTTGCCTACATCCCGGTTCAGTTCGCTGGAATCGGACACTCTGACAACAGAACATGTCTGCAGTCAGAGTAAAAGCGAGAAAGTGCTTTTCCAAGGTACACATCCTGGCCACAACACCACAACGCCAATGAGATGTTTGACACAAGATTTCTTTCGAAGTATGTCAATTAGCACTGAATGGAACTTGCCTGTGACTTGTCGGTGCTGTTGGAGACACGATGGCATAGTGCTAGTTTTCCAGAGACAGCGCTATTTCATTAATTTTGATTTTTGAGCCTCAGCAGACAAAAACACGTCGCCATCTTGTAAGGTCGCGTCCTTGACCCCCGAGAGAGAGAGAGAGAGAGAGAGAGAGAGGTGTGTGTGTGTGTGAGGCGGGGAGGGGGGCGGAGAACAGCAGGAAAGAGCCTCCTTTGTTTCACCACTGGACTACACATGCGCGTCGTGTGATCTTTCTACCAGGAAGCAGGACGAGCGGACACGTATCAAGTCCATCCTGGGCGGGTTGGGCAAGAATGACTCACTGGTCATCGACCTGCTTGCTGCCTGAATGACAGTGACATTAGTCCTCCCGCCTGACCTGCCCTGTCTCCATTCATTTTGGTCCAACTCCTACAAGTTGGCTGACTTCTTTGCATGACATACCTTCTAAAATGACTCCGAAACAATCGGCCTGGTTCTGTACAGAGAGAAGAAGAGAGAGAGAGAGAGAGAGAGGAGAGCAGAGAAGAACAGAGAGAAGAGAGAGAGACAGACAGAGACAGACAGACAGACAGACAGACAGAGACGAGACAGACAGACAGAGAGAGAGACAGACAGACAGACAGACAGCAGACAGACAGACAGAGACAGACAGAGCAGAGCTGTTTTCGTGCTGTTTTCTAGAGAGAGAGCAGAGAGAGAGAAGAGAGAGAGAGAGAGAGAGAGAGAAGAGCTGCTTTCTGTGCTGTTTTCTGAGAGAGAGAGAGAGAGAGAGAGAGAGAGAGAGAGAGTGAGAGAGGGGAGAGAGAGAAGAGAAGAGCGAGCAAAACCAAACCAAACCAAACCAAACAAACAAAAGAAAACTAAAAAATACCGAACCTTTGTGGATACCCGCTCAGAGCAAGGGAGACAACAATGCTACCACCCAGGTGCGTAGGCTTTGCCTCTTTTGCCCCACTGACGTGTAGTCTGGTCTGACGTTGTTGGTTGTTGGATGATGGGACAACAGGAACAACGCGTTGTCAAATGAAGCAGACAATGAGTAGGCCTACCCACGCAGTTCGGCTGAACAGCAGACTGCGGATATACGCGGGAGCTAAACGAGTCACGCACTGAGAATTGAAAAGAAAACAAAACGCCCTCGCCATTTCCTCGTGACACATATATATCTTAGAATTCATTAAAGGTTGTTTTTTTTTTTTTTAACTGCTGAAAAAATGGAGCCAGGGAAATGTTTGGATAATGTAAATCTGCTTAAGACAGACAGGAGAGTTATTGTGCATTATTATTTCTGTCACAGTAGGATGCAGTTTGAAGTAAAGCAGATTATGCAACATGTGCTTCAGCGTGTGGAAACACCCCCTCACCTCCCCTCCCCCCTTTCTTATGTTTCCGGGTTCCCCCTCTCTCTCTCTGCATTGTGTGTATGTGTTGTGTGTGTGTGTGTGTGTGTGTGTGTGTGAGAGAGAGAGAGAGAGAGAGAGAGAGAGAGAGAGAGAGAGAGTGTGTGTGTGTGTGTGCGCGCCCATACGTGCGTGTGTGTATGCGCGAGCGCGCACGCGCGTGGCAGTGTGTGTGTGTGTGTGTGTGTGTGTGTGTGTGTGTGTGTGCGCGCGCGAGCGTGTGTGGCGTAAATGTGTGTGTTTTTATGTAAGCGCGTGCGCGCGCGTATGTTTTTTGTGTGTGTGCGTGTTTGTTTCCTTGTATCCTGAGAAAACTTTGACGGGTATATTGGGAGAAGTTGGGTCCAGATTGTGCAGGTCTTAGAACTCGAAGACACTGCGCTATGATTGGCACCAAGAAGTCGAAGTGGTCACACTCTTCATTCATCTACTATCATCTCGACCCGTCACTAATGTGAAAGTGGCCTTTCGATCCATCTGAACTTTCTGTCTTCTATCTTGTCCTCTTTCGTCACAGACAACAACTGCAGCGAAGCCTGACTGGTCGAAAAATGGTCTATACATTCTCGCCTATCAAGGTCAATGATTAGCACTTGCATTGACAGCAGGTTCCGAGAGAAGGATCTCCTTGGC
>CM065721.1:67997111-68002111 GCA_033310375.1 Conus canariensis
TTTCATTTTCAAAGCATATATTTGGAATCTTTTAGCACATGAGATATCAGCATGATGTTTGATATATATATATATATATATATATATATATGCGCCATATATATTATATATATATATATATATATATGGCGCATTCTCTTGCTATTCTGTCTGTCTGTCTGTCTGTCTGTCTGTCTGTCTCTCCTTTTTCTTTGCTTTTTAACCCAACCCAACCCTCTACCTTGTGGCTGCCAGCAATATTATCACAAAATGATGCCACGCATAATCAAACACACACACACACACACACACACACACACACACACACACACACACACACCACGCACGCGCGCGCGCGCGCGCGCGCACACACACACACACACTTCACTTTCCCCCGTCTTCACTAATTTTTATCTTTCTATCTATCTATCTATCAATGAACCTATCTATCTATCTATCTTTATCAATCAATCAATAAATCAATCAATCAATCAATCAATTATTCAATCAATCAATCTATCTATCTATCTATCTACTTTTTTGTGCTCTCTTTGTTTCTTTCTTTTCTTTTCCGTTTTATCCCCCCCCCCCCCCCCTTTATTTCTGTGAGTCTTACCCCCTGCACTATGGCCATCAGGCGCTGGGCGTACAGCACGGCGTCATGCACCGTCAGGAACAGGCACTCCTTGTCGCTGGTGCGGTAGAAATCCGTCTTCTCAAACATCTCCCGCACAGCGGCTGTCACCAACGACAACACAGTAGTTGTAACGACAGTTCTTTCATGTTTCTTGACTCATGCAAAGACCACCATCACCACCACCCCTGTCTGTCTGTCTGTCTGTCTGTCTGTCTGTCTGTCTGTCTGTCTGTCTGTCTCTCTCTCTGTCTCTCTCTCTCTCTCTCTCTCTCTCTCTTCTTCTTCTTCTTCTTCTTCTAGTTATTATTGATATCGATATTGATATCATGGTTACAATGCGAGGTTGACTAACAGGCGGAAGGAGGAGGGGTGGTTGGGTGGGGAGTAGAACTGGTCGGAAGAGGGGGAATATTAGTGGGACTGAGTTACAGGTGTTTAGATGCCCCCTCGTTCTCCCTTTCACCACCCCCCTTACCTCCCAGTGAAGGCAGTAGCTGAAAGGGCCTATAGTATCTCTCTAGATAGTAGTCAAGCGATTTGGAGCGTGTACCTGTGGAATTAAGTGTCATTGGTTCGAACCACAAGAGGAGTCGGATTGTTTTTGTACTCCCAGTTCTTATAGAATAGGGAGTACTTTAGAATGGGAACGAAGAAATGCTGTCTGTGTGTCTGTGTGTCTGTGTGTCTGTCTGTCTGTCCGTCCGTGGTCAAAATGTGTTCCACTCGCTCCAGACAAAACTTCTGGGCCGATCTTTCTGAAAATTTGTAGGTATGTTCATTATGGGTCACGGATGATGCCCGATGTTTTATTTTACCGTTATAGCCGTTACTATGGCTATAACGGCCAATGACGGTTTTTCTTCTTGATGGAATATCTCAGAAAGTACTTGGCCGATTTTTCTGAAAATTTGTAGGTATGTTCATTGTGGGTCACAGATGATGGCCAATGTTTACCAGAATAGCCGTTACTAACGACTATAACAGCCCAAAACGGTTTTTCCTCTTTATTGAATATCTCACACGTATTCAAGATAAACTGGGAGTACGTTCATATGCTTTGTATCTTTTTTTTCCGGCTTGAAAACGTTCTCTGTCAAACGGAAACCGAATTCAGCTCAGGGAAGGTTAAGGCGATGGAAGATGAGGAATCGGCTATGTCTTCCATCTTGCCGTTTCTTAGACATGGTGAACCTCTAACAGCTCATTGTCCCTACTGCCGATAGGTAATGGATATTTACACCCCCCCCCCCACCCTCCACCCCTCCCCCTTTTTTTTTGCATTAACTACCACTCTCCCACCCTGCTGTCTCCTTGACAATCTCCTTCCTGTTTCAGCTTGTACCCTGTGATGTGGCCACAGTGTTCGGGTGGACAATGGGTTAAAAAGATCAACGATCATCTGATTTGTTATTATTATTATTATCATAATGAATACTTATATAGCGCCTATTCTTGGCTAGAGACCAAGCTCTAAGCGCTTTACAATCCACACTCGTTTACACAACGGGCTGCCTACCTGGGTAGTGCCGACTGAAGAGCTGCCAGCTGACGCTTTATTCAGTCATTTCCCGTGTCATCCAGTCCATTTCATTCAATATCGTTCACTAAATTTCCTTGCTTCCTTCATTCTTTCCATTTCTTACGCAGGGTGCATGCTGTGTGTAACGTGTCATCCATACCAACGGCCAAACTGGCCATCTCTTCCGAAAGTTGGTGATGGGATTTTACGTGTGTGCAAGATGTTATGCATGCGTTCACACACGGACCCTCAGTTTATAGTCTCATTCGAAGGACTGTGAGATTGAAAGATGAGATCAATGGTGAAGGCAGCAAGCAGAATGGAAATGACTGAGCCTGACTTCGGGATTTCGTGGCTGTTTCTGTACCACTCGTGCCTAGGTACTGAGATTTCTTAGTGTGGCCGAGCAGACGACAGGGAAATGAAGGAGAAAGTGTGACCACGCACCTTGTGTTTGGCAATACAACACACACACACACACACACACACACACACACACACACACACGCACACACACACACACGTACACACACATACATACACACACACACACACACACACACACACGCGCGCGCGCGCGCGCGCGCGCGCACACACAACACACGCAAAACAAACAAACACACACACACACACACACACACACACACACACACACACACACACACACACACACACACACACGTACGAACGCACGCACGCAAAGAGCGTCATGGTAAATTTACCGAATCATCATAATAAACCTTCTCGAGCGTTCACTCCTGTTGATGATAAACGCCTACCTTTACAGTGGGCAAGGAAAACTTGAATGGAGAAGCTCCTCATCTCTGTAATCACCTGAAAATGACGTAACAGAACACGTGGCAATCTGGTAACAGAACACGTGGCAATCTGGTAACAGAACACGTGGCAATCTGCACAAGTCACTACTGTCAGTACTGATCCCTCTAAGGAAAAGGCAAACCGAAGTGGTGTGAACGTGTGACAAGATGAAGCGGACTCTTCAAGACCTTCCTCCAACGGCCAGGGCAGTTGAACCAGGAGATCAAGTGGACAGAGAAAGAGGAGGACAGACAAACAATACTGATGAGTGGGTGACCGGGAAAAAGCTGAGCCACAAACGAATTCAGAATTTATATCTGATGGAAAGCAATATCCGCTGGAGTGCTGAATAGGTGAACGTCGAGGAAGGGATTAAGAGGGAGAAGGGGAGGGGAAGTGCGGAGGGGTGAGGGAGCACTAAAATCCTGCAGTATTGCCCAGAACCCAACCCAACCCAACCCAACCCAACCCGGCCCGACCCGACCCGACCCTACCCAGCCCACCCCAACCCAAAACAACTTCAAACGAACATAACCCAACCCAACCCAACCCAACCCAACCCGACCCGACTTACCCCAACCCAAAACAACCCCAAACGACCTAACCAAACCCAGTCCAACCCGACCCAACCCAACCCACTCCAACCTAACGAAACCCAACCCAACCCAACTCAACCCAACCCAACCCAACCAACCCCAACCCCAACGCACCCCACCCCACCCCACCTCAACCCACCCCACGCCACCCCACCCAACCTCAACCCACCCTACCCAACCCAATCCGACCCAACCCACCCCACCCTACCTCAACCCAACCCAACCCAACCCAGCCCCAGTCCCAAACCCACCCCACCCCACCCACCCACCTCAACCCACCCTACCCAACCCAACCCAATCCGACCCAACCCACCCCACCCTACCTCAACCCAACCCAACCCCAATCCCAAACCCACCCCACCCCATCCCACCCTACCCCACCCCAACCCAGCCTAACCCCCAGTACCTGCTGCAGGACTTTGACGCCCACAGAATCCACGTAGCTCATAGCCGTGCAGTCTATGACGATGAAGTAGACGTCGGTGACGGTAGGCAGGGCGATGGTGAGGTCGTCGGGTCTGGTGCCGCCAGAGGTTCTGGAAGACCTCCTGGACCCGCCCACCGCCTCGCTGGCAGTGTCAATGGGACTGCGGGTCGTCACCCCCGTGGATAATATGGACATCTCCGTGGTAGTGGTGACCGGTTTGTCTTCAGGGTCGTCTGGTATGGCGGGTTTTTCTTTGTTGTTCTCGTCGAAGTTTTTGGGCTGTAAAGATGGATGGAGAGAGACGCTTCAGACGCTTCAGAACCGTTTTTTTTAAAATTGACAATGACAAAATGCAGTCTTCATGTCATGGGGGCTATCATTAATGCAGCGTCAAGAATTTATGAAACGAAAAATGTGTAATACATTACAAACATGATTCCCGGTATTGATCTATCTGGGAATAATAAAGTTAACGACAAACAAAAGATCACCAAACGTGGGCCTAAATGACCAGCTATGACATACGGAGAACCAAAGCACTGTCTCACAGGGAAACAGCAACAGACATTTTTTCTCTCTGATATCATAACATTCAGCAATATATTTAGCAAACAGACGAAGAATATTTCCATCATCAGAAAATAATAGTTCAATCAAAGTATATGGTCTTTCTGACATCAAATTAAACAGTTTTGATTTTTTCCTTTTATCTTCATATGCCTTACATTGAAATAAAAAGTGCTCTTCATCTTCCTTACTGTTATCTGGACACAACACACAGACATCATCAACAGAAACTTCATTGCAAAACCATTTCTTATTTGCTTTAAAACCAAGGGTCCTACTTCTAACTCTGGCCAATATGCTTCTATGGATGGAAGAGAGAGAGAGAGAGAGAGGAGAGAGGAGAGAGAGAGAGAGAGAGAAAGAAGAGGAGGGAAGGAAGAGTGGAGGAGGAAGAGAGAGAGAGAGAGAGACCTGCTGTTTAAAGCAGGAGTGGAGTTGAAGGAAGCTGTGTGGGAG
>CM065721.1:68017111-68027111 GCA_033310375.1 Conus canariensis
TAAAAAAAGGAAGAAGGAAGGGAGAAAGAAAGAAAGAAAGAAAATGGGGTATGAAACACAATACAAGACAAACTCTTTACAAACGAAGGTAGTAAATAAGCAAGCTCATGTTTGTTTTTCTTTTTTCTTTTCTTTTTTTTTTTTTTTTTTTTAGATCCAGACCCCGCCCAAGAGGGAAACCTAAAACTACGCAATAGGCGTAAAAAGCAGTTGCACAAAAAAAGTTTTAAAACCTATTATCCATTGCATAAACTAGCAGTCTTCTTTAATTCAAGATAAAAAAAAAAAGCATGATAGTAATAACATGGAAGCAAAATACTTTTTTCTCCTACCGTGTATCTCCAAAGCTATACAAACTTTCAATCCCTCTACCCCAAATCCTGCCCATGCCCTTACATAAAGACAGCAATATAAGAGAGAGAGAGAGAGAGAGAGAGAGAGAGAGAGAGAGAGAGAGAGAGAGAGAGAGAAATGTCATATCCAAGATATAGGTTTAGTTTATGATAACCCAGCCGACGGCATTAGGAAGCATCCTAATGTTCCATCAGTAAGAAAAGCATCTACAAACCTAACTCCACCATCCAAAGAACATACATACACCATAGTAAAACAGCTCAGTTACTGACATTCTTCAGACGTATTGAAGTTGACCGTGCTATAAAGACACCAAGGCACCAGCCATTCTGCTTCATTCATAACTCTCAGTTAAACGCGCGTGCGCGCGCGCGCGCACACACACACACACACACACACACACCACACAACACATAACACACACGCGCGCCCGCGCGCACACACATACACACACACGCACGCACGTACGCACGCACACACATACAGAGATACACACGCACCCACAGACACAATTAGGTAACCAACCCCCCACAACCCCCCCCCCCCCTTCCCCCATTCCCCAACCAAAAAAAAAAAAAAAAAAAAAGAAAAAAAAAAAAAAAAAGAAAAAAAAAAATACGTATAAAGCTCAAACGGGCAAAAACAGACTACAGCAAAAAACAAAAAACAAAAACAAAAAACAACAACAAAAAAAAAATCAGGTAGCGTCCTTCAAATGGACAGTGTTGGGGCGAGATCAGGGAAGTGGAGGGTAAGATGGAGACAGAAGGGATAGACAGTGGGATGAGAGTGGGGGGGGGGGGGGGGGGGGGGGGGGGGGGGGGGGGAGAGAGACAAAGGTGGTGAAAGAGACTGGGGTGGCGGTCTACTCACTTGCACGCAGCCCACGGCGAAGGTGACGGCCATGGCAAAGGCCAGCTTGGCCTCTAACACCTCCTGGCTGTTGTCGGTCAGCTGCTGGGTCAAGGTGCCGTTGACCAGCACCGTGCTGTTCCAGGTGGTCGGCACGATGCCCTTGGCCGCCAGACCCTTGTCCACGACAGAGCCCACCATCAGGCTGACCACGGCGAAGGTACCTGCAGGCGTGTCCGATATAGTGAAGGATGTGTGTGTTCACGTGTTTGTTTCGGCCTAATCTAAGGGAAGCTAATGTTGTTTATAGCCCAGCCGACCGCAAAGGGCCATATCAGGGCTGTCACCACGTTAAAATCAACTCACAAATCATCAAAAAAAGCCCTTTCACACATCTCTTTAAAATACATGTTCTAAAAGCGTACCAGAAACTTCGTTAAATTTTTTTCTTCCCTAAAATCCTAGATCAGATGAAAAATGTTGATCTTTTCCTAATCTAATGAAAGATCTCATTTATGATTTCCCAACACCAACAACTACCAAGCATCAGAACCACCACCACCACCACCACCACCACACCAGCATTATCATCATCATCATCATCATCATCAATGCAATCAGAAAGAAGTTTTTTTAGAACGGTCACTCACGTAGATGGGGCAAAACTCCAGCAGTTCTTGACGCCATTTTTTTAAAACCGATTTTTCGTGCAAGGTCTTTTGTTTTCTCGCTCAGGACATGAAACATTGTGTCGCTCAAAAGAACTATGACACCTGGGGCTTTCTGGGCTCGCCCTACAAGCTGGACCTGAAGCCAGCACTTTGATACGTTTCCAAATGGGAAGTGTACACATTTAGGAATATGGACCGAAAATCTACGGAAACAAACGTATCACATAATATACCCCCAGTCTTCTCAACGGATGACGTCATGAAAACTGCCTTGTAATCATAAGCTTATGGATTTCTGTTCAATGAAGGAAAGATTTCATTGATGATTTCTTTTTCTTGCATTTTTCACTCACTGCCCAAAACTTTGCGTAACATGTGCTCTTGAAGAGAGACAGACAAAGTCTGAGCGAGCTGGTCCCCGATTCAGCGTCTTTCTGTGTGATATCCACTTTGTTAATTTTTTTTTCTTCTGGTTGCAGTTGAAGACGATGACGTGGAGTTTAAACGGAACGAAGCTGAATCAGAGGGCAGGTGGGTTAAACTTTTTAGTAAGTAAGGAAATGTGATTGGAGGTGCCCCCAAAAGAATACCCACCGATGGAGATGTGGCTGGAGGTGCCCCAAAAAGAATACCCACCGATGGAGATGTGGTTGGAGGTGCCCCCAAAAGAATACCCACCGATAGAGATGTGGTCGGAGGTGCCCCCAAAAGAATACCCACCGATGGAGATGTGGTTGTAGGTGCCCGCCCCCCCCCCCCAAATACCCAACCATGGAGATGTGGTTGGAGGTGCCCCATAAAGAATACCCACCGATGAAGATGTGGTTGGAGGTGCCCCAAAAAGAATACCCACCGATGAAGATGTGGTTGGAGGTGCCCAGAAAAGAATACCCACCGATAGAGATGTGGTTGGAGGTACCCCCCCCCCAAAAAAAAAAAAAAAAAAAAAAAAAACCCACCGATGGAGATGTGGTTGGAGGTGCCCCAGAAAAAGAATACCCACCGATGAAGATGTGGTTGGAGGTGCCCCCAAAGAATACCCACGATGAAGATGTGGTTGGAGATGCCCCCAAAAGAATACCCACCGAATGAAGATGTGGTTGGAGGTGCCCCAAAAAGAATACCCACCGATGGAGATGTGGTTGCAGGTGCCCCCCAAAGAATACCCATCGATGGAGATGTGGTTGGAGGTGCCCCCCCCCCCCCCCCCCCAATACCGACCGATGGAGATGTAGTTGGAGGTGCCCCTAAAAGAATACCCACCAATGAAGATGTGGTTGGAGGTGTCCCCTAAAAGAATACCCACCAATGAAGATGTAGTTGGAGGTGCCCCCTAAAAGAATATCCACCGATGGAGATGTGGTTGGAGGTGCCCAAAAAGAATACCCACCGATGGAGATGTGGTTTGAGTTGCCCCCAAAAGAATACCCACCGATAGAGATGTGGTTGGAGGTGCCCCCTCAAAAGAATACTCACCGATGGAGATGTGGTTGGAGGTGCCCCCCCAAAAGAATACCCACCGATGGAGATGTGGTTGGAGGTGCCCCTAAAAGAATACCTACCGATGGAGATGTGGTTGGAGGTTCCCCCAAAAGAATACCCACCGATGGAGATGTGGTTGGAAGTTCCCCCAAAAGAATACCCACCGATGGAGATGTGGTTGGAGGTTCCCCCAAAAGAATACCCACCGATGGAGATGTGGTTGGAGGTTCCCCCAAAAGAATACCCACCGATGGAGATGTGGTTGGAGGTTCCCCCAAAAGAATACCCACCGATGGAGATGTGGTTGGAGGTTCCCCAAAAGAATACCCACCGATGGAGATGTGGTTGGAGGTTCCCCCAAAAGAATACCCACCGATGGAGATGTGGTTGGAGGTTCCCCAAAAGAATACCACCGATGGAGATGTGGTTGGAGGTTCCCCCAAAAGAATACCCACCGATAGAGATGTGGTCGGAGGTTCCCCAAAAGAATACCCACCGATGGAGATGTGGTTGGAGGTTCCCCCAAAAGAATACCCACCGATGGAGATGTGGTTGGGGGTTCCCCCAAAAGAATACCCACCGATGGAGATGTGGTTGGAGGTTCCCCCAAAAGAATACCCACCGATGGAGATGTGGTTGGAGGTTCCCCCAAAAGAATACCCACCGATGGAGATGTGGTTGGAGGTTCCCCCAAAAGAATACCCACCGATGGAGATGTGGTTGGAGGTACCCAGGAAGAAGTAGAGGATGACGGGGAAGAAGGACACGTACAACCCGTACACAGGGGGCAGAGTGGACAGCTGACCATAGGCCATGCCTGAGGACACAGTAACCCAGCTCATTGCTAAAACAACGACCACAACATTAGAAAGAGAGGGGGATAGTTACCGCCAAGGACATAAGACAAACAAAGTACAGGACAAGACACATACACTTAACGACTACAACGTCAACGTCTATTCAGCGGTTTTTAATATGAGACAACACCTTCTCCGAGGATCCGCTTCCACCATCTTCAAGAGATCAAAACTCCCGCTCCAAGGATTGGACCAATTCTCTAAGCATCCAAAGATTTTTTTTAGAGATCCAGGGTAGTGTTTGAGAATTAACTCATTGTCTAGAGATCCAGGCTTTATCAAGAACTCAACATCTTCTCCAGAGATCCAGACTCTGTCCCACGAGTTTAACACGTTCTCCAACAATCTAACACTCTTCGAGATCCTACATCATGTCCAAGGTTCCAGCACCTTCGCCAACAATCAAACACGTGTGTGTGTGTGTGTGTGTGTGTGTGTGTGTGTGTGTGTGTGTGTGTGTGTGTGTGTGTGTGTGCGCCCGCGCGTGCGTGCGTGCGTGCGTGTGTGTCTGTGTGATCGTGCGAACACGAGTGCGTGAGTGTTTGCGTGCGTGCGTGCGTGCGTGCTACATGCGTGTGTGCACACGCACGCACGCGCGCGCGCGTGTGTGTATGTGTGGTGTGTGTGTGTGTGTCTGAGAGCATGTGTGTGCGTGTGCGTGTGCGTGTGTGTGTGTGTGTGTGCGCGCGTGCGTGCGTGCGTGCGTGCATGCATGTGTGTGTGTGTGTGTGTGTGTGTGTGTGTGTGTGTGTGTGTGTGTGTGTCTGCATGTGTATTTAAAAGGGAGTGAAGGAGAGAGGACGGGAGCGGGCAGTAGGGGGTTGATTCGGAACTCTTTCCCTGACACTGACCCTGAGGAATATGCATGATGCCAACCGTCAGCCCAGCAACAATATCCGCCGGCAAGTCCCTCCTCATGCTGTAGCCTCGCAACAGGCGCAGGAAGGGAAGCACTTGCAGCAGAAACCCTCGGACACAGGCGCACGAACACACGCATTTTTTCGCCTTCTTCTTGACCCAGGTCAGAGGGGTTCTTCGAGGCATCTGGGCCGTCTCAAAGCCTTGGTCGAAGTCGAATTCCGTGAGGATGGGCCTTTCCACCACCACCATCTCGTCGGCAGTGAGGTGGTCGTCATCGTTGGCCTTGTCGTTGTTGTAGTTTGTGTTGGGTTGACCTGAAACAGATCATAAGAAGCGTTTGTGGAAGTTTAACAAAGTGATGGATTAGGTAATTGTGTGGTTTATGATTTTTTTTGGATAGTTGTATTGATGGCTTGAAATCTTTTTGTGTCTTGTTGTTGTTGTTGTTGTTGTTATTGTTGTTATTGTTGTTGTTGTTGTCGTTGTTGTTGTCCTCCTTCTTGTCGTCGTCGTCGTCTTTATGGTTGTTGTTGTTTTACTGTCTTTCTAATGATAAAAAGCTGGACCAAGTGGTATTTATTCATTTGTTCATTCGTTTCGTTATCTTTCAGTTTAGGCCTTCCACATTTCATCTGTTTAATCCATCAGTTTACTAACTGACGTAAAAACAGCTTCGGGCCTATCTTTTTTCTTTCCTTCTTCTTCTCCATGAATAACAACTTCGCTGCCGTAAATGAGTTCATTTCATAAGGCGACCATACGTTAGAGTATCTTTTACTCGTTGTGTACACCCAATCGACCGAAAATCGCTTGAAAGATATTTTAACCACGCCAATATAGTCCGTGATCTCACCACCTTTTGGAATTAAAATCAGAGTATCTTGAACTCGTTGTATGCTTCCAGTCGACCGAAGATCGTACTAAAACATATCGATCATATAAGTATAGTTCGTGACCTCACCACCTTTTGGAAGTAAGAGGCGTTCGATTTAAACTTTGTAATCTATAGCAACCTGGCGAACAGTCATCACTGCGTTATAATGACAGTGCAAAACGAGGATGGTACTACAAAACTGATATGCGCTTCAAGCTGGTGATACCGAAGATGAATGATCAAATGTATTTGATATATGCGGTCCCCCGTGGGGATACCGGGGGGTGTTTTGTACAAATAGTTCCCCCTCCTTCTGGACATTCTGTGCTAGTAACGTCCCCTTTTCCTTTCGCTCTCAGTAACCCTGTCTCCTTCTTTTGCTGTACTGTCGTCTACTGTCCTTTCTGTCTACCATATCTTTTATCTATCTTTTTCCACAACCTCTTCCCACAAATTTCTGCACTCAACGAAGTCGGAGTGAACTGACTATACTCTCGAGTATAGTGTTAGTATCCCAACAGGGTAAAACGAGTTCGCACGCTACCAGATACTGGAACGCTGAAGAAGAAGAAGATATAATTATGCGGGTTTCGATATAACAAATCCTAGCGCCTAGTTCAGCTAGGAAAAAAAAACCGCTTCGGTGTAACAGGCTTCGATTATAAACGACTTCGACGTATCTCGTAAGCTCATAGGATTACTGGGTGTTGAGTTGACACAATCATGGATCTTTCAAAACTGCAAGTGTTTATGTTGAACCTCAGTAGGATAACAGGACATGGATTACAAGAGTGAGAGAACTGAAATAAACGATGGCCGAATCCTTTCTAGAACAAGGTCTTCCATCGTGTCTCAGTTTAGCAGAATATGCAGTTTTTTTTCATACTGGCTGCATTTCGGAGAGTGTTTTTCGTGGACTGTTTATTTATTAATTTATTGTTTATTTATTCATTGTTTATTTATTAATTTGTTCATTTATCTATTTGTTGATCCATTCATTCATTTCATTCATTCATTATTTCATTCATTCATTCATTCATTCATCATTACTTTTTTGCCTGTTGATATTTGACATCTGAAGACATTTTTCTCGCATATTCATTTCTTTAGTTTTGTATTTTGCCCTAAACAAACGTCACTTTGCACACTTTGCGTGTTTGTTTGGTATTTTGACCCGCACTGACAGCGCTATGTCCTTAACATCATCACATGGCAAAGCCTCCCTCCTTCCTTCACTCCGCACTGACAGCGCTATGTCCTTAACATCATCACATGGCAAAGCCTCCCTCCTTCCTTCACTCCGCACTGACAGCGCTATGTCCTTAACATCATCACATGGCATAGCCTCCCTCCTTCCTTCACTCCACACTGACAGCGCTATGTCCTTAACATCATCACATGGCAAAGGCTCCCTCCCTCCTTCACTCCCCACTGACAGCGCCATGTCCTTAACATCATCACATGGCATAGCCTCCCTCCTTCCTTCACTCCGCACTGACAGCGCTATGTCCTTAACATCATCACATGGCATAGCCTCCCTCCTTCCTTCACTCCACACTGACAGCGCTATGTCCTTAACATCATCACATGGCATAGCCTCCCTCCTTCCTTCACTCCGCACTGACAGCGCTATGTCCTTAACATCATCACATGGCATAGCCTCCCTCCTTCCTTCACTCCACACTGACAGCGCTATGTCCTTAACATCATCACATGGCAAAGCCTCCCTCCTTCCTTCACTCCACACTGACAGCGCTATGTCCTTAACATCATCACATGGCAAAGGCTCCCTCCCTCCTTCACTCCACACTGACAGCGCTATGTCCTTAACATCATCACATGGCAAAGGCTCCCTCCCTCCTTCACTCCACACTGACAGCGCTATGTCCTTAACATCATCACATGGCATAGCCTCCCTCCTTCCTTCACTCCGCACTGACAGCGCTATGTCCTTAACATCATCACATGGCATAGCCTCCCTCCTTCCTTCACTCCGCACTGACAGCGCTATGTCCTTAACATCATCACATGGCAAAGCTCCCTCCTTCCTTCACTCCGCACTGACAGCGCCATGTCCTTAACATCATCACATGGCAAAGCCTCCCTCCTTCCTTCACTCCGCACTGACAGCGCTATGTCCTTAACATCATCACATGGCAAAGCCTCCCTCCTTCCTTCACTCCGCACTGACAGCGCTATGTCCTTAACATCATCACATGGCAAAGCCTCCCTCCTTCCTTCACTCCGCACTGACAGCGCTATGTCCTTAACATCATCACATGGCAAAGCCTCCCTCCTTCCTTCACTCCGCACTGACAGCGCCATGTCCTTAACATCATCACATGGCAAAGCCTCCCTCCTTCCTTCACTCCGCACTGACAGCGCAATGTCCTTAACATCATCACATGGCAAAGCCTCCCTCCTTCCTTCACTCCACACTGACAGCGCTATGTCCTTAACATCATCACATGGCATAGCCTCCCTCCTTCCTTCACTCCGCACTGACAGCGCTATGTCCTTAACATCATCACATGGCAAAGCCTCCCTCCTTCCTTCACTCCACACTGACAGCGCTATGTCCTTAACATCATCACATGGCATAGCTCCCTCCTTCCTTCACTCCGCACTGACAGCGCTATGTCCTTAACATCATCACATGGCAAAGGCTCCCTCCCTCCTTCACTCCGCACTGACAGCGCTATGTCCTTAACATCATCACATGGCATAGCCTCCCTCCTTCCTTCATCCCTGTCTTACTTCTCTGGCTCAGCAGTCGAATGAAGCTGGATCTGGACGAGGTGCGCGAGTGGAGGGACCCGAAGCTGTCTCGAGACGACTGCCTCTTGAAGCTGCCCTGTCTGGAACCGCCCCGGATAAAGGCTGGACGAGCTTCTGGGCCAGGGGAACTGGAATCGCTGGTGGTCTTTACACCGTTCTTGTAAGATCCGGTTCCATTCAAACTGCTCGGGCGAGACGACGCGCGATCCGCCATTGCGGTATTTTTAGATAGCTTGAAGCGGATTCACTCTGTTCAGGATTTAGAAATAGATGGTCTAGTTAAAAGAAAAAAAAGAGTTTTTGAGATGATGCGCACCTGCACTTGTTGCTTTTTTCTTGTTGAAATCTTTACCCAGTCTCAGTAAACATTTCTGAAGTAATCAGAATCAAGATAACGACGAAGAACAACAACACGCGCGAGAGAGGTGACTTTGAGGTGCTTTAAATGATGTCCAAAGAACGAAGTTTCTTCTTGGTATAGAAGAATAGTTATTTGATGTCTGTAAAACTTTCCATTTTCATGTACAGTCCAGCAGCACATTCCGCCAAGAATCAGCACACGAAAACCATGTTCTATATACTTTAGTTCTCAGAATTAACAAACGCATACAAAGTAATATACATTAGCTCTTTCAGTCTTTCTTGCAACTAAACCGAGGTGTTCTATTCTATTCGACATTTTGGTAGTTATCGATTTTACCATGTATACAAATTTTGGTATTAGAAGGTCCAAACGTTGATCAAATTAAGTTCTAACCTAACCGACCACAGATGGCCAGAATCAGGTAACCTGACAACTTCACCCCAACGCTGAAGCTGCCTGACACCTGTTTTCAAAGTGGAAGTTCAATTCGGATCTTGCGCAAACACGTCACTGATTATTTGAAACAGATGCACTTTCACTGAACAAGACTAATGCCAATGCAGTGGAAATAAGGCGGTTCCTCCACCAAGAGACTTTGAGGAGCGTGGTCCTGTACCCCGAGAGAGAGAGAGAGAGAGAAGAGAGAGAGAGAGAGAGAGAGAGAGAGAGAGAGACTGTCCACCACTGTCCGGCCTGTCAGGCTCTGACTGACCCAGTGAAGACCTGTGTCCATCTCATATTTCTCAGTGTTGATTTTTTTCTGTACTTCGACACCGCTGGCTGCGCTCGGACACTCTCGAACAAGATAAAGCTGCGAGAATGCGTTTCAGGTATTGATTTCAGACTCATCTTGGATGACATACTCTAACGGACCTGCACGTTTTATGATCTTTCAACAGGGTATTAT
>CM065721.1:68029611-68042111 GCA_033310375.1 Conus canariensis
TCTCTCTCTCTAACCCGGGAAGCTTTGTCCAGAGTTTGTCGCGAGCTGCCGCCATGGTGTAGTGGTAACCGTCGAAATTTTTGGCTTGGAAAGTCGACGATTCGAATCTTATTAGAGACAAATAACTTTGTGTGTCATTTTCCGCTTCGGCCGGCTTTGACCGAGAGCTGTTAAGAGTGGAAAGGGCTCAAATGGGAAGATCGCACCCACACAATCGAGTTTTATCCATTTAATCAAGTTGACTTGTAGTGTCGATCAAATTTCCTGGCTAACACTGCAATGTCCGTGTCTCTCGGGCCTGGGCGATACTGGATCACATCATGAAAGAAAGCCTAGAGCACAGATCTGACTTGTAGTCTCAGGCCAGAATAGAGGTCCGAAACATCATCCTCATCCTGATTGATAACCAATATTTCACAGCCCTTAATGTCCTCCTCACGTGGTGGACTCAGTCTTGATTTTTTTTCTCCATGTGGGGATTCATGTCACTGTCTTCAAGATTTTTTTTCTCCATGTGGGGATTCATGTCACTGTCTTCAATGTTGGCAGGTTCATGAGAACTGTTGCTGCACAGACACAGTGGCGCCCTTTGGAGGAGAGTGTTCACTCGCGCTGGTTCAGCAAGTTAAATGACTGTCGTCAGTAGGTGATATCTTGCGCACGTCTGATCAGAACCGGCACCACTGAATACAACCAATATGACTCTGACTGTGCGGTAGTGCCATGTCTCCTCAGGTGAGCGGCCTAATGACGACCTGATGGTCATCACCGCCTATGTACAGTCAGTGTCAAGGCTGCGACAGGACGAGGCTGGGTGTGGAGCGGCTGGGACAAATTTCCAACGATAAACTGGGACTGATTCGAGGTTCTGATCGCCAATCCTGGTGCAAAATGAGCTAGAATAAATCCCAGTGCACCCTGCAAGTTTGATCAGGGGCGATTACTGTTTGCAACTGTGCATCATTCATTTGACCAGGACGAATAGAAACGGTTCTTTGTTCGATTGAGCAGACCAGAGTGAGACAACTTATATACCCACCCGTTACAGACGACTGTCATGGTTTTGCTTCGTTTATTCTTTTACTTTCTCCCTTTTTTTCTTCTCTGCAACCCCATCTTCCGTGCTCTGCTGGTGACATTGATTTCACCCCGCTCGTCTTGACTCCTTCACTCCTTATACAACCAAAGCAGGCTCATTATGTTTCAGCCCCTGAGATTGATAGTCCACAGACAGCTTTCAATGTCTGGTCGTCCTAAGGCCATATAGTAAAGAAGACCCCGCTCTGCCGCAGAATCACGTCACTGATGTTCGGTCGGGGGGAGGGGGGGGCATACTAGGGTCTCGACACTCGCCGATCACAATAATGGTTTTGTAGACTGAATGAATGTCCTGTTGTTTAGCACAAACCACCAACACATCTATCCAAAGTCGGTCTTATGGACGTCCTGTCCTAGTAATTTCATTTTTCAGTCTTTCTCTTTGGCTCTGCTTTATCATTTTTGCATCATTTTCAATATCACATTTAGGAGTGAGTGAGGGCGGAGGAGGATGAGATCGACGTGAAACCCAAATGTGAGCAAGGAAGTGGCTGATCGAAGGATTGTCTTACCAAGGGCTGAAAGTTGTGAGAATTCTTGTCCCTTACATCTGAAATGACCGGGGGGTAATTTTCAATGGTGTCACCGGGCGGGGATGAGCGAGCAGACAGTAACTCCCATAACTCAGTGTCAGTGTCAAGGTTTAGGAGGATCTCTCCGTCCTCAAGGATGTTACATAATGATTGCTGACCTGTTAGCCTGTGAGTGTGAGTGTGTATGTTACACACACACACACACACACACACACACACACACACACACACACACACACACACACACATGTATGTCATTATGAGGGTGTGTACAGTTGCGCGAGAGATATTTAGTGCCCGGAGAGCACGCAGGCACGTGTGTGCGCGCGCGCGCGCGTGTGTGTGCTTGCGCGTGCGCGCCCGCGGGTTTTATGTATGGGTGTGTGTACAGTGCACTCGGCTACCTTTAAGATATGTTCACCAACTGGTCAAAATCCGGAAAGAAGATTCTCTTTTCCCTAAACCCACTTTTGCAAATTCAGTTTGTTTTTCAGTAAAAGTCCTGCGTGTGTTGGAAATATTCTGAAAACAATGTAGACCTAGACATTAACATTTTAAAAGCTGAAATGTTGGAAACAGTCTCAACAGGCAATCTTGTTTTGCATAGATAAAGGGATTTTGAGTGCTAACATGGCGTATATAAACGTTCATTCTTTCAGTAAATCATAACGTTCTTAATATGCACGTAAAACATTCGTTGATAAACCCATTTTGGGGACTGTGTTCACATGTTATGTGTAAGTGTGTGTGTGTGTGTGTGTGTGTGTGTGTGTGTGTGTGTGTGTGTGTGTGTGATGTGTGATGTGTGTGTGTCTGCGTGTGTGCGTAAGTGCACGTGCGCATGTGTGTGTGTGTGTGTGTGTGTGTGTGTGTGTGTGTGTGTGTGTGTGTGTGTGTGTGTGTGTGTGTGTGCAGGCACGCGCGCGCCCGCGTGAATGTGTGTGTGTGTGTGGGGGGGGGGGGGGGGTGAGAGAGAGAGAGACAGAGACAGAGACAGACACACTGACAGACACATAGACAGACAGACAGACAGAGACAGAGGCAGAGACGGATCAACGGAAACCCTGAAATTTTCACATGTAAATTATACACAAAACGTTATTAGTCAAGTTGACACAGACCAACATTTGTTAACGTCCTTTCCGCTATTGTTCCTACAGCAGGGGCCACTTTCACTACCACGGAACTGCAAAACATCGAGCACCGCGAGCAGACGCCCACAAGAACCGTACTCACCCTTCGACGCGGCGTAGGCCAGCCAGGATCGTTTGGTACCCCAGGTGGCCCCGTCCGGTCCAGCCGCACCCGTTTTGGGCAGCAGTCCCGCCGGACTTCCGGCCCAGCCCATTCCTGCACCCACCACCCCCACCCCCTCCGTCCTGTCCCTCTCCAGCAGATGACTGGCGCTCAGGAGCACCTCGCTCTTGGACCGGAACCCCCCGTGCCGGAAATCCCTGGGCGGGGGACTCCAAGACCTCAGGCTGGCCGGGTAGTAGTTGTAGTAGCTGGACGTCAGCTTGGACCTCGTGGAGGTGGTCGTGGTGCTGGTCTCATCTTCTGCACGGAACCTGCCCGTGATACCGCCGTAATCATCATCGTCGTCACCGTAGGCGTTGTGGTGGTGGTGGTGGTGGTGGTGGTGGTGTTATTATCGTCGTCGTTGACGTAGGCCGGGTTGCTGTGGCCTGTTCTTGGCGGGGGTTGAGGTGGAGGAGGGGGAGGGGGGGAGGGTGATGGGAGTGGGGGTGTGAGGGGGGTCGGAGTGGTGGTGGTGGAGGTGGTGGTGGTGGTGGTGGTGGTGGTGGGTAGGGACTGCTGGGGGAGCAGCCGCCGTTCGTGTGGACGTGGCCGCTGGGAGGGGGTTTGTTGGGGTCAACATGATTGGCGATGACCATGGTGCACGTGCAAATAGGTCCCAGTCCTTTGATCTGTGTAATGAACAAATCCAGGAAAGAGACAATTATGTCAGGAGGAAAAAAAAAGAAAAAAAAAAAGAAAGTAATGTCAGCGGAAGAGGGGGGAAGGTTGAAGGAGAAAGGGTGGGGGAAAGTCGGCGGGGAAGCGTTTGGGGGTGGTGTGGGTGGTGTGGGGGGTGTTTGGTGTCGGGGGTGGCGGTGCGTTGTGTGTGTGTGTGTGTGTGTGTGTGTGTGTGTGTGTGTGTGTGTGTGTGTGTCGTGTGTGTGTGTGCGGCGGGCGCGCGCGCGCGCGCGGCATATGTGTGTGTGTGTGTGTGTATGTGTGTGTAGTGTGTGTGTGTGTGTGTGTGTGTGTGTTGTGTGTGTGTATGTGTGTGTGTGTGTATCATATGTGTGTGTGTGGATGGATGCAAAAGAAGAGGAGGAGGAGGATAGACAACCAAGAACGTTTGCAGTAAAAAGGAAGTCTTGAAGAAGAAGAAAATTAAAAAGTAGCAGTAAAAGTAGTAGTAGTAGCATAGTAGTAGTAGTAGTAGTGGTAGTGGTAGCAGTAGTAGTAGTAGTAGTCGTAGTAGTCGTAGTAAGAAGAAGATGAAGAAAGAAGGAGAAGAAGAAAAAGAAAAGTAGGAGAAAGAGAGTAGTAGTAATAGTAGTGGTAGTAGTAGTTGTAGTTGTAGTAGTAAGAAGAGGAAAAAGTAGGAGAGTAGTAGTAGTAGTAGTAGTATAGTAGTAATAGCAGTAGTAGTAGTAAGAAGAAGACGAAGAAGAAGTAGAAGATGAAGGGAAAAAAGTAGGAGAAAGAGTATAGTAGTAGTAGTAGTAGTAGTAGTAGTAGTAGTAGCAGCAAGCAGCAGCAGTAGCAGCAGCAGCAGTAGTAGTAGTGGTAGTAGAATAAGAAGAAGAAGAAGAAGAAGAGAAGAAAAGAAGATGAGGAAAAGAAACGAGGAAAAAAAGTGAAAAATGAGGAAGAAAACTAGGGGACGGGGAGGGGGGGATAGAAAAGAAGTGACCAAATGAGTGACAAATATGGAGTGAGAGAGAAGGAGGGTAAGGAGGAGGAAGAGAAGGAAGAGGAGGAAGAGGAAGGAAGAGGAGGAAGAGAAGGAAGAGGAGGAAGAGAGAAAGAGGAGGAAGAGAAGGAAGAGGAGGAAGAGAGAGGAAGAGGAGGAAGAGAGAAAGAGGAGGAAGAGAAGGAAGAGGAGGAAGAGAAGGAAGAGGAGGAAGAAGAAGGAAAGAAGAAGAAAAAGAAGGCCATGATGATGAGGAGGACGATGACAGTAATTCCTTATTAATGAATAACTGAACAGCAGAGGACAACAAGTAAATATCATTAATCCTTTGTCATAAAAGACTCGACAAAGTTAAGGAAGTTATTACATTAATTGCAAAACATTATCTATATAAAAAAAAATATAAAAAGGGGTCTAGACTGCAAGTGGTCTTCATTAAGCCGAAATACAGATATAGATAGAACCGAAGAATATACTGCTGGCAAAAATGTAAATGGAGATATCACTTCAACATTGAATTGTAGTTTCATCCTTTTGCCTCCTACTGGGATGGGGAGAATATGTTACAAACAAACCTGACCGATGTGTAACGAACGGCTGGATGTGAAACATTTGTCAGAAAATGAACGCATTAAACATGGACCATTTCTCAATATTAGCATAATCAAGGGTTACCAATTCTCAGTATCAACATTTGCACTGTTATATAATGTACACATACTGTCTTTACAAACATTCCAAGAATCCTCAAGTAATGAATAGTATTTGCATCCTTCTTCAATTTCATAAGTTTGGTTAAATTGTACTTTTCTTTCAGTGTTAAATAAATGACATAAATCAAACATTGACAAAAGGGAGTGGTTTACGTTTATTTAGAAATATAATGTTGGCTCATTCTAGAGGAAACTAAAATCATCGCCATATCATATTCTTTTCAACTTCTGTTTTCCTTGCCTTCTTTCTCCGCTCCGATCGAGTTACATCTGTCGCTTATGACTGCTACAATGAACATTTTATCAATGGGTGTAAGCTTGGAGTTGAGAAGTGCACTTTTCCGGTAGAAGTTGTATTTGATATTTTTATAAAACAAAGATACATTGATTTTCTGTGCTGATTATTTCCATGATAGGACCTGCCTATCTTTCAAGTTCTGTGTGATGCTCATAAAAACATCAAAATGTTGCAAAATAAATGGGAATGCCAAACAAAACCACACAGTTAAAATATGATTAATGCATTTTAAGTAGATGGACGACAATGCATTATATAAAACACAACACGTATAATACAGAACACATTTGACGAGAAATTTTACTGTTTGCACTTTCAAGTAAACTTTGCCCAAGACGAACGAGTCTACACTACATTTACCCCAAGCAGAAAGTGAAATTAGATTAGTTTCTCCAAGCAGCATAGATGTCATTGTGCTACGATGTACATGAAAAAGCATACAACATTCATTTGCAGCGTTTCTTCTGTATGAACATTTTCATATCCCACGTTCCACACCAATAACTGCAACGCCCACTTTCTAATGCGCTTCCAAAATAACACATAAAGGAAGTCCCCGTTTTCAAGCAGTCTGTGTGAACATGGTCATATATTCTCTTTCTAGCGGTAAAGAATGTTCCCTTTATTCTTATGTATTTGAGCGAATCAACACTGTCTGACGGCCGCAAACCCATCTCCAAACGGATCCCCTCTAAGACGAATTAGGAACACATGCTGACTTAGTGTAAGGTGGATAGGTAGAGAAGAGGGGAGGAGGAGAGGGGGAGGAGAGCGAGTGGGCACATCATCTTCCACACCAACACCAGCTCGTTGGTTTCCTCCTCTTTTATTTCAAATCACAGTTGGATCGAACCAACCACACCGACCTACTAAGACATAAACAATGAAATCATAAATATGAGTTATTATGAAAAAAAAACCATATGCAGGAAAGCATAATCATTCAACATAAGGAATAATTTCACAGGGTAGAGATCAAACATTAATTAGACACAAATCATTCAAATTAAGCCAAGACAAGTATTAAACGTCCCTAATGGAATTGTGAAACATACATTAAAAAATAGATCTTAGCTTCAAAGAATATCTGAATATTGTCCCTGCAGCACATAGACGTTATCAAAATTAAGGTGTAGGATTTACAACAAAAAGCACAAAAGGCCTCCCCGTTGCCAACGGTAGGAGGTAAAACATATCTTTGCAATCAATAACATAATCATATCATAATCATAACATCAACCAAAGGGGATCCCCGTTGCGAACGGCAGGATCAACAACATACTTAATATTTCATTATCATACCATTAACAAAGAGGCTCTCCGTTGCGAACTGCAGGAGTTGCGAACAGTCAAAAGCATGGATCAGAATTTCATAGCGAAGAACAGTATTATAAATGAACATAAGCGTACACAAAAAAGGGAACTCCCCGTTGCGAACGGCAGGAGCTATGAATAATGAATGAAGTTAATTAACATCTAGTTTTCAATAGCAAGGCATTACTTGGGCCGTATAGCAGTTACACAATTGTGTGGAAAAAATCATCTGCGTAGTGTCCATATATAATTATGATCAAACTCCAAAAAGGGCACAGTGCACATCAACCAGCAAACTAAAGCTGTATTTCTTTCTCAGTAGACACACCCACCTCAGGACAGCGTGCTGCACGCTACGGCTCCTCACGTTTCACCCGTTAGGCCTACACCCCGGCCCAACGATGGCCGTTGCTTTTCAGCCCAGTAGTGGACCCAAGGGTGTAAATACATCGAACAAATAAACACTCACAGACTGACCGATGCAACAACCGAATAAACACACAGACTGACCAGTGGCTACTCGCGCACAAAATAACCACATGAACGCACAAACAATCGAACTGCATTCAAGTAATTAACTGCCTAATTACTCAACCAAGTAACCACGAAACCCTTCAGTCGTTGAAATAATGAAACAATCGAACGAACAGGTAAAACACTCGTTTGTAGACAGGTAGCAACCCAGACACACATCAAAAACTACCTTCACTGACGGTGTCTTAATCATTTGCACAGGCCTCCACGTGGCTTGGTCACACTGTGACTTAGCTCTATCCGTTTCGCCAGCCAACAAGGGCGACGTTTACAAGCCAGTTTGTCTAGTGTTCAGACACAAGGAACCTGCAGGGCGCGCGTTAAACTTTATCCACAAATCACAATAAAAGACAGCAACATCTGTAATCTATGTTTTTTGGCATCGATTTGTTGATTACCAACAATAAAATCTGTGATGATACTGAATACCTTTTTAAAAATTCATTCTTATTAAGCGCCAGCCCCTCCTAAGTTGCAGTTACTTGAATGATCGACGGTGGAAATTTGGTATGTCACATTTCCAGTTAATAAGAAAATGGAGTTTGTACAATAAAAATGTAAAAACATAGAACTTTTAACTTCCATTTACTAGTGTTGTTTCACTAAGATAGTACTCTGTCTGCTCTCACTCTGGGTAAAACATGGCCAAACCAAAGGCAAAAACCATCAACATACCTTTACATTCACAAACACCTGAATAATGGAATCAGCGTCACAGCCTTCACCACACTCTGCTCAGTGAAGAAATGGTCTCAGAGCCAGAACGCTGGGAGTACATAGGCCTCCCAACCCCTTTCAACAATATCTTTCGAGAAACTCCTTTGTGGCCTGAGTCACAACGGAACCACTAGAAGCGTCTAATGAGGCCAGATCTGGCTTCGCTGGGCTGCTCTTGAACTGACATTCTATCTCCCAGGGCTCGACAACTAACGGGGCTGACCGTCATGTAAGTGACTGGATCTGGAGGAGTGCAGAGGAACATCAAGAAAGACCCTTTAGACTCCGTACCTAGGGCAAAATCCAGCATGTGTGCACTCCGTCGCCAACGACTCCCATCTGTGGATATTTACCTCTCTAAAGTCTCGAGTCCACCTCAGCAAAGACACCAGCCACGGCTCTACGATCTCCCAGGGCTGTCTCTTCGGCCTATGATTAGTCTTCCAGACCAAGCCATCCAGACCAGCCACGGTCAAAGAGAGGCTCAAGACCTCAGCAAAAGCAACACCATTCACGATGTGACTGAAGTCCAATGGTTGTCTCTTCAAAACCAGTCTGCCCAGACCAGCCGTAGGCAAATTGTCTGCTGAGTGACCAGCCTCTTAACTGGCATTCCGAACTACCAGCTAGGTTACCCCTCACTGTGATCCTATCTCACGTTTGCGGGATTAACCACTGCAAACTCTCTGTTCTGAAAAGTTGGGCAGAATCATACCCTTTACATTAGAACTTTTGCATTAATATTGATAGGATTGTACTCCTCCAGGACACTTACGTTATATCGCTTTACACAGGCCCGGCGGAAATTGCATAGAGCTTTTATAAATCAAAATAGGCATCGCATATGGACTGTCTTCTTTCGTAACATACTCGGCTCACCTCATACTCTCTCTCTCTCTCTCTCTCTCTCTCTCTCTCTCTCTCTCTCTCTCTCTCTCTCTCATTTTGCTTAGATACTTATGGATTTTCCGAAGTTTGGGTGAATGGCGGAGTTGGAACGGAAAGGGTTTTGTACAGGTATTTAAACAACGCATTATTGACTGCTACAAACAAGAGTGATCAAGTAAACTGTACGAGAGTGAAAGATATTTTACTTATCATTCCTTTAAATCATTGTTGCAACCAGAAAAATACCTCTCAGACATTTCAATAATTAAATTTCGTACAGTTTTTGTCAAATTCAGATTGGGTATATGCGATATTAACACTCATAAAAGGTATGTAGAAAAATCAAACTCTTGCCCTTTTTGTAAGGTTACAGAAGACGAACATCATTTTTTGTTTGTATGTCCAGTATATCAGGAAATTAGAGAAAAGTATCTGACGAAAGTTTTTAGAAATTTGAATGAAAATACACTTTTGACACTATATCTGCAGAGCGAAAGCAGGTTTATTACACGTTCTGTTGCAATGTTTATTTATCATGCTTTAAAAAAGAGAGAAGAAGAAAATGCGAAATCTATTTCAACTGTGTAATATTTTTGTTGTTTTAGTATTGAAAGGGTAAAATGGGGAAACTGCATAGAAAATACCTGAAAGCAATTTCCCAGTTGGTTTATCCTATGCAGTTAGGAATGATATATTTTTGTTTTGTTTTGTAGATTCTTTATAGTTTGGTCTGTGTGAGTTCTTTTCTCATGTTGTGTCTTTACATGATACATGTACCTCCTTTGCATACAGGCCGGTGGCCTTGCAGTCAACTTTTTCAGAGTTCAGAGTTCAGAGTTCTCTCTCTCTCTCTCTTCTCTCCTCTCTCTCTCTCTCTCTCTCATGCACTTCTGAATTGTTCAGAATGTAAACTTAATTTATATTTACTTCATGATTGACATTTATTTCTTTTATCATTTTTCCCGTGAATGCCATCATACAATGTTTTGAATACAGATGCCTTTCAGAAAAAAAGGAGGAAAAAAGCGGATGTAACGGAGGGGAAGTTGAAGAGATCTGCACTTATTCCGGATAGCCTATTGGAAAGGTCAGATCTCCTTCAGAGCTGGATGTCTCTCTCAGCGCCATGGGTTTACGCTGGAAGGGGAGAAACACATGTCATTGCATGGAAGCTCCCCTCCAAACAGAAACCATTCTTTCAGCTCACACACATACACAACATCGATGTTTCAGCTTTGCCTGGACACAGTTTTCGGATCGTGGCTCCTCGTCGGCAGGCTTGGCGAATAACGAAGAATGTTTTGGACCCACTGAGACGTCCCCCCCCCCTTTTCCAATAAAGTTACCAGGAAGATAGTTGGCAAAGTTAGTTCTCAACAAATTTCGGTATGATTTTCCCTTAAGACCTTCCACGATGGACGAAACGAAATCATAGAAAGATTAGCTGAAGTTTGTTTTTATCCAGAATATTATGAACTATATAAAAGAAGAAATAAACTGCTTAGGGATAAAAACAAAAAGAATACAAGATCAATGGTTCTTTACCGGACAGCAGCGCACAAAACTAACACAGAATGCTACTACACGTGCATGTAAATGCATTTTACATGTCAAGGTGATAACATACAGAAGAGGAGGAGAAGGAGGAGGAAGAAGACGACAATCAACCTCTCTCTCTCTCTCTCTCTCTCTCTCTTTTTTTTTTCCATTTTCTATGTTTCCCTCAACGTTTGCTGTGCTTTTCGCCATCATACTCATTGTCAAAATCATCATGATCCTTCTTGTTTTTCATCATCATCATCATCATCATCATCAGGAGAGACAGAAAATGAGAGAGAGAAAAAAAGAAAGAGAGACAGTCAGACAGACAGACAGAAACATAGAGAGAGAGAGAGAGAGAGAGAGAGAGAGAGAGAGAGAGAGAGGGGGGGGAGACAGACAGATAAGACAAAACAGACAGTCAGTCAAACAGACAGATAAAACCAACAGACAGACAGAAAGACAAACAAACAGACAATCAAACAGACAGACAAAACCAAACATTTCTCACACCATTTTCACACACACACACACACACACACACACACACATCACACACCACACACACTCTCTCTCTCTCTCTCTCACCACACACACACACACACACACACACACACACACACACACACACACACACACACACACAGTGCCTCCCTCTGTGGCTAGCCAGAAACTCGATCGGTCCGTTCATCACACAGTGGATCGAATAACCCAACAATAGGACAGAACTCCCACACCACCACCACCACCATCACCACCACCACCACCACCACCAAGCTCTGCCGCCCCTTAAACCAGGTTACGTACCACACCACACTACACCACACTGCCAGCTGTCTCACGCCTCAAATCTACAAAGGAGAATGGGGACCCCCGGATGACCCACGCATTGTGACTGTGACACAAACACATCATCACATCATCACATACACTGTATGGTAGTGACTCCCATCCACACGATCTGAACACGAAACCCTCTGAGCAAAAAGACAATGATGAGCTGTGTGCAAGTCGTGCCGAAGTTCCCGTTGGTGCTGACGCTCTGACAATGTGGGGCATTATTGGTGGTGGTGGTGGTGGTGGTGGTGGTGGTGGTAACCATCTGGTGGTTTGAGGGTCATTCTTCTTGTTCTCGTGTTTCTTGATGAGAGAGAGAGAGCGGAAGGGCTGGTGAGAGTCGATGGTCTACTGACAATGCGACTCATTCTTTGTCGTTTTGTGTTCGCCGTCGTCGTCGTCGTCGTCGTCGTCGTTGTTGTTGTTGTTGTTGTCGTTGTTGTTGTTGTGGTGGTGGTGGTGGTAGTGGTGGTGGTTGATGTTGTGGTTGTTGTAGTTATTGCTGTTGTTGTTGATAATGATAATGTTGTTGATGATGATGTTGTTTGTTGCTGTTGTTGTGGTTGTTGTTGTCGTTGTTGTTGTGGTTGTTTTTGTTGTTGCTGTTGGTCTTTCTGCTCATTTTTTGTTATTCTATTTTAGCAGCAGAAGTTGCGGTTATCCGACGACCGCCATTACCGAGACCACCACCACTACTGCTAACATCCAAGTCACACCCCCCCCCCTCCTACACCCATACATACACATAAAGGCACACAACCCCGACCACGACCACGACCACGATGATGACGGTGATGATTGTGATTAATACCCTCCATCATCATCATCATCATCATCATCGTCATCCAGATGGATGATCCAATCATCGTCATCATTGTCTCATCGTCGTTATCATAGTCATGATACCACAACCACAACCCCCACCCACCACCACCACCATCATCATCATCATCACCATCAGTAGCATCATCATCATCATAATCATCGTCATCACCACCACCACCACCATCACCACATCCACCACTACCATCATCATCATCATCATCATCATCATCATCACAGCATTGTTACCTCATCATCACATCACAAGAATGATTGTGGTA
>CM065721.1:68072111-68074611 GCA_033310375.1 Conus canariensis
GAGGGGAGGGGGGAAGAAATGGGGTGGTGTAGGAGTAGTAGAGGGCGAGGGGGTTGTGAGTAAGAGGGCAGCACTGCCAAGCACCATCCTAACAAATCATTGTAGTCTGAGCTCCACCGATCCTGATCCGCTTTAATGAAAGGAGAACAGCATAGCACTTACGTGTTTGGTGGATATCCTAGGAGACGAACACAGCGAGAGAGAAGAAAGTGGGCTGAAGAGGCACAACAGACGGTCGTTGAAGTAACCAGCTCTCTCTCAGCTGGCCCGAGGCTCACACGCTCGCCCAGAACACAGCGCGCACTAGTCACAGGCACTTATACTTTCCCCATTGTCCATAGGCGAGGCAGGTTCCGATGGGAAGAAGAAGGAACGACGTCTAGAGAATAGAGGTGAAAGTGGCCAGATGATGGTCACAAGACACCAGGGACACCACAGGCTAAATGCTGCATCGGATCCCATTAACCGGGCTGAGACGACGGGATGGAGTCTGTCGCTGAGCTACGTGGCCAGCTGAAGATCACTCACAGTCACACTGGGCGCGTGGGTCATGACTTGGCTTCAGGGCTTAGCAACCAACAATGAAGACAGGACGCTCCAGTAAGAACTGTTGCTGAGTCACCACGAGAAATTGTGATGGTTTGCATTTAAAGAAAATAACTACTTTTTTTCCGTCTAAAAAAACGAAAAAAATGAACATGAAGCCAGGTGCTAGAAGCAACGTATACAATAGTCGTAAAAAATCAGCGCGCACACGTGTGTGTGTGTGTGTGTGTGTGTGTGTGTGTGTGTGTGTGTGTGTGGTGTATACGTGTGAGTGTGTATGCACGCGCACAGGTAGAGGAGTGCGCGCACGCAGTATGTGTGTGTGTGTGTGTGTGTGTGTGTGTGTGTGTGTGTGTGTGGTGTGTGTGTGTGTGTGCGCACGCGCGCGCGCGCGTGTGTGTGTCTGTGTGTCTGTGTCTGTCTGTCCACGCACGTATTCATTTTCACCTGGTGAAAAAATTGACATGGGGTGGACGTTTTTTGGCGTGCCAAACTTCGTCTTCTATTCCATTCAGCCCTTTTGGTCCTCGTCCACTGCTGGTTGAACCAAGAGGTAAGGGTAAGTGGGAGGCAGTGGAGTCCTGACTCCGAACAACGTCCTCGTGCACTGCTGGTTGAACCAAGAGGTAAGGGTAAGTGGGAGGCAGTGGAGTCCTGACTCCGAACAAAATTATGATGAAGGAGCAGTGTAACGTGACTTTTCATTTAAATTGTTAATACTCGTCTGAATACAGATGTATCAACTTCAAGACTTCGGCATGGTGTTGATGGTACAGCCAGTTTTGCTGTTACAAAATACTGGCATTATGATTCTAATGATTACGTGTTACGCTGAGGCAGTTTAGGCGTGTGGAGGGACAGAAGAAGGAAAGGAACATCATGTGACAATAATAATAATAACAATAATAATAATGATGATGATGATAATGATATTAATGATAATAATGATAATGATGATGATGATAATAATGATAATGATGATAATAATAATGATAATAATACTAATAATAGTAATAACAATAATGATGATACTACTACTACTACTACTACTACTACTACTACTACTAATGATGATGATGATGATGATGGTAATATGCGAAGAAAGGGAGGGAAGAACCGTGGAGAGAAATGTGCCACGCACCCCTTTTCCCTCTACCCGGGATTAGTCAAGTTGGACCCCTCTGCGGCTGATCTGGTGAAGGCCAGAATTACCTCCCTTCTTTGTCTCTGAGTGAGAGGATCAAATTAATGGGACATCAAATCAAATGTTTTAAAGAGCACTTAACATGGCATTATAGCCACACACACACACACACACACACACACACACACACACACACACACACACACACACACACACACACGAGTCTGTTTTCAGATCCTTCGGTGTGGAGCAGCAGAGCTTCAGGAAGTCTTTGATGCTGTTCCTGAACCATTTCCTCGTGCGCACCTGGTACCTCCTAATCTGAGGGTCCGTTCTTCCACAAACGGTCTGACATGGTGATCGGTGTCAACATGTGGATCCATTGATATTGTCTAATGCTCTTCTATCATAGGATGTCGTGTCCTCCTTCGGTACGAATTGACGTCGTCCTTTTATACGATTTAATAATATCCCCTCGTGGGGTCACTCTTTAAAAGTTCCGAGCGCTATAAACTATTCAAGTATTGTGCTGTTTTAAATTTCTTCTTCTCCTTCTTTTCTTCTTTTTCTTCTTGTGAGTTGCTTTTAAACGTGGTGACAGCCCTGATATGGCCCTTTGCGGTCGGCTGGGCTATAAGCAACATTACCTTACCTCTTCTTCTTTTCTCGATTTTATCATTTTTTTATCATTATGATTTTTGTTTACTCATTCTTTGACGATGATATATATGATGATGATTGTTATTTACTATGATGGAGAGGTGAAACTCCAACCAGGCTTCTGCGGGGGGGGGGGGGGGGGGGGGGGGG
>CM065721.1:68079611-68084611 GCA_033310375.1 Conus canariensis
ATGAAAACTCTTCACTAGCTGCATAAGGGAACCATCGCAATCCCTTTTGAAGGCAGATATATTTGTATTGCCTGCTCCGAGGCCTTTCGTCCGCTGGGTCGGACTCATCAGGGAGACACGGCTGGTTGTGTCTGCACTCCTGGCGTCAAATAGAGACACACCACAGTCCATAATACTGTGGTGTTCTCACCACCAAGGGTGCAAAAAAGAATCCAATAGCACCCCCAAAGCAGCCAGCGAAGAGTAGTAAATGAAACCAAACGAAAGTGTGGGGAGGAAAATTTATTACTATTTGCATAATGTCTTCAGTTTTTCAGCAACTTTTTTCCTCCCACACTTCCGTTTGGTTTCATTTACTACTCTTCGCTGGCTGCTTTGGGGGTGCTATTGGATTCTTTTTTGCACCCTTGGTGGTGAGAACACCACAGTATTATGGACTGTGGTGTGTCTCTATTTGACGCCAGGAGCGCAGACACAACCAGCCGTGTCTCCCTGATGAGTCCGACCCAGCGGACGAAAGGCCTCGGAGCAGGCAATACAAATATATCTGCCTTCAAAAGGGATTGCGATGGTTCCCTTATGCAGCTAGTGAAGAGTTTTCATATCTGTAACATATTTTCTTAATTTCATGTTCCCAGTTTCTCCATCTTCAAATTCCCCCCCCCCCCCCCCCTCCCTCGTTAAGTCCAAATCTTTGCCAAGTCATTACTATGAAGATAGTTCAGTTGTTGACCTGCGCTTGTTTTTTTCCCCCACTATTAGATTGTTCGTCTATGTATTTGTCTGACTTTATTCAAGTGTAAAAGGCTGTGCCAGTCTTGAATAAAGTTACTCTGTGTTAGGTTTTCTTATGGGAGCAAAAAATACCCAACTTGTTTACTGTTTATCGTTTACTGTTCCCTGCCTCATTTCATTTCCGATTTTGTTTTGAGTAAATTGAGGTTATTTGTATTTGTTTCTGTCCGTCTGTGTGTTTGTCTTTTGATCTCCCTTGCATCTTTGGGTGGATCCTCAAGCGTAGACTCAAAGATTGTCCCCTACATTTTATACTATTTGCATAATGTCTTTAGTTTTTCAGCAACTTTTTCCTCCCCACACTTTCGTTTGGTTTCATTTACTACTCTTCGCTGGCTGCTTTGGGGGTGCTATTGGATTCTTTTTTGCACCCTTGGTGGTGAGAACACCACAGTATTATGGACTGTGGTGTGTCTCTATTTGACGCCAGGAGCGCAGACACAACCAGCCGTGTCTCCCTGATGAGTCCGACCCAGCGGACGAAAGGCCTCGGAGCAGGCAATACAAATATATCTGCCTTCAAAAGGGATTGCGATGGTTCCCTTATGCAGCTAGTGAAGAGTTTTCATATCTGTAACATATTTTCTTAATTTCATGTTCCCAGTTTCTCCATCTTCAAATTCCCCCCCCCCTCCCTCGTTAAGTCCAAATCTTTGCCAAGTCATTACTATGAAGATAGTTCAGTTGTTGACCTGCGCTTGTTTTTTTCCCCCACTATTAGATTGTTCGTCTATGTATTTGTCTGACTTTATTCAAGTGTAAAAGGCTGTGCCAGTCTTGAATAAAAGTTACTCTGTGTTAGGTTTTCTTATGGGAGCAAAAAAATACCCAACTTGTTTACTGTTTATCGTTTACTGTTCCCTGCCTCATTTCATTTCCGATTTTGTTTTGAGTAAATTGAGGTTATTTGTATTTGTTTCTGTCCATCTGTGTGTTTGTCTTTTGATCTCCCTTGCATCTTTGGGTGGATCCTCAAGCGTAGACTCAAAGATTGTCCCCTACATTTTATACTATTTGCATAATGTCTTTAGTTTTTCAGCAACTTTTTTTCCTCCCCACACTTTCGTTTGGTTTCATTTACTACTCTTCGCTGGCTGCTTTGGGGGTGCTATTGGATTCTTTTTTGCACCCTTGGTGGTGAGAACACCACAGTATTATGGACTGTGGTGTGTCTCTATTTGACGCCAGGAGCGCAGACACAACCAGCCGTGTCTCCCTGATGAGTCCGACCCAGCGGACGAAAGGCCTCGGAGCAGGCAATACAAATATATCTGCCTTCAAAAGGGATTGCGATGGTTCCCTTATGCAGCTAGTGAAGAGTTTTCATATCTGTAACATATTTTCTTAATTTCATGTTCCCAGTTTCTCCATCTTCAAATTCCCCCCCCCCCTCCCTCGTTAAGTCCAAATCTTTGCCAAGTCATTACTACGAAGATAGTTCAGTTGTTGACCTGCGCTTGTTTTTTTCCCCCACTATTAGATTGTTCGTCTATGTATTTGTCTGACTTTATTCAAGTGTAAAAGGCTGTGCCAGTCTTGAATAAAAGTTACTCTGTGTTAGGTTTTCTTATGGGAGCAAAAAATACCCAACTTGTTTACTGTTTATTTCAGCTGAGTTACTATCTATTCTGTTCAGAGTTTTTAGGATTTCTATTGTACTTATCTTAGCTCTACTTGTAGTATCTTCCATTGCTGCTGTGAAGCTGTGACGGGTGGAAAAGGTCAATCCTAAATATTTGTATGAATTAACAACTTCAACTTGTTTACCATCTAAAAACCATTTTTCTCGTGGTCCTAGAAACCCACCCTTCCTGAACACAATTATCTTAGATTTATCCATATTAACAGTTAATCCTAGTCTGTGTGCAGATACTTGAAGATTGTTAAGCTGATTTTGTAGTCCAATCACTGTTGTTGATAGCAGTGTAAGATCGTCAGCGAAAAGTAGCAGGAAAAGATCAGTGTCTGAAGAACTGAGAGACAAGCCATGCCTACCTTTAACAGTCAGTTCATTGGCTAATTCATTTATTAGTAGTGAGAAAAGTATCGGACTCATTATGCAGCCTTGTTTCAGACCTTGCAAACAAGAAAAGAACTCCGAGAGACCATCCTTGCTCATCACACAGGACTGTACGGATTTATACATGGCTTGAATTATCCGCAGCATTCTCCCGTTCACGCCTGTTTTTATAAGAACTGACAGTAAAATGTCTCTTCTTACGGTGTCGTACGCTTTTCGAAAATCGATGAAAGCAACATGCATTTTTTGGTTCTTGGAGAAATGCTTTTCAATACAAGCGTGGAGTGTAAAAATATGATCCACTGTCGAGCGTCCCTTACGAAAGCCTGCTTGCGCATCGTTTAACAAAGAATTGTTCTCAGCCCATACGTACAGCCTATTGTTTATGATTTTGGTGAACACCTTACTTACAACACTCAATAATGATATCCCCTGTAGTTATCGGGATAAGAGAGAGAAAGAGAGAGAGAGAGAGAGAGAGAGAAGAGAGAGAGAGAGAGAGAGAGAGAGAGAGAGAGGCAGACAGACAGACAGAGACCGAGACAGAGAGATAGAGAGAGAGTGCATATGTGTGTGCGTGTGTGTATGTGTGTGTGCGCGCTCGCTCGCCGGTGCTCCCTCTCTGACATACATACATGCACACACACACATACACACACACATGCGCGCGCGTGCATAGACACATATATTGTTCTCTCTCTCTCTCTCTCTCTCTCTCTCGCTCTCTCTCTCTCTCTCTCTCTCTCTAATGGATTGAAAGAGAAGAAGAAGAAGAAGAAGAAGAAGAAGAAGAAGAAGAAGAAGAAGAAGAAGAAAACAACAACATCGATAACAACAACAATAACCACCACTCCATCACGACGTCCACCTCCACCACCACAACAACATGAACATGAACAACAACAACAACACAACAACACAAGTACAACAACACTGACTACAACACAGACGAAGGCAAAGCCAGCAGCCGTGATACCACATCCTAGTCATACTGACACAGACGACACCACAACACCAGCGCATCGAGTTCATATATATGATACGCACCAGCTGCTAGCCTTCCTTGATTCTCACCGCCCTACTCCCCTATCCTCCACCCCCACCCCATACCCAGCCCTCTTCCTCTCTCCCTACCTCTCCCCTGTACTTTCTGCCCACCCACCCCCACCACCACCAACACACTTCCCCCTGCCCAGCCCGCAGCATAGGCCACACTCCAACAACAACGACAACAACGATGTGTCTCAAAACTCCTTCACCAGTCTTTTTTGTAAAATGCAATTAGGAGTGATTCAAACAAACTGCGAAATAAGATCATCTTTGAGATAAAGTGTCTTACTCATTGCCTAATAATGAAAGGTTCTTGTGTCATGTTTTGTTGGGTTCCCTCTCACTGAGGAATTAGTACAAACGAATTTGCAGATAATAGTGCAAAACTGGGTGTGCGAAATGTGAGTGATGCTGTCTCATTATCAGTTCTATTATTGGTGAACGATTTGTGTAATGTAGGCTGATTGAAAGAGTAGTATATCTGAATTTTAGAAGGTCGACTCAAACTGGTTGTTTTAGAGCTTTTCTTTCTGACGCAAGGGATAATTATTGGTAGTGTATTACATAGAATGGCCGTCGATGTTTGGAAAACAAAATATTCGAAGAATGTTCAGTGTGTGTGGTGGTGGGTTTATTTCCACTCTACACATTCTTTTTCAATTGTCAGATTCTGAGTAAGTTATATTTTGACAAGCAATGCATTTTAGACAATAGATGATCAGCTGATTCTGTATTATACAATCAACCACTTGAAGTGTACGGCATTGGAGGAAGTAAATTGAATACTCCTGTTGGTATACTACTAGAATTTGGTTTACAATTTTGCAATTATTGAAGATCGTAATGTAATGTAGCATACTGGTATATGTTAAGGTAGGCGTGTTTTTATGTGTGCTTACATTTTTGTGTTATCTGTATGTGTGTGCGTGAGCGCATGTTCACCCCATCCCCCTCGGTGTAATATAACTAATTATGGCGAAAACACCTTAAACAGAACATTCATTCATTCATTCATTCATTCTTTACCAGCTTTCACCCAGTTTCAACGTTTTCGTCTTAACATTCGTTCACACACACACACACACACACACACACACACACACACACACACACACACACACACAACACACACACA
>CM065721.1:68089611-68184611 GCA_033310375.1 Conus canariensis
GAGAGAGAGAGAGGAGAGAGAGAGAGAGGAGAGAGAGAGAGAGAGAGAGTCTCTTCCGATTCATCTTTCCGTTAATGATCATCTGAACATTTGATTCAAACAACACAAATGTAGTTTCAAAGTGATACGACTGCAGGCAGAAATTGAAACAAATTTTAAGGTTATTGTCAGTGAGTCCGCCAAACACAAGGACAAAGTCACAAGACATTACACGACGCGTTCGCGTTTCGACCTCTTATGTTTTTTTTCAGGCAAGCTTCAACGCCCATCTTGGGCCAAAATATGAGAAGATAAGTGACTGCTCGTTCTTCGTTTTTATTGTCCTGAATGTTGTTGATCTGTTGCCTGAAGAAGACTTGAGAGGTCGAAACGCGTCGTGTTTTGTCTTGTAGTTTGTTTGCCCTTATTTTTTTTTCTTTTTTGTGGACTCACTAAGAATTATTGTTAAGATTTAAGACAAATATAATCTGAAAGAAGTAGTCCTTGGAACGGAAAACAGTCTTTAGTCAAGCACTGTTCGTATCATGTTTCTCTCTTGGGCTACAAAATAGAAACGCCTTCTGGTTGGTTGATGCACTTCTGGGAAACATCGCACGCCACTGAACACGCTAAAGGTTTCATTTCACTGACCGGATGTTGTCAAAGTCATTTTAGAATCATTCTGCTTGACCGGTTTTTAGCGCGCGCGCGCGCACACACGCACACACACACACACACACACACACACACACACACACACACACACACATACACGCCGTGCACACGCGCGTAAGCTGCATGCGAACGCACGCGCGCGCGCGCGCGCGCGCGCCAGTCACACACACACACACACACACACACACACACACACACACACACACACAGAGAGAGAGAGAGAGAGAGAGAGAGAGAGAGAGAGAGAGAGAGAGAGGCTTTAGGGTGGGTTTTTTGTTTGTTTGTTTTCTTTTTTGGTAGCCTGCTCAGCTGTCCATAAAGCCGACAATGGCGACAATCTGTTGTATTAGATCGAGTCCTAAAGGAATGTGGAATAGTCATCCACTCTACATGAACCAGATGGCCGTCCTGATAAACAGAAGGAAAGCAGAAACCCAAACGATACGAAGGCCTGAGAGAGGTCATGAACCTCTCAGAGAGGAGTGCCGGGGTCTATAATAGTTCAGCGTTCGAGCACTCAGGCAGCCCACGCGCGAAAAGTATGTGTGCTGCGCACTTGCTTCGTCTTTATATGTCTTCGCCCGAGTGACCTGAACGGAACGAACACGTACGGAGTGGCACACACACACACACACACACACACACACACACACACACACACAAAGAGAGAAGAGAGAGAGAGGAGAGAGAGAGAGAGAGAGAGAGAGAGAGAGAGAGCAGGTATCATTAAACTATAGTCTGGGCAGTGCAGGCCTACAAATCTATACACAGTTTAGGATAAGCTACGCACTTTAGACTTGACACACACACTACTGACCCCCAAACCTCACGACAGACATGAAAAAAAAAAAGTAACTGCTGAGGGAGACTGGTATTCATAATCGGTTCATATTCTCTCGGTTAGTGCCTTAATTCTGCCTTTCTAATCAGCCAGTTTTGTTTGTATTGCTCCGCTAGCTCCCTTCAACCTCCACCACTACCTCCTCCACTCATTCCAATTATCCATCCTTCCCTCCGCCCCCCCTCCCCCCCTCGCTCCCTTTTCAACCCTAATCCACACACCTCCCGTACCTTCCCCTCTGTATATCTGTCATCGATCAACAATGAATGAAGTGGGAATAGTCTGAATATCGACCGAAAAGAGACCCCACTTTCCAAGACTACCGCGAAAAAACAGCTTGTCCCTAAAAGCTTTAGCTGTGATGACGTAAAACTCAGCCATCCCTCCCTCCCCCCCACCCCACCCCTACTGCTCCTCTTTCCCAATCCATCCTCCTCCTTCCACGCAGCATTGAGTCAGGTTTGGGTGTGAGTCTTTTAGAGAAGCCTGTAAGTGAGATCACGTGTCAGGTGATGCATCTCGTGGCTACCACACGTAAAAGAACCCATGACAACTTTTGAAAAGTCGTGCCTGATAAAACTGAGGATTGAAACTCCTCGTTCATGTTCTTTACATAGGAAGTTATTCACGCCGGACAGAAACTAGGTGGCACCAGCCTGTAGCCTTGCCTTTGCTGCCCCAAGAGATTCAGATCGAATTTTGTTCAGGGGATGGTATTGTGAGGTATAAGTGATACAGCAAACAACACAACGATCAGAACATACGAGACATTGCAAAGGCAACACGACGGCCAGAGATGGAAACTCAGCAGATGAAATGCAATATATTACTATTACAACAACAACAACAAAAGTAACAATAAAAAGGACAACAACAACAACAACAACAACAACAAAAATAACAATAAAAAGGACAACAATAACAACAACAGCTGCAGCAACAACAACAACAGCAACAACAACAACAACAACTACTACTACTACCACTACTACTACTACTACTACTACTGCTGCTGCTACTACCACAACTGCTACTACTACTACTCTCTCTCCTATTAATACTGTTGCTACTTCTATTACTAGTACTGTTGTATTCTGCTACCACTACTCCTACTACTACCATTACTACTATTACTGAAACTTGAACGCCATCTGTCCCAGCACAATCTGTATGAAATTAACCAGTCTGCTTACAGACAGAATCACAGTACCGAAACAGCGTTGCTTTGTGTGACTGACAGTCTCCTTCGGTCCGCTGACAACAAAAAAGCATCGCTTCTGACTTTGCTAGATCTCAGTGCCGCATTTGACACTATCGACCACAGTATTCTTTTAAAAAGACTGTCGGTGTCTTTCGGTATCACAGACACTGCATTAGAATGGTTTCGGTCATACCTGACTGGCAGAACACAGTCTGTGTCTGTTGGTGGCAAGGTCTCCTCTCCCCTTCCCCTGGACTTTGGTGTGCCCCAAGGCTCCGTTTTGGGCCCCCTTCTCTTCTCTCTTTATATTCAACCTCTATCTATGGTCATTGAGGAACACGGAATTCCTCATCAGAAATTTGCCGATGACACCCAGCTGCACGACGCTGCTGAACCTGCTGCATTCCAACTTTTGGTATCGGAATTTGAACTGTGTTTCCAATCTGTTAAATCATGGATGCTTAAAAATAAGCTTAAGCTAAATGATGAAAAAACTGAGGCTCTGTTGGCAGCACCTCGTTCTGTTTTGGATCGCATTTCTGAAAAATCTATTCAAGCTGGAACCAACAAAATTCCCTTTGAAGACAGTGTGAGGGATCTGGGTGTCCATTTGGATAGTACGCTGTCCATGAATGTCCAGATCGGTCACCTGTGTCGTTCAGCCTATTTGGCTTTGAGAAAGATCGCGTCAATTCGCTCATATCTTACACAGAAAGGGACTGCCCAACTTATCTGTTCCCTCATCATGTCAAAACTCGATTACTGTAACAGCATTCTTGCCGGTCTTCCCGTTGTCGATATAAACCGACTTCAACGTATACAAAACAACGCAGCCAGACTTGTTTTCCAAAAGTCCAAAAGAACCCACACTACACCTGTTAGTTAGACTACATTGGCTTCCCATTCATGCGCGCATTCAGTATAAACTCGCAACACTTGCCTTCCGACACTTTGATGAAACATTGCCTGCTTATCTTTCCAACACACTTGTCACTTATCAACCCTCTCGCACTCTCCGCTCTAGCAGTGACAAACTTCTCAAGCTTCCCCGCATGAAACTGAAATCCTTTGGCCAACGTTCTTTCAGTTATCAAGCCCCCCTTGTCTGGAACTCCCTCCCCTCCCAGCTCCGCTCTTCACAGACTCTCTCTGCGTTCAAATCTGGTCTCAAAACGCATCTCTTTCAGAAGTCCTTTTGTCTTTCTACATAGCGTACGAGTTAATGCGTGTTTCCCATGCATTCTCCATCCTTTTGCCTCTTGTATGTGCGCGCGCGCTTCCGTGCCTGAGTGCTTGTGTACTTTTGCGTGTGTGCGTTCGTGTGTGTGCGTTTACGCGCGTGGGTTTTTGTTGCTTCGTGTTGAGTTTGCCCTTTGTGTGTGTGTGTGTGTGTGTGTGTGGATGCTCCCTTCTGCATGTTTTATATTGTATCCCGTGCAGTGTTCACGAAATTGGAGGCGGGGAGGGGGGGGGGGATGGGGGCTGGTTCTTTTCTTCTATTCCCAAATTCTTGTCGAGCGTTGTTCATATAATGTCATGTGTGTGGGGTGGCGGTGTGTGTGTGGGGGGGGGGGGGGGGGGGGGGGGGGAGGGGGGGAGGATAGAGTGGGGGGGATGTGGCTTGTTCATCTGTTTTAGTGCTTGCTTTGTGACCTATTGTTTTGATGCCTTTTTCTCAGTATTGTGCAATGTTTATGGAAACTTTTATTTTTCCTGTATTGTGAAGCGCTCTGAGGATGAGTCTTCTCTCATCGAAGAGCACTATATAAGCTCGATTTTATTATTATTGCTGCTAGTACTACTCCTCCTCCTCCTTCTATTATTACTACTATCGTTGTATTCTACTACAACTGCTACTATTACTCCTGCAACTAATACTGTTGCTACTTCTATTACTAGTACTGTTATATTCTACAACCATTACTCCTACTACTACCATTACTGCTACTACTGCTGCTGCTACTACTACTACTACTACAACTACTACTACTAGTAATAGTAGTACCACCACTACCACCACCACAGCAACAATCGTCATTTTTATGATGTTTTTAGATGCCAAGTCACCGTCACGCACTATGGAAAGTAAATATTCCTAAACACACACACACACACACACACACACACACACACACACACACACACATACACACACACACGCACGCACACACACACACACACACACACGCACGCACATGCACACGCACACACACACCATGACCTGCTCCACAAAACACTGCCCCAGCAGACAGACACTTTGTTCTTCATGTTGCCTCCGCCATTGTGATCCGACTCTGTTGCTGGGTAATCTGTCTGTCCACAAGATTCTGAAATACAGGCGGACAGATTTTAAGGACACCTTGGTGATGAGATCGAAAGCGGCCAAAGAAGGAATCCACTGAAGTAATTTCATTATCTGAATTAAAGGGCAGACCCAGCTTAAAAAAAAAAAAATCTTCACCTTGAACAATATAGCATAAGACATCGTTGGACATTTATGTGATTTTCTCAGGAAATTATGTATGGATCTAAATGAAGAAAAGAAGAGTCACCACCGTCCCCCCCCCCCCCCCCCCCCCACCACACACACACACACACACACACTGGCGTCGTGCTTCGGATACTTTGTCCCCAAAGGCTCTGAAGCAAGATCGAGGTCGATATTCCACCATCTCTTGAATGTCAGTGACCTCCAACCCGTGTTCCAAATACCACCGGAGTGAAGGTGTCACCAAGAGGATCTCCTTGTCCCAGCACCTGCCGATCAAGGTCCTTCTTGGGGTGGAAAGAAGTATGTGTTCTAGAGCGCAATCTCTCATGTAGTCCCCGATGTCGTTCAAGCAGACGTCTGTGTTGTTGAAGATACGGATCATCTCTTTGAAATAAGGCCGCCAATGGTCAGGGTCATGGATGTCAAACAGACGTCCTTCCGGGTGGCTTTGACAAGACTGGGGACGGTGGTAGGACTTTGTCAAAGAGGAGTGTAAGGGAAACTTGGTTTTGAAGAATGTTTTGAAGTGTTTGTTGGTTTTTTGTTTTTCGCTTCCATCCATTGCCATTCCCACAGCTCCACGAGCTGAACTCTAGCGGTCTTCCTCAGGTAGTGGGCGATCTCGTCCTGTTGCGTCGCAGGGCAGATGTCGCTGACGTCAGGAGGGACAGCGAGAGGCGGTTGATCTCCTTCAGCAGAAAGGCGCCATCGTTTACAAGGGGGAATGGGAGGAGGGGAAAGATGAGAGATTTTTCTTTTCTTTTTTTTTCGGTTGTTGTTGTGGGTATAGAGATGGCGTTAATAAACGTCCTGGGTCTTGAGGCTCATGCTGCAGATGTCACAGGTAAACGTCCTGGGTCTTGAGGCTCATGCTGCAGATGTCACAGGTAAACGTCCTGGGTCTTGAGGCTCATGCTGCAGATGTCACAGGTAAACGTCCTGGGTCTTGAGGCTCATGCTGCAGATGTCACAGGTAAACGTCCTGGGTCTTGAGGCTCATGCTGCAGATGTCACAGGTAGCCGGGGCATCATGAGGGGACAGGATGTCACAATGATCTTCGGCGGCTCCTTTCCGCACACCTCACAGGTATGTAGGTATGAGCTATTCATCGAGATGGGGTTGTAAATGTTTATTGATGATCCTTTAAAAGTTTTTTGTTTCACTCTGAGAACAGTGGAAGTAATACGTGTATGAATTGATTTCTATATGTCTGTTTTTTTCAGACTTGTTTTCTGTGAAGACCTCTCTCGCAGAGGGTACAAGAAAACTCCTTCTTCGTAGTCTCCATCTAAACACACACACACACACACACACACACACACACACACACACACACACACACACACACACACACACCACACACCACCACCACCACCACCAACAACAACAACAACAACAGCTTTTGAGAATGTAGTCTCACCTTAACAGTCTTTTTTGTTTGTTAGTCTGATATCACATTCTTAGATATGCATGATGTTACAGCTGCCTCCAAATAAAAGCCGTGATGGTCTATAAATCACTATATTGGCGTGCATGGTTACTGATTGTTGACAGCATTTCAGACGATAATAGGTATAACACAGCATCGAAATGTCGCCGTGGGTAGTTAATGAATGTCAATGGCATTGCATGTGATTCAAAAGGCCATTATAAACAGTTACTACGCAAAGAAGTGTGTGTGTGTGTGTGTGTGTGTGTGTGTGTGTGTGTGTGTGTGTGTGTGTGTGTGTGTGTGTGTGTGTGTACGTCTGTCAGTGCGTGTGTGGAAACGTTTGTTTGTCTGCGCGTACTTGCCTGTATGTGTAGGGTTGTATCTTAGCGTGTGCGTGCGTGCGTGTGTACATGCTTGCATCTGTGCGCTTGACTGTATCATTATTTTTCTTTTTTCTTTTTTTGTTTGTTTGTTTCAGATTAAAAAAGACTACCGGGAAAAGATAACCGTGAATGTGTCATCCATTTGTTTTGCATGCATACATCATTAAAAAAAAGTATCGTTTTTTTTTCTTCTTTTTTGTTTTGTTTTGTATGAGCGCGAGTATGAATGCGTGGAGAATACGTGCTAGTGTTCTCTTTTTTATCATGCATGTTTTTTTTTCTTGTTTGTTTGTTTGTTTATTTGTTCGTTTGTTTTTTTGTTATGTTTTGCATGAGTGCGAGAATGAATGCGTGCAGAATGCGTGCTAGTGTTTTTTTTAATGTCATGCATGTTTTTTCTTTTGTTGTTTGTTTGTTTGTTCTGTTTTTTGTTTTCTTTTGTATGACTGCGGGTATGAATGCGTGGAGAATGCGTGCTAATGTTTTCATTATGTTATGCATGCGTGATTGTGATCACGTACGTGTGTGCGTGCGTCAAGCTTTCAATTTATAGTCCAACAAACAAAGAGTCTTTTTTTCCTTTTTTTTTTTATTATATTGAAAAAAAAGGAGAACTGTTTTCTGCATACATAACCATCAGTCAGATTGTAGGTCTCGTTTCAAGTAAAGAATACACAGAGTTAAGCAACACCAGGAAAAAACGCTGCTTAGTTTCATCTCTCTCTCTCTCTTCTCTCCTCTCTCTCTCTTCTTCTCTCTGTGTGGGAGAAAGAATGAGCAATAAAACAATTACCCCTCACACACACTAAGTCTCTCTACAGTTAATCAACGACATAAGCCGAAAAAATGTAGTCAAATCACACACACACGAAAAGATTTAACCAATGACAGACATTCAAAGAGAGTCGTTTTTACAAAATACTTTGTCAAGACTAATACAACGAGTATACACGTTCTGTTCAATAGTTTTATGAAGTGGAATACGCTGTTTTATCATACATGCAAAGATATAATCATGCAATATATCACTAGCATGAAAGAATAATTTCTAAAAAATGGAGCCCTCTCTCTCTCTCTTAATGCAAGAAGCAAAAACGTCATGTTGCCTTTCTTCGTTGGGTATTTCTTCTTCAGATGTTTCTTCGTTTTCTTGTTCAATTTTGTCCACAACAGCCACAAAGTCCACGAATTCTTCTTCGTTCAGACAAATTCCCTTCTTTGTAGGATACACCCTCCCTTTCGTCATCTGGCATCATAGAGCCTCTGATATTAGCGAGTGGTTCCTCTGTCCACGTTTCACAGGAGGCGTGGGTTGATCTTGTCACTATGGGTTGTGTGTAGTTGACTCCCCCCCCCCCCCGCAAAAAAAAAAAAAAAAACAAACAAAAAAAACAACAAATAACCAGAAATGATCTTGGAGCCAGAGGCGGACGAGGAGAAGGCAGAAGAAGTGGCGGTGGATGTGGCGGTATTAGACGATGATGATGAAGCAGTTGGTCGTTTTCTGATATCTTTTACTCCTTGGTCTATCAAACAAAAACAAAGAAAAAAACAACAAGATGAAGTGTTAATGTAGACAAAGGTTCTTGTTATTAATTAAATAAATATATATGAACAATTAAGTACTGGGGGGAAAACAGGTGTAAGGTTAACAATTCTTCCATCATTATAGTAATGACTTGGCTAAGATTTGAAATGTTAAAAAAAAAAAAAAAAGTGGGGGGTGGGATGTATATTATAAAAATGAAAATTCTTCACTAGCTGCATGGGGAACACCATCGCAATCCCTCTTGAAGGCAGATCTATATGTATGGGGGGGGGGGGGGGGGGGGGGTGTATATTATAAAAATGAAAATCCTTCACTAGCTGCATGGGGAACACCATCGCAATCCCTCTTGAAGGCAGATCTATATGTATCGCCTGCTTCTAGGCCTTTCGTTCGCTGGATTAGAATTCATCAGGGAAACACGGCTGATTGAGTCTGTGCGCATTGGCGTCAAATAGAGACACACCACAGTCCGTAATTCTGTGGTGTTCTCACCACCAAGGGTTCAAAGAAGAATCCAACAGCACCCCCAAAGCAGCCAGCGAAAGATAGTAGAATAAAATAAAACGAAAGTGGGGAGAGTTAAAAAGTTGCTGAAAAACTAAAAACATTATGCAAACAATATAAAATGTAGGGGACAATCTTTGAGCCTATGCTTGAGGATCCATTTAAGGATGCAAGGGAGATTAAAAAAAATATGAAACAGTCTGTGTGGTCAGCTCTGCTGTTCAACAACCCAAACATTGTCAGCGGCTAAGAATTGTGTAGAACAACCTTTACTTGGATCTCCTAAGAGATGCAATCGCCCACTGATTGACCAAACAATATAATGCTGAACAATTAAGTAGTGGGGGAAAACAAGTGTAGGTATATACAGTAAAACAAACCCAAAAAGTTAGGAAGAGGTTGACGCCAATGCCATTGTTGTTGTCCAACTCACAGTTTGCTCTTGACCACCATCAGCTGTGGGTAACCTGACAGCTACTTCTTCACTGGTGGCATCGGCGGTAATCTGGAAATTCGAGACAATTATGTCCTATATCTTTCTAACGAGCGCTTCTTTCTCAACACTTTCAAAAGCATCATAGAAATGCAGCCAAACCTTTTCTGCCCCTTCCATTGTCAAGCAGGTGTGACCAAGCTGATTAGAATAGTCATTTTGGCGGCCGTCGCATCTAGTGGCAAAATGAGGCGACTGCAGGCAGGAATCTAAACAAATCTTTAACAAAATATAATCAAGTACTGTATCCGCCAAACATGAGCAAACGATTTCATAAGACAAAACACGACGCGTTAAAAACCTCGTAGACTTTCTTCAGGCAAGATAAACAACACTCAGGACAATGAAAATGAAGAACGAACAATCACGTATCTCACTAAATTCGGCGCAAGATGGCCGTTGAATGAAAACGAGGCCGTCGGGAAGGAGACAATGCGAGTTAAAAGAGTAATGATGATAATAATGATACTGATGTTAATAACAATAAAGATAATGATGATCATAAAAATATTGAGGAAAAAAACATAATAGAGGATTACTACCGCTTTTGGTGATAATATGACAACAGCAGTTGCAGTAAAGGTGGAGAGGAGCTAGAGGATTGTTGAACAGCATGGTTGTCGTGGCAAATGTGTAGTGGCGATGATAATGGTGATAATAATGGTAATGACGGTAATATTAACAACAACAAACAAACAATAATTAATAATAAAAATTATAATAATAACAATTGTAGTAACAGTAATGGTAATGATAGTAATAATAATAAATGTAAGGGTACAAACATATAGTACAAAAAATGGTATCAATAACAGTAATAATAATAATATAATAATAATAGTGCTAGTATTAATACTAATAAGGGAAGGGGGAAGAAAAAGGAGGAGGAGGGGCAGGGGGAGGACAGGAAGGACGAAGAGGAGGAGAACACAAACTATGAGGAGGATGGAATAGGCATTTTGATAGTTTTATTCAAAATAATGATTGTAATGATATAGTAATGATAGTGACGATACAGCACGTGGTGGTTGGAATGTATGAAATATTGTAAAGTATAATGATGACATTAATAATATTAGTAAATGTAATAGTTGTAACAGTTATGAAATTGGAGTTGATAACTCGGCCGTCTTTAAAAAAAAAAAAAAACCTGGCATCAAGCCTGATTGATAGACGACATATATTCTTACCAAAGTCTACTCAGGATCACAGATTCTATAAAAAAAACAAAACAAAAACAACAACAACAACAACAACAACAACAAATTTTTACAGCAAGAATACTCTCACAAACACGGACTGTGAGAGCTTCATGACCACGAATCAAACAGACTCGCCAACTCACTGTTCACTAAACAACAACTCTTATTCTCTGAAGACCAACCACGTCTTTCCTTGCTGAAGAGGATATTTCCGCGGAAGAACCTTTGACCCGGATGTAACTCTGACCTGCACAAGTTCATCGTAGGCGTGGATCGCGAGGCCCGTTGGCAAATGCTTGCGGACTCCCTGAAACGAACTCCTTAACACTGCCGAGAAAACAGTTGGTTTTATATGTTCATCTTTTGCGGACAATTCGTAGAATTGAATGTTGGGATAATCTCTCTCTCTCTCTCTCTCTCTCTCTCTCTCTCTCTCTCTCTCTCTCTCTCTCAGCTGAGAGGCATGTGTCACGGAGTTATTTCTTTCTTTCCGTCTGTGTCTGTCGGTCTGTTGGCTGACTGTCTATCTGTCTGTCTGTTTGCCTGTCTGTGTGCCTGCCTGTCTGTCCGTCTGTCTCTGTCTGTCTGTCTGTCTCTGTCCGGTAAGAGACATGTATGAGAAATGATTAAAACTATCTAAATTCTCCCTCCCTCCCCCCCTCTCTCTCGCTGTGTGTGTCTCTCTCTCTGTCGCTGTCTCTCTCTCCCTCTCTCTCTCTTTTGAAAAGTCAAAGAGCTATACAAATTAGTTTGATACGACGATGTTCTCTTGTCCCTACTTAACAGTAACGACTTATGTGATTCTTCTCTTGTCATTCCTTTGTTCTCATTCTCTCTTCATCTCTGTTCTTTTGCAGCTTTTGGATGCCCACGGACATCCAGGTCATTCCGGTTTATAGTGAATGACTTTCAAAGCAAACCAAACCAAACCAAAACAAACAAGGTAACAATACTGACCCCCTTCACCTCCCCCTCCCCCTCTCCTCCCATTCCCTTCGTCATTAGATATTTTATACTACCATATTTCTTTTTAAGAGTAGCAGTACACGCTTTGTGCATATGTTCGTGTAACTATGAGTCACACTGGGCCTACAGAGAGGGAGTACAGGATTGTTTACTGTTAACGTAAGTGGTTGGTTTTCTGTTTTCGTACAAGCATAGATGTCTTTATTCTCTCTTGTTTCGTACTTGCATTTTGTTTTGGTCCTCCAACCTCCACTTATCCACGTTTTTTGTTTTTCTTTTCTTTTCTTCTTCTTCTTCTTGGTTGGGCCTTCATTCTCCTCTTTTCCCCGCTTTTTCAGTCTTTACAACTCTCGCGCACCACGCAAGTCTGTATGTTAAAGGCAAGATGGTGATAATTGTTCTAATACAAAATGTACCCCCGTGATAATTAAATTTTGAAAGATGAAAAAAAAAAGTTCCATGATTAAAACCATCCTTCACTCTCAGGACTTGAACTACAGGCGTTACAGAGACTTGCGGGATGAGTGTCCAACTCTCTAACCACTCGGCTGTCACGTGCGTCGTGTTTCGTGAAGGAGCAGCTCTTACGGTGCTTAGCGTTGAAAGGAGTAACACCTCTCTCTCTCTCTCTCTCTCTCTCTCTCTCTCTCTCTCTCTTTGTTCCGTCTTCGTTTTGGTCGGAAATGAAACCAGATGTCTGCACTGATTATCACGAGTAGCTTGTATCCGAGGCTCAGTAGGTCTACGTGGTCTCGAATGGGATATTTTCATCTTAGGCTGAAGGCCGAAGTTCATGCCCTCAGCATGTATTCTTGAAGGAACTCGCAAATCTCGGCCACACGAAAGTAGATTCTCCATGTACGTGCATGGACACTACAACATGCTCAATACTACAGTACGCACAACGAGGATCATTATGTCATCACAGCTCGAACAAAGACTCCATCTGATTGGTCATACATCAGCACAAGAAGGGAAGTAACCGCTGATGACTCGCTGACGGGGCAGACGACAAATAGGGACTGGTTGGCATTTGTCCTTCACAAGGTCTGTGATGCTACAATTGTGTACCAGCTAGTATTGTGACACGTAGTGGTAGCATACATTCGGGCCAGGGTTCTAGTTCTTCTTCCGTGAAGACAGGGATTCCACCCTCGTTTGTGTGTGTGTGTGTGTGTTTCTTTTTTTTCAGTGTTGCGAAAACTTTTTTTTATCTGAAAAACTCGGTCAAAAGTAGTTAAGTTCCGGGATTAGTGCGGGAGACACGAAGGAGTACAATTCGTCATTGTCAGCAAGAAGCTGGAGATTGAGTTACTACTGCTGTCGTTTGGAAGTTCACAATGCTCAGCAACGGAATCGTCTTGCAGCTCTTGACTGGTGAGAAAAAGGGAGAGACAGAAGGGGAACGAGGGATGGGGACGTAAGGTGTGTGTGTGTGTGTGTGTTGTGGTGTGTGTGTGTGTGTGTGCGCGGTGCGCGCGTGGTTTTGCTCAAGCGTACGTGTGTGTGTGTGTGTGTGTGTGTGTGTGTGTGCTGTGTTTGTGCGCTCTCTCTCTCTCTCTCTCTCTCTCTCTCTGTGCGTGCGCGCGCGTGTGTTCGTGTGTTCGTGTGCGTGCTTTTGTTCATGCGTGCGCGTTTGCGTGCGTGCGTATGTGTGCATGTGTGTGCATGCGCGTGTGTGTGAGCGTGCGTGCGTGTGTGCGTGCACGCGCGCGCGGCGCGTACGTATGTGTGTGTGTGTGTGTGTGAGAGCGTGCTTGCGTGCGCGTGTGTGTGCATGTGTGCCGCATACATAATGCGTTGTGTGTGTGTGTGTGTGTGTGGGGGCGTGCGTACGTGCTCGTGGTGTGTGTGTGTGTGGTGTGTGTGTGTGTGTGTGTGTGTGTGTGTGCACGCGCGCACGCTCTGGCTGGTGCGCGTTTGTGTGCACGTGCAGTTGTGTGCCTCCTGACGGGACGTGCAAGTAGCTGCGACAATGACCAGGCCAGCAGCTGTCCTCATTACGCCCTGGTCAGCGAGGTGTCGCTCATCCCCATCCCAGACCCTGACCATCTGGATGAAATGTGCAGGTGAGTCAGGGAGTGAGGGAGTTCACCTGGTCACAGTGAGCAGGTGAGTCAGTGAGTGAGGGAGTGCACCTGGTTTACAGTGTGCAGGTACTCGAGTCAGTGAGTGAGGGAGTTCACCTGGTCACAGTGTGCAGGTGAGTCAGTGAGTGAGGGAGTGCACCTGGTTTACAGTGTGCAGGTACTCGAGTCAGTGAGTGAGGGAGTTCACCTGGTTTACAGTGTGCAAGTACTCGAGTCAGTGAGTGAGGGGGTGCACCTGGTCACAGTGTGCAGGTGAGTCAGTGAGTGAGGGGGTGCACCTGGTTTACAGTGTGCAGGTACTCGAGTCAGTGAGTGAGGGCGTGCACCTGGTCACAGTGTGCAGGTGAGATAGTGAGTGAGGGAGAGCAAAGTGTGGACACGGTGTGCAGATGAGTTCGGTGAGTGAGTGAAAGAGGATGTGTCAGTGAAAGAGGGGAAGAGCACCTGGACACACTGCACACGTGAGTCAGTGAGGGGAAGAGAGCAGCACCTTTACACAGAGAGAAAAAGCCAAGCCATCATCATTTTCTATGAAAACAAGATGCGTGTTGCCAGTGGATATAACTATCTCGGCACAGTCATTGACGACAAGGCAAAGTGGCCTGCGAATATCGGTGCCTGATACAAGAAAAAAAATCAAATCAAAGACTGTTCTCCTTGAGAAAAATAGGGAACTGTTCAGGCCGTCAGCAACGCCATCCCTTTCAATACCTATCAGGCCACAGTCCAAAGCCTTGCTCTTTAAACCAAGTCTGTCTTTACAACAACATTAAAAACAACAACAACAACAACAACAACAGCAACAACAACAAACATCAACAGCAACAGGCAGCAGCAAAATGACAGCCGCAAAAAAAAAATTGTCTAAAAGACCGTCACCCCAGCCTCCAAGCCACTACGCGGAAGTGGCTGCTTGACGAAGATGACTAAGACCATGAGCGACGACACCCATCACCGTCCATCCAGCGATGGGTCAGTGGATACCAAGAATAAGCCCAACGGTCGTCTTCTCTGGACAACCGCTACAGACTCCACAGCTGTCAGACTGATGGACTGTCGTCGACAGTGACTGTGGTGAACCTGAAAACAACATTGTCTCTGCCTGTGCATCAAGTGTGTGTGTTTGCATTTGAGACGGAGTGGGGGTGGGGGGTGGGAGGGGGGCGAGGGGAGAAGTGGACTCACTCTGTGTGTGTGTGTGTGTGTGTGTGTGTGTGTGTGTGTGTGTGTGTTGCGTGCTAGTGCGCGCGCATATGTGTGTGTGTGTGTGTGTGTGTGTGTGTGTGTGTGTGTGTGCTTGTGTGTGTGTGACTCTTCAGTAGTGTGCACGGTGTGTGTGTGTGTGTGTGTGTGTGTGTGTGTGTGTGTGTGTGTGTGGATACGTTAATAATACAGTGTTGAAGTCTGAACTCCTTGTGCTGAGGAAATTTTTTTTTTTGGTCACAAATTGTATGTCACTTTCTTGGGTGCATGTGCACTGATCACTTCTGATGGGGTGTTGTAAAGAAGGAAGCGAAGGTCGATACTTTGATGGCAGACCCTTCGTCACAGAGGCCTGGTAGTTACTGAAACGGCTGGTGCTGATGACTTGAAGACTTCGCAGTTTTCTCACAGAGAACAGTCTTTGATTTGTCTTGTTTTGTAGCAGACACTGATGTTCGCAGGCCACTTCACCTTGTCGTCAATGATTGTGCCGAGATACTTATACCCGCTGGCAACACGCATCTTGTTTTCATAGAAAGTGATGATGAACTGTCTTTTTGCCTGTGTAAAGGTGCTCTCCTCCACTCACTGACTCACCTGTACACTGTGATCAGGTTCTTGGTAACTTTGCATTTCTAGACTTATGGTGTCATTTGTATTTTCTTCTGCGAAGACAGGATAAAGAGATGGGGAGATGCATCAGAAAACAGAAAATGTAATGATAACCTTGTACAGGACTTTTTGTCCATTCGTTTCCCTTTCCTTGCTTCTTCTTCTTCTTCTTCCTTCTCCTCCTCCTCCTCCTTCTTTTTCTTCTTCTTCTTCTTCTGCTTCCCCTCCTCCTCCTCCACCTCCTCCTCCTCTCTCTTCTTCTTCTCCTCCTCCTCCTTCTTCTTCTCTCCTCCTCCTCCTCCTTCTTCTTCTACCATCCTCCTCCTCCTCGTTCTTCTTCTCCTTCTTCCCCGCTCCTCCTCCTCTTCCTCCTCCGTGTATTTTTTCACCTGTTCCGTTGAGACATGAATGTAGAAAGTATGCCCTAGACTTAGTTTTGCTCAATTGTATTCGAGGAATGTTGATGAGCTACTCTAATGAACTTTCTTGTTATTCTCGTAACAAGAAATTTGCTGAGCATTAAATATGTCGATAATGAACCGGGCTTGTCTTCATACAGCTTGCAGTTAATTCAGTTTTATGTACGAAACAAAACAAAACGAACAAAATGACAAGATAACATTTAATACAGATATTGTAATGTGTACTAACGTTTTGTTAGGTAAGACAGTAAATGCAATTTTACATTTTCGTTCACTTTTCTGCTACTATTACCTTCACTCGTGTGGAATTTTAATTGCAATGGGGACAGTTTTGAACAGGATGATGTCGGAGGTTTATTCGACAGCGATATTTGTAATCGAAAGAGTACTGACAGTGATTTTTGTGATGGGTGTAATATTGACAGTGATCTTTGTAACTGGGATAATATTGACCGGGGTATTTGTGATGGGAATAATATTGACAGTGATCTTTGTAACTGGGATAGTATTGACAGGGTATTTGTGATGGGGATACTATTGACAGTGATATTTGTAATGGGGATAGTAGTGACAGTTATAGTTGTAATGGGGGTAACATTGACAGTGATATTTGTAATAGGGAAGTGCTGACAGTGATAGTCGTAATGGGGCAGTATTCACAATGATAGTTGTAATGGGGATAGTATGTAATGGGGACAGTATTGACAGTGATGGTTGTAATGGGGACAGTATTGACATTGATAGTTGTAATGGGGGCACTCTTGACAGTGACAGTCACAATGGGGGCACTACTGACAGTGATAGTTGTAATTGGGGGCAGTATTGACAGTGATAGTTGTAATGGGGACAATATTGACAGTGATAGTTGTAATGGGGCAGTACTGACAGTGATAGTTGTAATTGGGACAGTATTGACAGCGATTGTTGTAATGGGGACAGTATTGACAGTGATAGTTGTAATGGGGATAGTATTGACAGTGATAGTTGTAATGGAAACAGTATTGACAGTGATAGTTGTAATGGGAACAGTATTGACAGTGAAAGTTGTAATTGGGGGCAGTATTGACGTGATAGTTGTAATGGGATCAGCATTGACAGTGATAGTTGTAATGGGGACAGTATTGACAGTGATAGTTGTAATGGAATCAGTATTGACAGTGATCGTTGTAATGGGAACGGTATTGACAGTAATAGTTGTAATGGGAACTGTATTGGCAGTGGAAGTTGTAATTGGGGGCAATATTGACAGTAATAGTTGTAATGGGAACAGTACTGACAGTGATAGTTCTAATTGGGGGCAGTATTGACAGTGATAGTTGTAATGGGAACAGAATTGACGGTGATAGTTGTAATGGGAACAGTATTGACAGTGATAGTTGTAATGGGGGCAGTATTGACAATGGTAGTTGTGATGGGGGCAATATTGACAGTGACAGTTGTAATGCGGACAGTAGTTACAGTGATATTTGTAATGGGGATAGTATTGACAGTGATCTTTGTAATGGGGATAGTAGTGACAATGATATTAGTAATGGGGATAGTAGTGACAATTATAGTTGTAATGCGTATGCGGGTAATATTGACAGCGATATTTGTATGGGGATAGTACTGACGTGATATTTGTAATGAGGATAGTATTGACATTGATTGTTGTAATGGGGACAGTATTGACAGTGATTGTTGTAATGAGGTGAGTATTGACAGTGATTGTGTCATGAGGATAGTAGTGACAGTGATATTCAGAATGGGGACAGTATTGACATTGATTGTTGTAATGGGGACAGTATTGACAGTGATTGTTGTAATGAGGTGAGTATTGACAGTGATTGTGTCATGAGGATAGTAGTGACAGTGATATTCAGAATGGGGACAGTATTGACATTGATTGTTGTAATGGGGACAGTATTGACAATGATTGTTGTAATGGGGACAGTATTGACAGTTATTGTGTCACGAGGATAGTACTGACGTGGTGTTTGTAATGTGGATATTATTGACATTGATTGTTGTAATGGGGACAGTATTGACAGTGATTGTTGTAATGGGGGCAGTATTGACAGTGATTGTTGTAATGAAGTGAGTATTGACAGTGATTGTGTCATGAGGATAGTAGTGACAGTGATATTTATTATGGGGACAGAATTGACAGTGATATTTTTAATAGGGGCTGCCCTGACAGTGATAGTTGTAATAAGGAGAGTGTTGACAGTCACATGTAATGAGGACAGTATTGACAGTGATAGTTCTACTGGAGACAGTATTGACAGTGATATTTATAAAGGGGACATTATTGACAGCCATGTTTGTAATGAGAACAGTACTGACAGTGATGGTTGTAATGAGGAGTCTTGACAGGGACAGTTTTACTGGGGACAGTACTGACAGTGACAGGTATAATGGGGACAGTATTGACAGTGATATTTGTAATGAGGCCAGTATTGACAGTGATATTTGTAATGGGGACAGTACTGACAGTGATAGTTGTAATGGGAACAATACTGACAGTCATAAGTTATAATGGGGACAGTATTGACAGTAATGGTTGTAATAAGGACAGTATTGACAGTGATTTTGCAAGGGGGATAGGATTGACAGTAATAGTTGTATTGGAGACAGTACTGACAGTGATGTTTATAAAGGGGACAGTATTGACAGTGATATTCATAAAGGGGACAGTATTGACAGATATTCATAATATATTGATATTCATAAAGGGGACAGTATTGACAGTGATATTTCTAAAGGGGACAGTGTTGGCAGTGGTATCCATAAAGGGGACAGTATTGACAGTGATATTTATAATGGGAACAGTGTTGACAGTAATATTCATAAAGGGGACAGTATTGACAGTGATATTCACAAATAGGACAGTATTGACAGTGATATTTATAAAGGGGACAGTATTGACAGCGATAGTTGTAATGGGGACAGTATTGACAGTGATAGTTGTAATGGGGACAGTATTGACAGTGATAGTTGTAATGGGGACAGTATTGACAGTGATAGTTGTAATGGGACTACGACAGTGATTTAGGACAGTATTGACAGTGATGGTTGTAATGGGAACAGTATTGACAGTGATAGTTGTAATGGGAACGTATTGACAGTGATAGTTGTAATGGGGACAGTATTGACAGTGATGGTTGTAATGGGAACAGTACTGACAGTGATGGTTTAACGGGAGCAGTATTGACAGTGATGGTTGTAATGGGAACAGTATTGACAGTGATAGTTGTAATGGGAACAGTATTGACAGCGATAGTTGTAATGGGGACAGTATTGACAGTGATGGTTGTAATGGGACAGTACTGACAGTATGGTTTAACGGGAGCAGTATTGACAGTGATGGTTGTAATGGGAACAGTATTGACAGTGATGGTTGTAATGGGAACAGTATTGACAGCGATAGTTGTAATGGGAACAGTATTGACAGTGATGGTTGTAATGGGAACAGTATTGACAGTGATGGTTGTAATGGGACAGTATTGACAGTGATGGTTGTAATGGGAACAGTATTGACAGCGATAGTTGTAATGGGAACAGTATTGACAGTGATGGTTGTAATGGGACAGTATTGACAGTGATGGTTGTAATGGGAACAGTATTGACAGTGATGGTTGTAATGGGAACAGTATTGACAGTGATGGTTGTAATGGGGAACAGTATGACAGTGATGGTTGTAAGGGACAGTATTGACAGTGATGGTTGTAATGGGAACAGTATTGACAGTGATGGTTGTAATGGGAGACAGTATTGACAGTGATGGTTTAACGGGAGCAGTATTGACAGTGATGGTTGTAATGGGAACAGTATTGACAGCGATAGTTGTAATGGGAACAGTATTGACAGTGATGGTTTAACGGGAGCAGTATGACAGTGATGGTTGTAATGGGAACAGTATTGACAGTGATGGTTGTAATGGGACAGTATTGACAGTGATGGTTGTAATGGGGACAGTATTGACAGTGATGGTTGTATGGGAACAGTATTGACAGTGATGGTTGTAATGGGGCAGTATTGACAGTGATGGTTGTAATGGGGACAGTATTGACAGTGATGGTTGTAATGGGAACAGTATTGACAGTGATGGTTGTAATGGGGACAGTATGACAGTGATGGTTGTAATGGGAGCAGTATTGACAGTGATGGTTGTAATGGGGAACAGTATTGACAGCGATAGTTGTAATGGGACAGTATTGACAGTGATGTTGTAAGGGAGCAGTATTGACAGTGATGTTGTAATGGGGACAGTATGACAGTGATGTATGTTAATGGGACAGTATTACAGTGATCGTTGTAATGGGGACAGTATCGACAGTGATTGTTGTAATGGGGACAGTATTGACAGTGATCGTTGTAATGGGGACAGTATTGACAGTGATTGTTGTAATGGGGACAGTATTGACAGTGATCGTTGTAATGGGGACAGTATTGACAGTGATCGTTGTAATGGGGACAGTATTGACAGTGATCGTTGTAATGGGGACAGTATTGACAGTGATCGTTGTAATGGGGACAGTATCGACAGTGATAGTTGTAATGGGGACAGTATTGACAGTGATGTTGTAATGGGAAGACAGAGTTAATCGGACAGTCGACATTTGATTGTAATGGGAACAGTATTGACAGTGATGGTTGTAATGGGGGAAGTACTGACAGTGATGGTTTAACGGGAGCAGTATTGACAGTGATGGTTGTAATGGGAACAGTATTGACAGTGATAGTTGTAATTGGAACAGTATTGACAGTGATAGTTGTGATGGGGGAAGTACTGACAGTAATGGTTGTAATGGGGGCAGTGTTGACAGTAATGGTGGTAATGGGGGAAGTATTGACAGTGATAGTTGTAATTGGGCAGTATTGACAGTGATAGTTGTAATGGGGGTAGTAATGACAGTGATAGTTGTAATGGGGGCAGTATAACCTTACGTTTTTGGTACCTTTTTAAAATGTCATTAGTTAGATATAGTGTTTAAAGATTGATAAACATTTTGCCCTTTGTCTCTTGGATCGTACCTGAAACACTTATTCAACGCCCATCTTGCGCCGAAATTGAGAAGACAAGTGATTGCTTGTTCGTCGTTTTCATTGTCCTGAAGGTTGTTTACCTTGCCTGAAGACCTAAGAGGTCGAAACTCGTCGTGTTTTGTCTTGTAATTTGTTTGTCCATGTTAACAGGCTTTACTTTAAATTCCTTTCAAAATTCGTTTTTTATTTCCGCCTGCAGTCACCTCTCTTTGAAATTAAAACACTTCCTTGTTTGTAATACCCTATAGCTTACATTTGTTATTTGTACTAGTGCTCGCTTCCGGTGGCTATTTCTTTCTTTTTTTCCTCATTGATGCCATTGTGTTGATTTTGATGGCATGTTTCTTTGTGTATTCCGGCCTGTTCTGCATAATGAATAACTGGGTCTCACACATTTCGATACTAATAAACATGAGACACACACACACACCACACACACACACACACACACACACACACACACAGAGAGAGAAGAGAGAGAGAGAGCAGAGAGAGAGAGAGAGAGAGAGAGAGAGAACGTGATGAGGCGCTTTACAGCAGAGAGAGAGAGAGAGGAGAGAGGAGAGAGAGAGGAGAGAGAGAGAGGAGAGAGCGTTACAGATAAGTGATATGATTTATTCACATAAGAGGCCAAGGCCCCTAATGAAGGGGTGCGTGAACACACAAAGTACGAGAGTTATATCAATGCAATTGAATTACGAAACGAATCAAAAGCAGTTCGAAAGTAATTTCAAGAAGTGAAAATTTCTCTGTATTCCCAGGCAAGGAACATTTTTTTAACAACTTCTACAGACGTAAACGAACTGGGTAGGCTCAGTTTAAATAAAGATGGCTGTCTGTAATATTTGGGCTTAATAGACTTTACTCTGATGCTCACAAGAACTGGGCAGCACAGAGAGAGAGAGAGAGAGAGAGAGAGAGAGAGAGAGAGAGAGAGAGAGAGAGAGAGAGAGATAGGCCAACGGGGCGCTTTAATGTGGATCGTTTTCTCTGTCTATGTCCAGTAAACTGCGAGAGGGTCTCCGCTGCCTGCTGCGTTCGTCAAAGTTGGGCTACTGCAACGCCCTCACCAAAGCGGTGTACACTTCCATCCTGAACGTCCTGCAGTACCCGTGTCAGAGACGGAGGACAGGTGACTGACTGTCCTTGAGGTTTTTTTTTTTTTTTTTTGGGGGGGGGGGGGGGGGGGGGCGGGGGTCTGTATCTGATTGCCATAGCCACAACATCCCCCGCTTGAGGCTCTCTTTCCCTCACTCGGACTCTTGTCTCTCTCTCTCTCTCACACACACAGAGACGCACGCACGCATGCACGCACGCACACGCGCGCGCGCGCGCGCACACACACACACACACACATATATATATATATATATATGTAGAAAGAGATAGTGTGTGTGTGTGTGTGTGTGTGTGTGTGTGTGGTGTGTGTGTGTGTTAAGGCTGAATAAACGGGACACATTTCATTATGGTAATGAAAAAAATTGATGTTTTCACCAGCTTCAAATATTTAGGGGTAGATTTTAATCGAATGGGTTCTTTTGCTAAATATAAGAAAAGCACTTTTGATAAAGCGTCATTAGCCATGTTTAAATTGATACAAAAGGCAAGAACAAAGGATTTACCTATTCATGTTATTCTAGATTTATTTGATAAAATGATTGTTCCAGTATTATCATATGGTTGTGAAATACGGGGATAAGAAAATTTAAATATCATTGATAAATTTCAGCTAAAAGTTTTGAAATATGTATTTCGCTTAAAAAGAAGTACAATGACAAACATGATTTATGGTGAAAAAGGACATTACTCTTTATGAGTAACTGTCTATGTCCGAATGATTCGATTTGGGGCTAGGTTGATTCACTCTCCTGTTGAAAAAAATGTTGGTTAGGTTCTATTCTTTCACGTTACATTTGCACAATAGCGCAGTGACCGTGTTTCCCTGGCTAACGTGCATTAAAAATATACTTGTACAATCTGGTTTTGACTGTGTTTGGAGCAATCAGTCTTCTACAGACGCAATACATTATCTAGAAATGTCAAAAATAGATTGCAATGATCTTTTCGTCAAACATGGCAACATGACATTGAAACTAGCAGTAAATGTTTTTCCTACAAATCTTATATAAATCTGATTTTAAGGAGGAGAAATATATTTCTAGCTTACCAGATGTTTATATTTACCCTCTTATCAAATTAAGATGTTCTAATAATAATAAATTACCTATTAAATAGATCGTCGATTTGCTATTCCAAAAGAAGAAAAGTTATGTAATAAATGTGACATGTCTGCAATAGGCGATGAATTTCATTTTATCATGTAATGTTCATCATACGTTGCTTTGCGCAACACGTATTTGCCAGAAAAATTTATCTCCCCAAAATCTGTCCGTAATTTTTGTCATATGATGTCTTCTATTAATCGAAAACAAATGCTTCTCTTGTAACAGTATATCAGATTATCTCAACTGTTGTAAATTGTTGGTCAGTGTCAGCATTGACATGCAATTTATGTTTTATTTTTGTTTGTTTTCCTTTTCCTGTTATTACGTTAAACTCACCCTTTCTCCATACCCCAAATGGAATAAATATTGTTCTTGACTCTGTGTGTGTGTGCTGTGTGGTGTGTGTGTGTGTGTGTGTGTGTGTGTGTGATAGGTTCATTGGTTCTCTATATATTATTCCCACATTTCTTCCTTCATTGCTGCTTAACCTTTTTTCTTTTTTTTTTTTTTTGCTCATCGTTTCCTTTCAGAATTGCATTTACCCTCCTCCCCCTTCATTTTTCCCCTCTCTTTTCGTCCTTCCTTCTTTCGTGTTATTTCATCGAGTTATTTCATCAGTTTATACGAAAATGGACAAAAATGAATATACTGGTTACAAACTGAAGCCAGGTGGAAAGAAATACATATCATTGTTTACATTCTAAGACGAGGCGGAGAGAAATAAATATTACACTTCAAAATCAAAAGCAGGGTAAATATAATTAAATATTACTGCTTACGTTCTAAAACAAGACGGATGGAAATGAACATTAATGCTTACACTCAGGAGCAGAATGGAGAAAAGTGAATCCTACAGTTCATGGACTAGAAGGTGGACACAAACAAAAATTACTGCTTATATTCTCACGCAAGATAGAGTTAAATGGACATTACTGTTTTATTTTAATACAAAGACGCAAAAATGAATATATAATGTTTACTTTCTACATCACAGCGAAGAAAATCAATGCTACTGTTTACCTTCTAAAGCAAGATGGACACAGACAAATGTTATTGTTAACAGTTTGAAGCATGGTGGAGGGAACGGAACTTTACTGTTTACATTCCACGTGAAGGTGGACAGAAATAAATACTACAGGTTACAGTCTAAAGCAAGCTGGACAGAGATAAGTATCATTATAACATTTCAACCAAGCTGGAGATGAATATATATTGTTGTTTGTACTCTAAGGGAAGGTGGACAGAAACATACGTTTACATTCTAAAAAAAAAAAAAAAAAAAAAAAAGGTGAACAGAATTACGTTCTACTATTGACACGTTGAAAAAAAAAAATTACAGTTTCCATTCTACAGCGAGGAGGAGACGAGTAAACACGACTGATTGCACACTGAAGTGACGCAGGAACAGTTCTTCATTTAGAATTTTAGCCCAGCTGACCACATAGGCCCAATTCAGGACTGTCGCCTTTCAAGGACAATAATTCCCCTGTGCAGTGACAAACCGACAGCTGTGAAGAATGAAGTGACCATCTGCAGATAGCACAGACTGATTGCAGTAATGAACGGATGTGTTTTTCTTTCCTAGAAAGGAGAGACTGACTAATGCAGGGATGTTGCTTTCAAGAGACGTGGAAACACGACCTATTTTGTTTGGAGAAAAACAAACAAAAATCCCTCAGTTACGTGCTTGCCGGAGCACTTCGTTGTTGTTTATTTCCTTTGTGGATGTGGGTCAAAAGGGACGCGCGCGCGCGCGTGTGTGTGTGTGTGTGTGTGTGTGCGCGCGCGCGTGCATGTGTTGTACCCACGTGTGTGCGCCCGCGCTATACGCTCTCTAAACGTAACATTTGTCATGTCTGTCGGTAGAATATCTCGCTGGACGCGAGTGCTGGAAGTCGAGGGATCTTACGGGCATGTTGAAAAGGTGCTATATTCGGCACAGTGACACCATCAGCGCAAACTACTGCAGGTGGGTATGCTGCGTGTGGTTCGATCTTTACTGAGTGTAGTGTAGTGCAGTGTAGCTCTAGTGTAGTCTAGTGTAGTGTAGTGTGGTGCAGTGTAGTGTAGTGCAGTGTAGTATAGTGCAGTGTAGTGTAGTGCAATGTACTGTAGTGTAGTGCAGTACAGTGAGTGTAGTGCAAGTGTAGTACAGTGCAGTGTAGTGCAGTACAGTGGGTGTAGTGTAGTGCAGTGTAGTGTAGTGTAGTGCAGTGTAGTGTAGTGCAGTGTAGCGTAGTGCAGTGCTTTGCAGTGTAGTGCAGAGCAGTGCAGTTTAGTGTAGTGCAGTGCAGTGTAGTGTAGTGTGGTGCAGTGTAATATAGTGCAGTGTAGTGTGGTGCAGTGTAGTATAGTGCAGTGTAGTGTAGTGCAGTGCAGTGTAGTATAGTGCAGTGTAGTGTAGTGAGTGTAGTGTAGTGTAGTGCAGAGCAGTGTAGTGTAGTGCAGTGCAGTGTAGTGTTATGTAATGCAGTGTAGTGCAGTGTAAAGTAGGGCTGTGTAGTGTAGTGCAGTGCAGTGCAGTGTAATGTAGTGCAGTGTAGTGTAATGTAATGCAGTGTAGTGCAGTGTAATGTAATGCAGTGTAGTGCAGTGCAGTGCAGTGTAGTGTAGTGTAGTGTAACGTAGTGCAGTGTAGTGTAGTGCAGTGCAATGTAGTGTAGTGCAGTGTAGAGTAGTATAGTACAGTGTAGTGTAGTGTAGTATAGTGCAGTGCAGTGTAGTGTAGTATAGTGCAGTGCAGTGTAGTATAGTGAAGTGTCGTGTAGTATAGTGCAGTGCAGTGCAGTGTAGTGTAGTATAGTGCAGTGTAGTGCAGTGTAGTGTAGTGCAGTGTAGTGTTGTGTAGTGCAGAGCAGTGTAGTGTAGTTCAGTGCAGTGCAGTGTAGTGTAGTAGTGTAGTGTAGTGCAGTGCAGTGCAGTGTAATGTAATGCAGTGTAGTGCAGTGTAATGTAATGCAGTGTAGTGTAGTGTAGTGCAGTGTAGAGTAGTACAGTATAGTGCAGTGTAGTGTAGTGTAGTATAGTGCAGTGTAGTGTAGTATAGTGCAATGCAGTGTAGTATAGTGCAGTGCAGTGTAGTATAGTGCAGTGTAGTGTAGTATAGTGCAGTGTGGTGTAGTATAGTGCAGTGCAGTGCAGTGTAGTGTAGTGTGGTATAGTGCAGTGCAATATAGTATAGTGCAGTGTAGTGTAGTATAGTATAGTGCAGTGTGGTGTAGTATAGTGCACTGTGGTGTAGTGTAGTATAGTGCAGTGCAGTGTAGTATAATGTAGTATAGTGTAGTGTAGTATAATGTAGCATAGTGCAGTGTAGTGTAGTTTGATGTAGTATAGTGCAGTGTAGTGTAGTATATTGAAGTGTAGTATAGTGCAGTGTGGTGTAGTGTAGTATAGTGCGGTGTAGTATAATGTAGTATAGAGCAGCATAATGTAGTATAGTGCAGTGTAGAGTAGTATAGTGTAGTATAGTGCAGTGTAGTGTAGTATAATGTAGTATAGTGCAGTGTAGTATAGTGAAGTGTAGTGTAGTATAGTGCAGTGCAGTGCAGTGTAGTATAATGTAGTATAGTGCAGTGTAGTGTAGTATAGTGCAGTGTGGTGTAATATAGTGTAGTGTGGTGTAGTGTAGTATAGTGCAGTGCAGTGTAGTATAATGTAGTATAGTGCAGTGCAGTGTTGTATAATGTAGTATAGTGCAGTGTGGTGTAGTATAGTGCAGTGTGGTGTGGTGTAGTATAGTACAGAGCAGTGTAGTATAATGTAGTATAGTGCAGTGTGGTGTAGTGTAGTGCAGTGTGGTGTAGTGTAGTATAGTGCAGTGCAGTGTAGTGTAGTATAGAGCAGCGTAGTGTAGCATAGTGCAGTGTGGTGTAGTATAGTGCAGTGTGGTGTAGTGTAGTATAGTGCAGTGTAGTGTAGTGTACGGTGTGGCGCTGTGCGGGGCGATGCAATCTGCCATTTGAAGAAGTACTTAACTAGAGCACGAGCTTTTTCTTTGCCTTTTTAAGCTATCTATTAAGATACACCTCTACAGATTACTGGCGCCTTCTTCTCTTTATATCAGAGGGGAGGAGAGGGTTGGGGTAGGGGATAGAAGAGAGAGGAGAGGGAACACAGTTTGGGAAAAAGGGGGAAGGGGGGCGAGCAATCCGAATTTCATACTGACAAAAAAAAACCCAACACACACACACACACACACACACACACACAACACACACACACACACACACACACAGTTGCGACATTGAAGTTATACAATACAACACAACACAATACAATGGATCACCGTACAATTGTTCAACACCAATCGTAATTAGAACACACACACACACACACACACACACACACACACACACACACACACACACACCTCTTACTGCTACTGCTGCTACTATTGCTACGACTACTACTACTATTATTTCTATATTGTTATTATTGTTATGATGATGATGATTATCATCATTATTATTGTTGTTGTTATCATCTACTGATGATGATGAAAATGATGATGATGACGAATGATGATTGTGGTGGTGGTGGTGGTGACTGTGGTGATGGTTGTAATGGTTGTGGTGGAGGTGATGATGATGATGATGATGATGATGATGATGATGCTGACGACGACGACGACGACGATGACGATGACGATGATGATAATGATGATGACGATGATGATGACGAAGATGATGATGATGATGATGATGATGATGATGATGACGATGATGGCAGCGGTCAGAAGGAGTTCGTCCACTGCACCATCAACAACATCACGACGGTGCCTCACTGTGGGGAGACAGAGCGACGCGTGCTGACCGCCATGGTCATCACCGATTACAACAACAACGGGCTGGTCATGAAGCCCCCATGCCACGAACTGAGTGAGCTTCTTGTCGGTCATGTTGTTGTCGTCATCGTTGTCGTCATCGACATCACCACCATCGTCGGCGTCATCATCTTTTATCATCATCGGTGTCGTAGTGATGGTGGTGGTGTCGTCTTTGTCGTTAACATCATTATCGTCATCATTGTTGTCATCGACATTATCATAATCGTCGGCGTCATCATCTTTTATCATCATCATGGTTGTCGTAGTGATGGGTGTGGTCGTAGTGTCGTCTTTGTCGTTAACATCATTATCGTCATCATTGTTGTCATCGACATCATCATCGCCGTCGGCGTCATCATCTTTTATCATCATCATTGTTGTCGTAGTGATGGTGGTGGTGGTGGTGTCGTCTTTGTCGTTATCATCATTCTCGTCATCATTGTTGTCATCAAGATTATCATCATCGTCGGCGTCATTATCTTTATCATCATCATCGTTGTCGTTGAGATGGTGGTGGTGGTGGTGTCGTCTTTGTCGTTAACATCATTATCGTCATCATTGTTGCCATCGGCATTATCATCTTTGTTGGCGACATCATCTTTTATCACCATCATCGTTGTCGTAGTGGTGGTGGTGGTGTCGTCTTTGTCGTTAAGATCATTATCGTCATCATTTTTTGTCATCAACATTCATTATCATCATCGTCGGCGTCTTCATCTTTTATCATCATCATCATCGTTGTCGTAGTGATGGTGGTGGTGGTGGTGGTGGTGTTGTCTTTGTCGTTAACCTCATTACTGTCATCATTGTTGTCACCAACATTATCATCATCTCGACGCAATCATGTTTATCATTATCACTGTTGTTGTGTTGTGGTGATGTTGTCACTGGCATCAACATCGTTGTCGTCTCAATCATCACCACTGTCGTCGACGTGACAGCTCTGATGTGCCCCCCCCCCCCCCCCCCATCCCACGTCGTTGGCTTGGCTATAAGCAACTTGAACTGAATTGTGTTGTCATCGTCATCGTTACCAGTTTGATCGTCGTCATCAACATTGCCATCTTCGTTAACCATTTTTATCATCGTCGTTGTGCTCATCTACATCACAAATTTTGTTGATCTGCATGTTTTCACACACGCTATTCTCTCCCTTTCCGCATCCGCTCTTTCTGTACGCGCGCGCTTGCGTAGACGTGCAAACACACACACACACACACACACACACACGCACACACTGACGCACGCATGCATGCACACGTACAGACACACACATATGCAAACACACAGACACACATGAAAGTACGCTCGTGCACACACATGCATGCACGCACCCTTCCCCACTGGTGGTGGTCGTATTGCCCGGGGGAAGAAGGACATTGTTAAAAAATCAGTATTAGAAAAACAGACTAGGAAGTCTTCCAAACGACGTGACGTCAATTCTACAAATGACGTTGACCCTTCTATGACATCAAACTCGGCAAAAGAGAAAGGAAGACTGAACGAAGATCATGGCCTACCAACAGTAGCCGTACTCCACGACTCCGTCCTAAGAGGAGTCAAGCACACAAGACTGGGTCACTCGTATGGTTTTGCTGTCCAACCACAGAAAGCACATCAAGTGAAACATCTTCATGAACACCTAGAAAATGACATGTCAACAACGGAAAAACCTCCTGACTGCATCGTCTTACATTGTGGAATCAACGATCTAAAGAATGAAGAAGTGGAAGCCGTCAGTAAAAGTTTTGTTGATTTCGTCAAAAAAATCATCCAACGCTACCCCAAGTCATTCATTGTTGTGAGCAAAGCCACACCAGTGCGTCAGGCTGAGCTTGATGTTAAACGGCAGCTCTTCAATGCACTGGTCACAAAAGAACTGTTTGGTCAGGTTGGTGTTTCTTTTGTCTCCTATGACAATTTCAACTATAACTATGGTAAAGACAGCATCCATCCCACCATGAAAGGCTCCAGCATCCTGGCGGTGAACCTTGGGCGACACATACGGCAACTCTTCTGGCTGAAGCCAAAGAGAACAGCACGGGCGTGGGTCAGCTCCCAAGAGGATCCCAGCGTCGCTGTTATGGTCTACATCCCCATTTCTTGGAAGCTCAAGATCCCTGGTGGAACATGTATGAAGTGCTTGGTGGATGGTTCTGATAATCAGTTTCGGACTTGTTTTTTTTTTTTTTTTTTTTTTTTTTTACAGTCCCGATACTGGTATATCATTATGACCAAAGCAGAATCTTGTAAATCGTCTGGTGGACTTGTATAGGTTTTGTTGTCTCAAGAACACTCGGCCAGTCGAATCGTATCTGTACCATTTGAGGACGTGAATACCGCGAAGACAGACTATACGTATTATAGTTTACTACATTGTGTCTTTTTCTCAAACGTCATTGTTTTCCACACTTGTTATTTATTTTATTAAATTTTTTTTTTCTCAAACTTCCCTTTTCCTATCACTCCAGAGCATATCTTTACTTTTAATAGTTATTTTGCTCATTTATTCATTTTCCAAGATCAAAATTTGCACAGTATTTTCTGGATATCATTCAGAAGATATCTAATCAATCCATAATGAACATGAATAACAAATCGAATATATACAAAGTACAAATCCTGCAATGGAATTGCAGATCAATAGTAACAAACTTGGCATATCTTAAACACCACCTTGCCTTGAACCAGTATGAAGTCTTAATACTGCAGTCTCTCAACGTCACCCCCCCCCCCCCAAACTGCCTAATCTGCCAAACTATTATCCTCCAATACATGAAGTTGAGGATATAAATGAAAAGGTACAGACAGCAATGTATATTCGTAAAGGCTTAGAATATAGTTTTTGCGTATTACCAATATCGAAGTCAACTTCAGAATTTCACTCATGCTCAGCGACAATAAAATTCAATAAGTCTCTGACACTAAATATTATGTCAGTGTACCTGCCAAAAGGTCCCAACGAACATAACACTGAATGGCTCCGTACAATCCGGGACCAACAGAGTGGTAAATGGCTCATTGGTCATTTTCAGATGAAATGGACTGTCTACAATATTTTCTACAAGGCGGTTACTTGTTACTGTGAAACATTCCCTTTCCCAAAATGGTGAGTGGGAGTTAAAATCACCCCCAATGAGCCATTTACCACTCTGTTGATGAAGATGGTCACTGCCTAATGTATCTTTATGTGTTTCCCAGGAGCATGAAGGTACTAACTCCAGAGAAATAAGGGAAAGATCTATGGCTGTTGCTCTGTGTTTCGAGTTGTCTGGAATTCTTGTGACGAAACACAGAGCAACAGCCATAGATCTTTCCCTTATTTCTCTGGAGTTAGTACCTTCAGCTCCTGGGAAACACATAAAGATACATTAGGCAGTGACCATCTTCCTATTGTTATAACTCTCTCGAGAGAGCACATACAGTCAAATGATGGTGTGGAAGATATCATACCAAGATATAATTATAAGGGAGCAGACTGGAATAAATTTTGCAATATTATTGCTACACAAGACTTCCCTAATAATGATGATGAAAATGTTGACGAATTATTTTTAACATTAAAAAAAGCAGTTCTGTTCGCAGCTGACTCGTCTATACCTAAACTAAGAACTTTTAGATTTACTAATCACACTGGCAACGTTTGGTGGAATGATGATTGTGAGAAGGCGGTAAATAATAAAAAAGAAAAATATAAACTCTACGTAAAGGATAAAACTGAAGAAAATCATGCTGCCTGAAAACTGCAAAAACATCATTGTAACAGAGTAGTTAACTGTGCCAAAAGAGAATACTGGCAATCTTTTTGCACTAAACAAGTTACTGGGCATAGAGATTCAAAAAAGGTCTGGAAAAAAATTACGGACATGAAAAATGGAATTAGATATCCAAGTTATCCAATAAAAATGGGCGACAATGACAAGATTCCGTCAGATATGGAAAAAGCAGAAACCTTTGTTAGTATGTTTTCAAATAATAGCAGTGTAGAAGGACTATCATCACACTGTAGAGCCCATAGAGAAAACGCTAAATTAGATTCGTTGTATGCAGATCCAGTTCCACAAAAGGATCATTATATTAACTCACCTATAACACTGACTGAGATTAAAACTGCAATATGCTCATTAAACAACAAAAAATGTTCAGTTGGTCTGGATGTAGTCAGCAATGAAATGTTAAAACACATTCCTGAAAATGGTGTTGCTTTTCTACACAAATTTTTTCAAAAATGCTGGGACAATGGTGTCATTCCAAGCTATGGAAAGATACTATTGTCATACCTATTCTTAAGGCTGGAAAACCTAAAAGTGACAAAAAATAGCTATCGCCCCATAGCACTTACTTCACATTCGGGTAAGCTGTTTGAGAAAATTATCCTAAATCGACTATTACATTACTGTGAAAAGAATAAAATTATACCTGTAAATCAAACTGGTTTTAGGAAAGGAAGATCTGGCGTTGAACATTTAGTTAAACTATCTACAGAAATTAAGCGACAATTTGCTCGTAGAAAGAGCGTATTGGCAACCTTTTTTTATGTCAAAAAAGCGTATGATCAGGTTTGGCATAGTCGTCTCATGTACAAACTTAAAACAATTGGACTATCTGGAAATATCTACAGATATATTAACAATTTTCTAACAAACAGGTCAATGGTGGACAGAGTGGGAACGACTTATTCTGTCCCTAGGAGTCTAGACATGGGTATCCCACAAGGCTCAGTGATTGCACCTATACTTTTCAACATCATGATACATGACCTGCCAAAGGCGTTATCAAGCAAAGTAACTCTCGTCCAATATGCAGATGATATATGTATGTGGATGGACGTAACCTTAAAAAAGTCGACACCACAAAGAGCCCAAAATTACATAAGAAGATTGTACCAGTTTGACCTTGATAACATTGAAAAATACATGTTTCAAAATGGACTATCTTTATCGCCTGAAAAAACAAATATGATACTATTTAACTCTGGTAGTAATCCAGCAAAATTACCGATCTTAAAACTGCTTGGTGAACCTTTAGAGTATAAACAAAACGTCAAGTTCTTGGGATTAATTCTTACATCAAAGTTGACATGGAATATGTATTTTGAGTATATTCTAACAAAGGCAAGACATAGCTTAAATCTTTTAAAGACCAATAGTAGATTACCTTGGGGAATGGACCCTGAAACCTTAGTTCATCTTTCTACAGCACTTGTTAGGTCCAAACTTGCTTATGGACAAGAAATTTATTTTAGTGCTCCAAAATACCTATTACAAAAATTACAAAGTATTGACTGTAAAGCCTATAAACTAGCTCTTGGCCTTCCGAGTCATGCGTCAAACAAAGAAACATACAGAGCAGCTGGAATCTTACGGCTTGATGATTATCGTGAACTTGCTACTTCAAAATTTGTGTTGAGAGCAAGTACAAGTGACAATTTCATTGGGGAAGAATTGAAACTAAGAACTGAGTATGATTTTCCTAAAAGGGCAAACAGTATATCGTCGCTAATGTCAATAGCAACATATACTTCTAATTTAATTGAAAGTTCAGGAATAAGCATCAAAGACATGTCAATAAGACCATCATTCGCGCCTATACCACCATGGGAAACATTCAAACCGTCATATGATATCAGCTATTCTAAATTGAGAAAAGAAGAAAATATAAATGTTATGAATTCAATTGCAAAAGCATGCATCTATGAAAAATATCAAAATCATCTTCTGGTTTTTACAGACGGCTCCGTACTTGACAATGATAAGGTTGGTGCCGCCTTTGTCATACTGGCACTGAAAATTGAAAAATGTTTTTACCTCGGCAAAAAACGGTCAATTTTTACAGCCGAATTGACAGCCATCATGCTTGCTTTAGAATTCTTGGTGAACCTTCCAATGACAGTATTTAGAACTGTGATATTGGTGGATTCTAAATCGGTTTTATGTTCACTGAACTCCTTCAGTACCGATACACGGCCTGACCTTATGTACGAAATTCATTATTTATCACATTGCTTGTCGGCTAAAGGCACAGTCATTGAGTTTTGTTGGGTGCCTTCGCACTGTAACATAAATGGAAACGAAATGGCCGACAGAGCTGCTAAAAGAGGCGCAAAAGGTTTAGAGAAGACTGTAGACATGATACTTCCTTTGTCACTCCATGAAAACTACAGCCTGCTAGAAACAACAGCATGGAAAAAAATTAGCAGACGTTCTGATGAAAAGACTCAAACACAAAATACAGCTGCAGTTCCGTTGGAAATTGTATCAAGAAAGTTGTCAAAAGCACCGTCATATATATATATATATATTTTTGTTGTTGTTGTTGTTGTTGAGAGTTTTCAATTTTATTTCATTTATTTATTTTTTCTTTTTTACATGTGACATGTATTTCACAGTTAATGAAAATATCATTCGAGGTACACAGATTCACTTCAAATACATCAACTTCTGCACCTCCAAAAACATTCACAACACATTCATTTACAACATTCACAACACATTCATTTACAATCAAAATTTATCATCGTCAAAATAATGTGGAAAGACACACACGAACTCTCATAATGTTTCAAAGTAATGTGAAGACAACTTTGAAATCAAAGGACACACGCATGCATGCATGCACGCACGCACGCACACACACACACACACACACACACACACACACACACACACACACACACACACACACGTGTATTAAACCGCAATTTAAAAAAAAATCTAGACTTTTTTATGGATAAAAAGGTTATGGTTAAAGTCCCACAGCAATTGACTATAGTGGCTCCTTAAATAGTACTGGTTAATTCTAATCCTCACAGCCCAGCACACCACACATTGACTTTTCAGGGCTGTCAGCTTGTGTGTCCAGGGTATGACATTATGCAAGGTGCACCCATCGCTCTGCATGTCCCCCCCCCCCCCCCCCCCGTCTTAACCTTACCTAGCCTGAAACAGGTACCCATTTTTTTCCTTCATGATACCATTAAGAAAAAGAATGCATTGTTTGGAGAAAACAGTATTCTCTTCTTTATTCTGATGCATTCGAAATGACTAGTCAGCATGTGGCAAAATCTAAAAAAAAAAAGTAAAAAAAAAAGGCCAAAACACCCTTTATATGAACTTAGTTTAATGTTTTCCTTTTATGCTGACACTCCCCCCAAAAGCACCGTTATATTATTCTAGACTTGTAACTTCCCTTTTTTCCGCCTAAAAATTAACGCTTTAAAAACAAAATTCTCCAAAATGTATATTGCCTGTGTGGTGCACAAATCACACTTAATCACATTTTGTTCCATTGTAAAAGTCTCCGAGGTTTTCTATCTGATTCAGTCACAGCAAAGAATGTTTCGGAAGAAAACATAGAAGATTTATTATATGATACAAAGGTTTTACTACAAATTGCTGAATCCCTAATTCACACACCCATCAGGTCATTCCTATAGTTTTTTTTTCTTTTATTTATTTATTTTTTTTCTTCCAATGTAGATTAGTGGTGAGGGACACATCCACCCACCCACGTTTCTGTATTTTGCATTTTGTTTGTTATATGTATCTTTAACATTACCTCTTTACTGTTAATGCAGTGTTCACAGTTTTACATTACCTCACACATTTACACTCTCACACACTCACAGACAGAATGCACTCACTCACGCACACTTTGGTCTAATATCACTTATGGTGAAAAGACGTAAAAACAAAGAACGACCCTTCCCCACCTCACCCCCACACACATGTAGGCCTACATACAACACACACACATACATACACACGCGCGCGTGCGCTCTCGCAAACACACACACACACACACACACAACACACACACACACACACACTGCAGACTTGGTGCGAGACTTGAAATGACGGTCCGTGTGCTAGTCTTTCGGAACAGATGATAATCTAAAGATCCCGTTTGCTGTGTGTGCTTAGCGCACGCGAAACAAACCACTGCAAAGGGACGTAACTGTAGGAATAACCACTGATGGCTCAACAGAAGCATAAGCAGACTACGAAAGTAAGAGGGCTGTGGTGGTGGTGGTGGGGGGTGGGGGGGGGGGGGGTTAGACTGCCAGGTGTTACCATACAACGCAATACAAAACCTTGTAGTATGATAGAACAATCTAACAACACCTTGATCTTTAAAAAAAGATAAAACGTATGTTGACAGCTACCAGCCAGCCAGAAACCACTACCACCACCACCACCACAACCACCACCACCACCACCACCTCACCAAAGGCACAGACCTCCACCAGACGTGGAGCTTCAACCAGATCGCCCTCAAAATCGATGACGACAACGACAAGTCGTTCGGTGCAGCACGAACCGACGGCGTCAACGGAGTCCACCACGGGCGACAACATGATGGTGATGACGCAGGCTTCGCGGAGCGGGGCGGACAGAACGGTGTTCCGTGGGCCGACCACTGCGTGGGGAGCTGTTCTCTGCCTGTCCCTGATGTATCTTGTGGGACTGGTTGTCTTTCCCTGATGTATCTTGTGGGACTGGTTGTCTTTCCCTGATGCATCTTGTGGGATTGGTCGTCTTTCCCTAATGTATCTTGTGGGACTGGTTGTCTTTCCCTGATGTATCTTGTGGGACTGGTTGTCTTTCTCTAATGTATCTTGTGGGACTGGCTGCCTTTCCCTGATGTATCTTGTGGGACTGGTTGCCTTTCCCTAATACATCCTGTGGGACTGGCTGCCTTTCCCTGATGCATCTTGTGGGACTGGTTGTCTTTCCGTAATACTTCTTGAGGGATTGGTTGCCTTTCCCTGATAAATCTTGTGGGACTGTTTGCCTTTCCCTGATACATCTTGAGGGACTGGTTGCCTTTCCCTGATAAATCTTGAGGGACTGGTTGCCTTTTCCTGATACATCTTGTGGGACTGGTTGCCTTTTCCTGATACATCTTGTGGGACTGGTTGTCTTTCCCTGATACATCTTATGGGACTACTTGCCTTTGCCTGATACTTCTTGTGGGACTGGTCGGCAGCGCTCGACTGGATGATGATAACGACACGATGATGATAACGATGATGATGATCGTGGTGGTGGATCTTTACCCACTTCTGCCGCAAGTTGAGGGATCGGTTTGCAACATTTGATGATGATGATGATGACGATGATGATGATGATCGTGGTGATGGATATTTACCCGCTTCTGCTGCAGATTGAAGGATTGGCTGGCAACGTTTAATGATAATGAAGATGATGATGATGGTGGTGGTGGTGGTGATGATGATGATGACGATGACTATGACTCTCTGCCTGTCCTCGTTACATCTGGTGTGACTGGTTAGCAAGATTTGGTTGGATAATGATGATCATGACGACGACGACGACAGTGACGGTATTGATGGTGGCTCTCTACCTGTCTGGTTTTCCTTTCAGTTGGCAGAGCTTGATAAGATGATGATGATGATGACAAGTGATAATATGATTGCCTGCATATCCTTTGTGTACTCGATTCGCCAACAACAAATGCCTGACTTAGGTATGTACCGGCCTTTTGTCATGTCATCGTCCTCGTTTGATCTGGGTTCCCCCTCCCCGCCCCATACCCCTCCACATACACCATCTTCACCCTTCTTTCTCATCATCTCCATCGCCAGGTCGATCCTCGTTCATTTTCCGTCTACTTCGACAGTTTTGACCACGTTCATCTTTTGTTTGTTTGTTTGCCTTCAGATGTTTTTTTTGTTTTTGTTTTTTGTTTGTTTTTTTGTTTTTTTTGCTGTATGATGAGTATGTAATGGGGTATCATCATCATCAATAATAATAGTAACAATGATAATAATGATAATGATTATTATCATTTCTATTGTTTTTGTTATGACTTTTATTGATAATATCATTATTACTACTACTATTGTTAGCATCATTACTGACCTCATTATTATCATTATCATAATCATTATGAGCTGCCCGTTGACTGACGCTCTCTCTCCTCTCTCTCTCTCTCTCTGTCTCTCTCATCACAGAGCGGATGGTCGAGAGTTCGAATCATTCGAGGGATCGCATTTTAACGGCTTGAAACCCATCCAGCAGTTAACGGGTACTTGATTGAGATCAATGAAGGTTAAAGCGGCGGAAGGAAAGAAATGGGCCCCACCTTCCATAATGCTTTGCGCACCTGTGCTGGGAGTTCACTGCTCCTATGGTCGTTCAGGCTATGGGGCTTCAAACTTATTATCATTACTGTCATCATCATCATCATTATTATTATTATTATTGTCATTGTGTCTCATCTACCGTGCCCCCCCTCCCCCCAGTGGCATCCTTCTCTCGCCACTCAACCACACTCGTTCAGCTGCATTTCCAGAGCTGGCAGCAAGCAGCCCACGGGGAACTATCCATCAAAGGGTCATGATGAGGAAACCCACAAGAGGGGTCACTGCACTGCTGCCGAATCACTTTGGCGGTAATCCAGTGGTGCTTGTTCCGGCCCGACGTGATCAGAACACTGCCAACAAAGCTTTGTTATTGACTGTTACTTGTTTGTCTGCATGAGCGATCGTACCCCTCCTCCAGAACAACGCTAGCTCCAGCACATCCGTCCAACGGCAGTCCCGATGAACTTGGCCACTTTGACATGACCGTATCACGGCTTTGGGTGTGACGAAGAATCGAAGTCAGTTTCAAAGTTAAGTGACTGCAGGCGGAAATTGAAAGAGATTTCTATGGGATTTGAAAGTAAATCTGCCAGTTAGTATGGACAAACAAGTTGAATAGCTAAGAGGTCGAAACGTGTCGTGTTTTGTCTAGTTATTTGTTTGTCCATGTTAACTGGCGGATTTACTTTAAAATCCTTTTTAAAATTTGAGGAAATGGAAGCTGAGGTGACCACGAGATGAGGTCTGGAAGGACCACCGAATTCAAGACTTGATGATAATGATCTTCCAGGCTCCTCCGCGCTGGCCTGCGACTATACACGACAGCCGCTTCCAAGCTCCAGACGTTTCTGAACACGCATTACAACCGCACTCAGAATTTATGAAAAGCAGTTCAAAGACACGCTGTGTTCATGCCCGTGTCTTGATGCTGATTCACCAGATGTTATTTCTATGGCCCAGTAGTATTCTATAAATGCTAAGATACAGCAACGTGGGCGGTTAAAAATGTGTATTGTATATCATTTTACTATATAAGTAGGTACATATTTTCAATGACATTTTGTGTAACGACGTTCATTTTACTCTTATTATACAGTATCACCTCGACTCTTCTTTCAACAAGCTGTTGTACACTGATTTTTATGAGGTCAATGAGTATTTTTCATGTGACCTTACTCATATCGTACAGTCTCATCTCAATTCTTCCGTCAACAAGCTGTTGTACATTGATTTTTTGTGAAGTCAGTGAGTATTTTTCATGTGACCTTACTCATATCGTACAGTCTCATCTCAATTCTTCCGTCAACAAGCTGTTGTACACTGATTTCTGTAAAGTCAGTGAGTGTTTTTCATGTGACATTACTCAAATTGTACAGTCTCATCTCAATTCTTCTGTCAACAAGCTGTTGCACACTGATTTCTGTAAAGTCAGTGAGTGTTTTCCATGTGACCTGCCTGACTACTGGCATGTGGTGGATCTTGGTGAAACGGTCCAAGACTGGCCTCTTTAGCGTCAGCAGTAGACACGAGTGTACATTCACCATTCCATGTCAGTGTGAACTATTTATGTCCTCACGTGGCCTCGACGTTTCGCTGGATATAAACAGCTTTAAAATGGAAGTATGCTTACATCTGGTACTGAAACAGCAGATCAATTAGCTAGAGATGGTGCGTCAAGAAAAACACCTGAGAGTCATTTAAAACTTGATGTTCAAGAAGTTAATTCGTTATTAGAAAAATGCGTGAACAGTGAACATCTTCCAGAGAAGTGTGAAATCTTATCATTTCCACGATATTTGTCATCTTTAACATACAAGCTTCGACTGAATTCGTGGAAAACCAAATTTTCCCAAAATTTAGCATGCGATTGTTCAAATCTTCTATCAGTGGACCATGTTCTTTTTCATTGTTAAATATTAACTTCATTACAGAAAGAATCGAACGTGGATGTGACTGAACATGATTCTATCAAAACAGTAACCCACAAACCAGAAATTGTGCAAATAGCAAAAATGCTTTCCATGCATCAAATTAATAGATTTTTGAAAACGCTCCCCTTCCCCTCGCTCCTTTTTTTTTCTTTTTTTTTAAAAGCCTAATATCACGAAGTGTGAACAGACTCTAAAAGAACTCACTCACTCACTCTGTCTGTTTCTCTCTCTCTCTCTCTCTCTCTCTCTCTCTCTCTCTTGTGCGTCTCCATCTCTGCGTACCTCCCTCTCTCTCTCTCCCTTTTTCATCGAAGATCATGATGGTGGATAGATGTTATAAAAGAAGGTTCAAACCGCACAACCGATGACCATCTACCCGTGAGGCTTTGACAACGGGTGCAGTTATCACATACATTGCTCGATGCTCAATTTCGCACAAATTCGTGATTTGAATATGATTATTTTTGTGATTTGAATGTCGTTGAGAGAGAGAGAGAGAGAGAGAGAGAGAGAGAGAGAGAGAGAGAGAGAATTTGATTGGTACGTGTCCAAAATAGAAATTGACATAATATATCCATATATTCATATACATGTAGCTGCATACCTAAAGAGCTGTCCAAATTTCGAACTACACGCAGTTTTTCTTCATATTGATTATGCATTATACTGATTCATGCTGTTAGTGAGTTGGTGACTTGTGTGAGTTTTCGTCAGTGTAATCTGACTCCATTTACTTTCGCTCACTAACTAAATGAGGACAAGCGATGAACATGATCATGAAACCAAGGAGTTTTCGTTTACCATGACCTGTGTTCACCCCCCCCCCCCCACCAGCCCCTCCCCCCTTTCCTCACCCCCTTCCCTCACCTCTATCGTCTTTCGCTCAGTGTGCGTTTTTTGACAGCTGTCAGTGGCCCAACGGCTAGGAGGCTGCCCTCTCGGGGTTCGAGCCCAGGCGAGAATGAAACTGTCAACAGCTTCCTCCACCAGTGACGGGACGTTACTGTTATTTATACTTGGGGGAAGGGGGGAGAGAGGAGGGTGGGGTGGGGGTGGGGGCAAAACAATTGGAAGATAATTGTCTATTTGACCCCCGTCTGGCACTTTTTAGAGAAAACGTGTACTTTGTTTTGTACTGAACACTGAGTTAAAAAAAAATTTTTTTAACGCAGGGAGCTGAATGTGTAACCATGAAACGTCGTCTTCGTCGCTCCCCCCCCCCCCTTTCCCCCCGATTGCTATTCATAAACGAATAGATGAATAAATCTATGTGTATTGTAGACTGTGGCACATCTCCATTTGATGCCAAGGGAGCAAAGACACAATCAGCCGTGCGTTCTTGACGAGTCCGATCCAGCTTCCGAAAGGCCTCGGAGCAGGCTGTATGAATGGATCTGCCTTCAAGATGGGTTACGACAGTCCCCGTATGCTGCTAGAGAAGAATCTTATATTCATCATATATTTTCATGATTTTTCATTCTGAATTTTTTCATCCCTTCCACTTTTTTTTCTTTTCTTTTCTTTTTTTTTTTTTTTTTTTAAATCTTTGCCAAGTCAAGACGGAGGAATTGTTAGCCTGCACTTGCTTTCTCCCACTACTTGCGATTGGAACCAAGTACTGTCAGCATTCGTCTGCTGGGCCAGCGGCCTGACAGGCGCAGCATGGAGCTGCATCTGCTTCGTTTCTTAGGCTGTCAACGCCAGTGCCAGACGTGAAAGCGACTTCCCCATCCCCCTTCCCTCCCTCCTCCTGCCTCCTTTCTTATGGTGGTGTAGTATGGCGAAGAAGGCGCAAAAATCAGATATACACAGATTCAGGATCATGTGATCCGTATAAACTTTTTATTTTTTATTTTTTTTAAATGGAGACGTCGGCATCTCAAGCCAAGCAGTGTAGGATCCTATGAGAGGGGATAGGCTACGCCAGCATTCGCGTACAGTCCAATAAACTGACGAGATGGACGGAGAGCGCCGACCTGACCGTCACACGTTGTGGGTACGGACCCGCCGGGAAAAAAAAAGAAGGGGGGGGGGGGGGGGGGGGGAGGGGAGTATCTTTACTGCTCATATGAACGTGTTGTCGTTCTGGTGTATCGGTGTAGAGTATCATAGGTCCACAACCTTTCCTTTCCTTTCTGCCGAAATGGTTATATCCGATCCGCTACGTCCCCTCACCCTCTGACCTCACCGCCCCAAAATTGATGAGTGTGGACGTTACACCTTAATCAGTGAATAGGGGGAGAGGGGGGGGGGGGGGGGAGAGATACGATAATAACTGACATCTGCCTTACTCTCCGCCTTCCTCTTGATGACGACTCTGCCCTCGTATGACCTCAGCGGTCGGCTGGGCACAACACAGTAACCGAACTTGACTCCTTCACCGACTGTCGGAAGTTTGTACAGTCTGTCTATAAGCGTTGTTCTGTATGCCTTCCTCCTCCCCCGCAGCCCACCCCCTCCTCCTGCAGTCCCTTCCTACCTCTCTGGACTGGTCAGCATGGGTCACCACGAGGAGGGTGTCTGTGCTGTAAGGCAACCTTATGCCTTAAACGATACCAGTGGCGTTGTGCCACAGCCTCCTCAAAATGGTCAGCCACAGGCTGGCGATAATGCACGCCCTCCCTTTACTTCTATCCCAAAATATCCATTGTACTCATTTCCTTTCCCTTATCCAAGGTACGCAGATCCCAAATCCTACCCAAGAGGCCATATCCCATGCACCTACCCCTCTCAGGTGCCCCAACAGAGTGGAGACACTGCTCAGAGAACAGGACGGTTTCCTCTTGGGTCAGGTCCCCCGGCTCTTAATCTCATGTCACAGGGCCAAAAACCCAATTTCTCGTAGCTGGCCACAACCTGCCTCAGCAGGGGAGTGTGCTCAGCAACTTATGTCCCTGGCTGCACAGTTGATGTCACAGCATGGGTGCCAGAGGCCTAATGGCAACTGGTGATATATGTGTCAATTTTTGATTTGATTTTGTTCATGCTATTCTATGTGTAGTTCAATTACTTGAGAAAGAAAAGTTTTGTGGAGAGTATGCTTTCATCTTAGCATAATACCAGAAATATCTTCTAATTTTGCATGTGATTATTTATTATTATTATTAAATTATTCAGTGTGGGTGGTGTGTGGTGTGTGTGTGTGTGTGTGGGGTGTGTGTGTGTGTGTGTGTGTGTGTGTGTGCGTGTGTGTGTGTGTGGGGTGTGATCCCCATGAAACTATTCTGTTCCCATAAGAATATGTTTTTCATGTTCATTTCATGGGCCGTATTATGCTTGTACTTGACAAGCGTTTTGGTATTATTTAATCCTTGTTGTGTTGCTGTTGTCTTAAAATATAAACTATACTTTTTTTGCTTCACTAGAAAATTCTGTTAGATGTCATCTTCAATCATCATGTCGCAGAGGCCAACAAATCTCAAGTGGTTAACAAAAAAAGGCTTTAAAGTAGGATATCTAAATGCTTGCCATCTTTTAAACAAGATATCAGATGTCCATCTATTTTGTCTAATTCAGACGGTTGTTTTCATGTTTTTGGTTTTTCTGAAAACTAGGTTAACTGATATTGTTTCCGACCATTTAGTTACTATTCCAGGCTATAATCGTATACGTAAAGATGCATCACGTTCAAATAAACTAGAAACAGGATTAGTGGCGTATATCCATCAATCAGTGAAGTATAAGCAACTTAATGTGCTTGATAGACACTCTGTGGAATGTATATGGATTTAAGTGTGTCTAAAGGGAAACAGACCAATGTTAATTGGTATATTGTACAGAAACCCTGATGAACGTGCTGACCGTTTTGAGTCAATGATAGAAGTATTAGACCATTCCAGTGAAGTAATACTACTCGGTGATCTCAACATCGACTTATTAAAACCATACAACACATGGAAAAAGATTATTGATACATACAACTTAACCCAACTAATGAATTCCCCTACGCGCAAAACATTGAAAACAGAAAGTTGATTGACCGTATCTATGTTACAAATTCTTCTAATATTGTAGAAACATCTGTACCTATTTTTGGATTGAGTGATCACTTTCCAGTTTGTTTAACCTGGTGTAAGAAAGGCGTGAAAATTCCTAGATCCTACCATAAATATATGATTTACAGAAGTTACAAAAATGTCAATCCAGATCTCTTTTTGTTCGATCTAATTAACGCAAACTTTTCAGAGGTATATCAGCATAGGGACCCTGACGAAGCTCTGAATACATGGTATGATGCGTTTTTTGCGGTATTCAATAAGCATGCTCCATGCAAAAAGAAAACAGTAAAACTCACAGACAAACCTCCATGGTTAAATGAAGAAATTAACGCAGCTAGAAATAACCATGAATATTTACTTCAACAAACAGGAAATGATGAAAACTTCAAGAAACAGCGGAATAAAGTAAACTCAATGAAAAGATCTGCTGAAAAGAAATACTTTAGCGAATTTTATCGCTTCTAAATCTAACACTAAATCTATATGGAAAGCAGTAAATCAACGATCAGGAAAAAACAAAGCATCTTCAAACACTCCATCTACAAACCTATCAAACGACGAATTGAACAATCACTTCTCAATAGTTTCCTGATTCGATTGTCAAGGAAGACTACACTCATCAGAATGATTTGCTGTTACTTAAAGATTTTTGTGCGTTGAAAAATGTGAAATCTTTTCTTAAGTTTAAATTCATAAGTGTTCATGAAGTATACCATGAATTATGTTCCTTAAGTCAGTCTAAATCTCGTGCATTGGATGATTTGGACAATCGAATACTTAAAATGGCAGCACTGATCATTGCGGAACATTTAACCTATATTTATAATTTGTGTATTGAAAAATGTCATTTTCCTCAAGCTTTTAAGGATGCCAAGGTAATTCCTCTCTTTAAATCTGGTGACACAAATGATGCTTCAAACTACAGGCCCATATCAATTTTATCTGTTCTGTCAAGACCGTTAGAAAAGCATTTAAAGAAAATGATTCAGTCCCATTTTGATGAATATAATTTGTTTCATCCAAACCAAAGTGGTTTCAGAAAAAATCATTCTTGTCACACTGCACTCTCAAACCTAGTAGAACAATAGCACACAACTATTAATAATGACCTTGTTACTGAGGCAGTATTTGTTGACTTTGCTAAGGCATTTGATACCATTGACCACAATCTCCTTTTAAAAAAAACTGGAATTATATTGTTTATCACAAGATGCAATAAATCTGATTTCATCTTTTCTAACCAACAGACAACAATTAGTTTTCCAGGATTGTAAAAAATCATCTTTTCAACGTGTAAACTATGGTGTCCCCCAAGGTTCAGTCCTAGGACCAGTTTTATTTTCTGTCTATATAAATGATCTTCCGTTAAACGTCTCATCTGACTGTGAACTATTTGCAGATGATAGTACAATGCATAACAAAAACAAAAAGACAGACTCAGTGCTTGCAGATATACAAAACGACCTTACAAAACTGGAAACATGGAGTAAACTAAATCATATGGCTCTACATCCTAAGAAATATATGGTAATGATAATTACCACTAGACAAAAACGCCAAAACTTCAAAACTGACTTAAGCAAAATAAGAATAAACGACAGTGTTACAGAAGAGGTTGACTCTCACAAACTGCTTGGTCTAACAATTGACAACAATCTTTCCTGGTCAGTACACATTTCTGCACTCACGCATAAACTTTCTAAGAAATTATTTCAGTTTAACAGAATAAAACACTTTCTCGATCAATACACTAGAAAATTATTTTTCCATGCATATTTACAACCAGATTTGGACTATGCATCTACAATATGGGATATGGCTAGTAAAAACTGTCTTAAACCCTTAGAAAGCATTTACAGGCATTCTATCAAACTTATACTTCTAAAATCATCTTCCCTACTAATTCATGACTACAAAACATTACATATTTTTCCGTTTCAATTGAGATGTCAATTCAATAAAGCAGTATTTTTCTACAAAATAGTTAATGGACTTGCTCCATCATATCTCTACGAAAACCTCCAAAAGACTAAACTACGAGACAAAGAGAGAATACAACTTCCCCGTCCTAGAACTGATCTGTATATGACTTCTCTTATATACTCAGGCGGTAAACAATGGAACGAAATTCCTGATGGCATTAAAACAAAGAATTCCTTGGCATCATTCAAAAGCTGCTACCAAGATTACTTATTTAAGCTATTATAATTATAATTCCATTGTTTATTGTTCATGTAAATGGCATATATCTGCAATGTATTCAGTTACCCAGATGATGACCCCCCCCCCCCCCCCCCCTCTCTCTCATCTCTCTTTCTCGTCTCTCTCTCGTCTGTCTTTCCCTCTTTCTCTCTCTCTCTCGTCTCTCTCCCTCTTTCTCTCTCTCTCTCTTTCAGTTGTACTTATATGTACAAGTAGGTAAGTGTACATGTATACGTGTATGTATATATAGAGAGATATTATGTCTTTATTTATATAATGTACTCTGCCCCCTTTATTTTTATTTTGTTTATTGCATCCCGATCCTTTCTTTATTAATATTATTTCCTGTATTGTCATAGCTGATATTATTGTTAACATACTCTTACTGCTCTTTTCTGGCCTTTGTTTAATTTGTGATGTGGTTTTGCTTTGTTTTTGAGGACCTGATGAAAAAACGTATTGAAATGTGTCACGAGTCGGCCGAATGTTCTCGAGCATTTAGGCAAATTAAGGGGAGTTTTGCTGTTGTTGAGAGCAAGTTCCTTGGGTTCTTCAACTGTGCGAACTCAAGCATCACCAGAGGGGAATACCCCGAGTCGTATACTGAAGGAGGGACAATTACTGGGAAGTGTTTCGCATGTCTAGGGGGGTAGTAACAAGAACATGCCGACATGCCGACCTAGGTAGACGAGAGTGTCCACTTTGAGCACTGGCTATTCAGTGGGTTCTCCAGTGGGGCTGAAAGGAAGGCGATCGTGTCAGGTGACCGTCACGGGTAGGTGACCGTCAGCCTGCAGGCAGAGTACAGCGACCATTCCGTCGTCCTTTGTTCTGAGGAATGAATGGAAGGCTTTGGCCTATTGAGTGGTTCGCACCTTGTTGTCTATAGAGGTAGTAACTACTTGAAGCATCAGTCCTGGCTGGTAGAGAAGTCCAGGCTGTTAGTACAATGGGTAGCTTCGGGGAATCGAACATGAGTTGAATAGGAGGTCAGGCATTAAGCACTTGGTACCCAAGTCTTTGTTGGCGCTAGCAGCTGTTGTGTGTGTATGTGTAGGTGACTAATGATTCCATTGGCGGAATAAAAATAACTTGGGGATCTATTGGTACAAATCGTGTGATGGGTGTGTGCCAGTGATTCCATTGGTTGAACCAGCTAAATTCGGGTTCTCTCTTTCTTTGAGAACGAATATAAGGAGCTTGGAAAACCAGGAAGTGTGTGACTCATTAAGGAAAAGTGAACTCGCCCGTCTTGCTGAGGGCTCAAGAAAATACAGCGTGAAGCAGAGGCTTGCTGTCGCCTCGTTGTCTCCTGGGTGGGGACGTAAGACAGTGGAGGTTGCTGTCGCCTCGTTGTCTCCTGGGTGGGGACGTAAGACAGTGGAGGTTGCTGTAGCCTCGAGAGCCGACGACGAGAAGAATTGTCTCCTGTGTGGGGACGGTCGACAGCAAGACGTGTTAGCCTGTTGGAGCCTAGACAGGGAGCTGCCAGACAACGGTGGGGTGTTTGCAGCCAGAGAAGACCTGTGGGATAGGCCGACAGGAGCCCTTTCCGTGGAGAGGGCGAAGTGCAGTGGAGTCCGGGAGACTCGGTGTGAGGGTGCAACGCGAGCTACGGTGCCAGTGCCCCCCAACTGGGATTTGGCCAATCGGGAGGACACAACAGTGTGGCAGCTTCAGTTCGTGGTCGCACAGTGCGATGAGAGAAACTGGTCAACCAAGGAATGCTGGCAAGTTACGGACGTTTCATTTGTTCTTAAGTTTTTAAGTGTGCAAACAGAATAGTGGAATATTGTCTTTCCTGGCTAAGTAAGAATAACTGAAGAACAGGGGATGCGATTTATGAGATTGTCTGTATGATGTTTACATTGTTGTATGATACAGATAAGTGTGTTGTGTAGTGACGGGTGGGGGCTCGGAGTCAAGTTAAATAAAAGTTAATTATTTTCTGTGAAATGTTATTGGTTTCCCGTCACCTTTGTGCGGGCCCGATGTGAGTGACAGAGTGCGTGTGCCTAAGCGAGAGCGCATTTTGGTTGTGAAAGCGTAAATACTTCTGTCTATAACCCCCTGCATCCCTGAATATGAAAATCATATTTTAATAACGAGGGGGAGCGTCGGAGACTCGTCACAAAATGCTTATTCAGTTATCCTCATTAAAGATTTCACATTTCTGTCCAGCACACGTCGTCTTAGCCCGCCCATCCCCTTCTTACTCTTTCTCTGCTGTTTTTACCGTTTTTATATTATTATTGCATTAAAGGATCTCCAAGTACAACATATTTGCTTCGCCTGTGTGTGTGTGTGTGTGTGTGTGTGTGTGTGTGTGTGTGTGCGTGTGTGTGTGTCTGTGTGTGTGGTTGCGTGCGTGCGTGTGCATGTTTTGATTTACATTTTAAACTCTGTTATTTTAGGTTATAAAAAGAATTAAAACTAACATTCACCACAAGCATGGCGACAACAAAGAATAGGCCGGAAAAGTAACAAAAAAAAAAAAAAAAAAAAAGTTGACACAATTGACTGAAAACAGACCCACAATACCCTTTATACACGCTAAAAGTGTGTGTGCGTGCGTGTGTTCGTTCGTTCTTTAATTTAATGTCTATCCATTTTACAGTGATCTTAGACAAAAACAAGAGACAAACGAACAGGCATACAAACAAACAAAGACAAAACAGAAAAACACATGCAAAAGGGGCCGGTGTGTGTATGTCGGTGTGTGTGTGTGTGTGTGTGTGTGTGTGTGTTGGGGGGGGGGGGGGGGGGGGGCATAAATGTGTGTGTTGTTTTAAAAATGTCATTAAAAGTGTATGGAGTGTGGAGGTAGTGTAGTATACTTATCTTTGCATGCATAGTCTATTTAATTAATGAGATGCCAATAAGTGACTATCACTTTAACCCCATTCTAATCTACCGTATAACGGTAAACTGCTTTAGCCTGGATTCATATCTGAACATTGTAAAAGAAACAAAAAATTTTTAACCATTGAAATAATAAGAAAATAAATCAAACAAATAACTCGAGAATCAAAGTAAATGTCCAACTGGACTCTTTAACAATTGACCTAACAACTTCTATAGCCTTCGCTTCGTTCCCAAAAATGTCCCAAAAATTCGCGATTGATGGGTTCAAACTTAATAACCAAGTAGGTAAATATTTTTTAGTATTTCTGCAAAGGAAGATGACATGGAATAGTGTAATATTTTGGCCACAAATGCAAGTGACATTTTTACAATATTTTGTTTTGTATGCATCAAGTCTGAGTCTAAAGATCAGACTCTTCAAAAGTCGTTCCTGGTGGAGATTGTGTCCCGTTTTATATTTTATAATGCAAAGCACCACTCGACATTCAAGGTCTGGTGTGGCCAACCAACCCTGAGGAACAGTTCAATGGCAAGCCTCCAACGTTGGCGGAAATCAAGAAGGTGGTCGACAAAGCCAGAGCCAAATCATCACCAGGGCCAAACGGAATACCTTACCAGCTTTACAAGAAATGTCCCAAGGTGCTGGAGTGGCTCCACAGGCTGCTGCGATCGGCTTGGAGAAACCAGAAGATCAGCGGCCAGTGGATGACGGCAGATGGTGTGTACATCCCCAAAGAGCAAAACTCAAGTGACATTAGCCAGTTCAGGCCAATATCACTACTGAACGTCGAAGGGAAAATCTTCTTCTCTGTCATGGCAGCAAGGCTGACCAAGTACCTGATGGAAAACAAGTACTTGGATGTGTCAGTCCAGAAAGGTGGCATCCCAGGCGTGGCGGGCTGTGTAGAACACGCCACAATGATCTGGGACGCAATCCAAAAAGCAAAGACAGAAAAGAGAGACCTGGACGTAGTGTGGCTTGATCTGGCAAACGCATATGGATCTGTGCCCCATGAGATGATACAGTTGGCTCTTGAGATGTACCATGTGCCAAAGAACATCCGCGACATGCTCAAGAAGTACTTCAATGGCTTCTCAATGCGGTTCTCTACCAAGGAGTACACAACAGACTGGATCAACTTGGAAGTGGGTATTGCAATGGGCTGTGCAATTTCCCCAATACTGTTCGTGCTGGCAATGGAACTCATCTTGAAAGCAGCAACAAACAACGCGAGACAAACAGACCTTGGCGATGGATACAAGATGCCTCCTCTCAAGGCCTTCATGGATGACACTACAGTGATTTCATCCAGAGAAGACGAGACACGTCATGTGCTGGAGAGGCTGGACGACATAGTTGCCTCATCCAGAATGAAGTTCAAGCCAAAGAAATCACGGAGTCTCTCACTGAGGAAAGGAAAAGTGGCCGGATCTGTGGTCTTCAGTGTTGCCAACCAGGCCATTCCAACAGTCACAGAAGAACCAGTCAAGAGCCTTGGAAGATGGTATGATGATACGCTGAAAGACACACAAAGAGCAAAAGAAACCAAGCAGATGGCGGAGGAAGGCTTGGAGACCATTGACCAGTGTGGGCTCCCTGGCAAATACAAGGTCTGGTGTCTGCAGTTCATGCTGATACCAAAGCTGCTATGGCCTCTGATGATATACGACATCTGCACCAGCATAGTGGAGGCAATGGAAGCCAAAATCAACAAGTTCACAAGGAAATGGCTTGGTGTCCCACCCTGTCTGACTGACATAGCGCTGTACTGTCGCCAAGCAAAGCTGAAACTACCCCTGAAATCCATCCTGGAGGAATACAAAGCAGGAAGATCAGACTTCAAAGCATGCTGGAGGACTCAGGAGACAAGGTGGTAGAAGCAATTAAGCCCCAGCTGAAGACAGGCAGAAAATGGAAAGTTCAAGAGGCGATGGATTCTGCAAAAGAAAGTCTCAAGATCAGAGAAATAACAGGACACACACAGACCAACAGACAGGGACTGGGGGTGACCAAAACTGAATGGTGGTCAAAGGCCAAAGGAAAAGCCAAAAGAGACATGATGATTCAGGAGATGAGAAAAGAAGAAGACCAAAAAAGACTCCAAAAAGCAGTCCAGCAGAGCCAGCGAGGGCAATGGACAACGTGGGAGAATGCACTCCAAAGAAGTCTCACTTGGAATGACATTTGGCACATGGCCCCTCTCAGGATCAGCTTCATTCTCAGATCTGCATATGACCTTCTGCCCTCAAATGCAAACCTGGTGAAGTGGGGGAAAACAGACGATCCTGCATGCCCTCTCTGCCATGAAAAACAAACAGTGGAGCATGTCCTAAGCTCATGTAAAGTAGCCCTGGTTCAAGGAAGGTACACATGGAGGCACAACCAAGTGCTCAAAGAAATTGTACAAGTAGTCTGGGCTAGTACCAACACCACAAAAGGGAAAATCAGGACTCCAAAAGCACCCGCAACATTCTTCACGGCAGGAGGCAGCAAATCATGGCCAAGAACAACAGTGCCACTCGAAACATGCAGGCAGAGTCTGCTGGACGGGGCAGATGACTGGGAGTGCACTGCAGACCTCCCAGAATGGAAGAGTCACCCAGAGATCATCAGCAAGAGTGGCATTAGACCAGACATAGTAGTCCACTCTAAGTCAACCAAGCAGCTGATCATGATCGAGCTCACGGTGCCATATGAGAACAGAATGGAGGCAGCTCAAATCTACAAGACTGAAAAGTATGCTGATCTGGCAAACAGCCTGAGGAGAGAAGGCTATCAGGTCAAAGTCCTCACTGCAGAAATTGGAGCTAGGGGGTCTGTAGGAACGTCTGCATACAGCCTCATGAAACAGCTCTCAGTTGCAGGAAGGAAAAAACCAGAGCCCTGAAAGCAATGGCAGAAGCGGCAGAGAGGTGTTCAAGCTGGATCTGGTCAAGGAGGAACAAAAGTGAACTTCATAAGGCTTAATTTCTCTACAAATATCAGGTGTCCCTGTGGCTCAGTGGTTAAAGCGCGAGTCATTAAGTGGAAAATGAGCATGTCCAGAGGGTCATGGGTTCGAATCCCAGCCATGGCTCGTCCCAAGATGGGAAAAAAAAGGGGCAGCAGAGGGACATCCGGAGTCATGAACCGGGTGTGGCCCAACCCCCCTAGAGTGTCAGGAGATAAGGGCCGAAACACTTGCTTGAAGGGGGCTTCTCTTCTGAGGACTCTCTGCTGCCACGCTCTCCACGAGTTTCTTTCTACTACTTTATAAGCTTCTTAAAGAATTTTCCCTTGTTGTCCTTTATTATGTTTGGACACTCTTTTTGTCTTCCTATCACCGAATCCCATGATGCTTTACCTAAAAGGCTATAATTTTCATACAAGGATAAAGGAATATTTATCTTTGTAAAGATCTTTTCCTTAGCTGCACCATTTTTGGCTAACCGATCAACCCTTTCATTTGCTGCTAAACCACAATGTGATGGAATCCAACAAAAGTCAATAGAAGAACCACGTAAAGACAAAAAATGAATTAAATGGTATATCTCAGATATCATTTCCCCTCTCACTCTTGTATGAGAATATTTTAAAGCTTGTAAGAGAGATTTTGAATCGACACAAAATAATATCTGAAATATTGAATATGGAAAACTAAGAAGATAGTTCAGTGCCATAATAATGGCAATTAGCTCTGCTGTGAATACAGAGTAATTTTTCCCAATGTGATACGATTTCTCTATTTTTAATGATGGAATAATGAATGCAGCACCTGATAATTGGTTTTCAAGTAGAGAACCGTCTGTATATATTTTAAGATGATTTATATAATTTTCGTTTATATGTGCCTTGACATTCGTTGGCAGCATGATCCCGTCACTTTTCCTTAAATCTGTATAATTAATATCGAAATTAGCCTCACTAAGCTCCCATTGAGGAATATTACTGTAACTCGTTTGAGGAGCTACTGTTTGGGGTTCAACACCAGCATCTGTAAATAACTGGACGTATAGGAGCCTATAGTTTTTACAGAGTCAAAACTCTGTGCTCGCTTTGGAAAATGTATTTCTGATTTTAAACCAGTTTCCTTGATACATGAATTTTGCGTTGAATGACTCCTTAATATATATTTTGCTGAAGCAAGTTTCATATTTTCGGCAAAAGGCAAAATTCCTATTTCTGTGTAGGTTTTTAGTGTTGAGGCATGGACAGGGACACCGAGAGCTATCTTATAAGCTTTGCTATCGATGCTTTGCATCTTTGTTATCAAATATTTTGGAGCTGAAAAGAATATTTCCTGAGCATAAGATAATTTTGATCTCACAAGCGCAGTTGCTAAATGAATAAGTACCTTACTATCTTTTCCCCACAATTGTCGATTTATCATTTTAAATAAATTTAATCCTTTTCTGGCTTTTGTCAGAATATTTTCCAGATGGTAGTTCCAATTCAATTTAGAAGTCAGGCTTACTCCTAGAAATTTAACAACTTTCTTATATTCAAGCGGCATTCCATTTATTTGAAAAGAGGGTAGAGGTTTAGGATCATACCCAGAGCTGAAGAGAACCATATGCGATTTTCATATGAAAGGGTTAGTCCGTTTTCAATCATGTATTTGCTGATTTTGTCTAGTTCATTTTGATATACCTTTTTAATATAGTTAATTGATCTAATCGGTGTAAGCTGTTTTAGAGTGACTTTCATCCATATGCAAATATCATCCGCATATTGTGCTAGCTCGACATTGTTTGAGACCACTTTTGGAAGATCATGCATCAAAATGTTGAAAAGGATTGGGGCTATTACACCTCCTTGTGGGATTCCCATCTGTGTACGTCTTTGATTAGAGTAGGCATTACCAACCTTAATCTGTATTATTCTTTCACTTAAAAATGCCTTTATATAGTTATACATACAACCTGAAATACCTATTGATCTTTAGTTTGTTTAGAAGTTTTGAATGCCAAACTTGGTCATATGCCTTTCTAATGTCAAAAAAGTGGCATGTACGTTTTTCCTACGTGAAAACTGATGTTTAATCTGTGTGGTAATTTTTACTAAATGATCAACTGATGATTTACCTTTTCTAAAACCCGCCTGTTGTATTGATATTTTCCTTTTTTTTCACAGAAATGTTCAAGCCTTTTTAGAATTATTCTTTCCATAAGTTTTCCCACATGTGATGTAAGGGCGACAGGTCATCTGATTTTGACTTTCCCTCCTTGGGAATAGGGGTAACAGTAGATTGTTTCCATAAAGATGGCTGAATCCCTTCAAACCAACATTTTTGAAAAAATGAACTTAGAAAAAGTTTTATATTAACTGGTAAATGCTTTATCATTTCATTGGAAATTGCATCTGGTCCCACTGATTTTTTCTTTGATCCAAGGTTTGAAATTGTATCTTTTGTTTCCTGAAAAGTGATAGGAGCATTTGTATAGTGATTGTTATTGGGACTTTTTTCATTGTCTTCGTTTTCGTCCATTTTTTCTCTAAGCTGTTTTTGTTCTTCTGAGAGGCCTTCGAAGTTACTATTTTTTGCAAATGCATCTGCAAATGCTTCAGCCTTTTCAAAATTGGAAGGAAATTCGTTATTTTCCAATTTTAAGGGGTACCCAGGAAGACTTATTCCATTTTTTATTTCTCATATTTTTTTGTGATTTTGAACCTCATTTTCACAGAAATTTGACCAATATTCTTCCTTTGCCTTTTCATTCACTCTATTACCGTGACTTTTTGCGTGCGTGCGTGCGTGCGTGTGTGTGTGTGTGTGTGTGTGTGTGTGTGTGTGTGTGTGTGTGTGTGTGTGAGCGTGTATGCGCGTGTGCGTGAATGTGTGTGTGTGAGTGTGCATGTGCGTGTGCGTGTGTGTGTGTGTGTGCACCAAGGTACTCCTCGCCAATTAACACTTATGCATCCGATTACAAAGTCTGGACAAAGGGAGAGAACATCTTTCAACAATCACATTTGTTTCACTTGCCTCCCTTCCTATGGGTTCGGAATCCCTTTAACGAGCTTGGTTGTAAAAGGCTTTGTGTATCTGCATTTTGATGACACTTTCATAATTTTTTTTATGTGTCCTTTCCTTTCCCTTTGACTAGTTCGGGCCTTTTTTTCTGGTCTTTTTGCGATCTTTTCTTACCCTTTCCCAGTCTCCTTCAAATCGCCCCACCCTCCCGCCTCACATTTTTTTTTCTGTTTTCCAGATTCGTTCTTCCTTGTCTTACCTATTCTCGCCTTTAGTTTTTTTTCCCTCTTATTCCCATTTTCAAACTTTCCTTTTCATACTAAGACCTTTTGCTCACTTAATTTTCCCCTTTCTTTCCAATATTTTTTCTTCTTTTCCTACTCCCGAAATTTGCCTGCCTTTTTCAGTATTTGTGCTCGATTTTACCCACATTTTTTCGAACCTTGGAGGCTTTCTCTGCTATTCTTACTATTTCTCATTTTTGCCAGGATTCATTAGTTTTGCTACCGTTTTCCCCTTCTTTCAAACGCCATTTTCTCGTTGTCTATCTTTTCCCGCCTATCCTTTAATACCATTTTCTACTTTCCTTACCTCTTCTTACTCTCCAACAAGTTTCTACTTTCCCCATCTTTTTCGTCTTTTTGAACCGTTTCCTAGTTTCCATACTATTCTCTGCTTCCAATACCTTTTCCTACTTCCTCCACCTTTTCCTCCTTTCTCTACGTCTTCATCTTTTCCTACTCTCCATACCTATCCTGCTTACTCTACCTATTATTGTATACTGTTCAAAAAAAGTTAAGGACCAACATTTCACTGACTTATAAAAAAGAAAATTGGGAAGTGATCAATCTCCACGTGTAACATGAATTTATTGAATATGTGAAAAGTGTGTAAAGACAATGACAAGTCCGAGGAATCAACAAACTGGAATCGAGCGCAGTACAAACACCCCCACCCCCAAATTTGAAAGTCACAGGAGGAGTGTTTGTTCAATGTCATGGTTAATAACGTGTGTGTCCCCCGTTATTGGCAAGGCATTCAAGGCAGCGTTGTCGCATGGAGTTCACCAGTGTGCGCAGAAAGGCCTGGGGGACAGCAGCCCACTCCTGCTGGAGTGACTCAAACAGCTGATCCAGGTTAGCAGGAGGAGGACGACGCTGCTGCAGTCTCCAGCCTAGCTCATCCCAAAGATGTTCGATGGGGTTCAGGTCTGGGCTGTATGCGGGCCACTGCATTCTGTTGACACCAGCAGCTTGGAGAAACGTGTTTACTGCTCTGGTGCGATAGGGCCGTGCATTGTCGTCTTGAAAGACTGCCTGAGGTCCAAGCTGTTGAAGGGCTGGCAGCACCAGGGGTTGCAAAATCTCTGTTTGGTAGCGAACACCATTCAAGTTCCCTGCCACATTGTAGAGAACCGTTCTGTAGCGTGTGCTTATGCCGCCCCATATCATAACGGATCCCCCACCATAGCGGTTCCTTTCCAGGACAGCTTCTTCTGCAAAACGCTCCCCACGGCGTCTCCAGACCCTGTTCCGTCTATCGGTGGGATCCAGGCAGAACCGCGACTCGTCTGTAAACATCACGTTAGCCCACTGTTCATGTGTCCATTTCACGTGCTGCGTGCACCATACTCGGCGTGCTGCTCTGTGGGCATCAGTCAAACGAGGTCTTACGGCTGGTCGTCGAGCACGGAGGTTAGCGGCGTGTAGGCGGTTTCGTATGGTCTGATCACTGACAACAGTGTTGGTGGCATCTCTAAGGCGACGTCTGATGTTGTTTGCACTTGCTGTTCTTTCTTGTGTGGCCTGCCTTTCAATGTATCGGTCCTCTCGCGGTGTTGTTATTCTGGGTCGGCCAGAGCGTGGTCGTTCTAGCACTCTTCCTGTGTCTTGAAAGCGTTGTCCGAGTCTGAACAACAGAGTGTGATACCCCAAGTCTCCGTGCCACTTCCCGGACTGCAACTCCTTCTTGGAGCCATCCTATTGCTCTTCCTCGATCCAGCTCGTTCAGTCTTCGACGTGGAGGCATGCTGTTGCATTGCATTTTTCGCCAGTACAGTGGCTTTTAAAGACATTTGGTTGAGCATACTTTATGACCTACAGCCTGATTTAGCTCGTGCTTCACATGATTTTGATTCAGCACATGCTCCTCGGATCCCAAGCACATCAGAAATTCACCCCAATTTGTTCCAAAAATGACAAGTCGCGACACGTGTTTTTCAAGGCGCGTGAGAAATGTATGCCACAAATTTGCAGTTGCCGCATTCACTATCAATTTGTGCGTGTGGTTCAATTTGTTTGGACCACAAAGGCGGTACAATTGAATTCTTGTGAATTTTTTAAAAAGTTTTTGTGCATTCTCAATGTTGGTCCTTAACTTTTTTTGAACAGTATATTTACCCGCCCGTTTCTTACTTTCCTTTCCTGCTTGCCATACTTTCCTGACTTTTCCTACTTACTCTTCCTTTTCCCACTTCTTTTTCCTTCTTACTTCCCCTACCTTTGCTTATTTCCCCTTTCTTTTTCTGCTTACTCCACCTGTTCCTACTTTACTGTCATTTCCTATTTTCCCTTTCTCTTCCTATTTTTCTTTTCCTACTTTCCATGTCATTTCTTATTTTCCATTTCTTTTCCTATTTTCCCTACTTTTTCTGCTTTCCTGCCTTCCATTTCCTTTCCTACCTACCCTACCTTTTCTTACTTTCTCTACCGTTTTCTACTTTCTCAGCCTCCCCCCCCCCCTCTCTTTTTTTTACTTACTCCATCTTTTTCCTACTTTCACTACCTTCTCCCGTTTTCTCCAACATTTTCCTGCTTTCCGCTACCTTTTACAAATGTCCCCTACCTTTCCCAATTTTCCCAGCATTTTTACTACCCCTTACCCCTACCTTTTCCTTGTTTCCCTGCATTTTCTTACTTTTCCTGTTTTCCATTTTCCCTACCTTTTCCCACTTCCACTACCATTTACAACTTTCCTAAACCTTTTCCCACTTTCCCTGCATTTCCTTACGATCTGCCCCTGCCTTTTCTAGCTTTCCCGGCGCCTTCTTACGTCCCCAAACTTTTCCTGTTTTTTCCTACCTTTCCTTATAATTTCCTGCACCCCTCTGCCTAGTCCTTTTCTTACTTTCCCATTGTTTCTGTTATTATCCTACCGTTTGGACTTATTTTCTATGGCTTCCTTTCTCGTCCCACCATTTATCTACTTTTCATTCCTTTTAAGAGTCACCGTGTCACTTCCTTCATCCGCGTCCCCTCTGCCCCAATACGCCCACTTTGTCACGCCCTTCCTCCGCGTCACCTCTGCCCCCCAAAAAAACACCCACGACACGCCCTTCATCTACTCCCCCTCAGCCCACCATGTCATGCCCTTCAACCATCCCTCTGCCCCAATACTCCCACCCACATAACGCTCTTCCTCCGCGCCCCTTCTGCTCCAATATGCCCACCAAGTCACGCCCTTCATCCGCGCTCCCTCTGCCCCAAATACGTTCACACGTGTCATGACGTGAGTGGGTGTATTTGGGCAGATGAAAGGCTTGACATGGTGGGTGTGCTGGGGCAGAAGGGGCGTGGATGAAGGGCGCCCCTTCTGCCCAAATACACACACCCATGTCACGCCCTTCATCCGTCCCCTCCCCCCCCCCCCCCCAATGCGCCCATCGTGTCACGCCCTGTCCGTCCTCCCCATTACGCCCACCCGTGTGGATCCACGATCCCCCTACCCTTCTTTAGCCTGTTCATTTCATGTGCTGCATCAACTCCTCCCCCCTCCAGTTTGCCCACCCGTGTGGATCCACGATCCCCTACCCTTCTTTAGCCTGTTCATTTCATGTGCTGCATCAATTCCTCCCCCCACCTCCCTCCAGTTCGCCCACCCACGTCACACCCTTCATCCGTGCCCTTTCTTGCCTCAATACGCCCACCACTTTACATCCTTCATTCGCGCCCCCTCTGCCCCAATACGCCCACCACGTCACGCACTTCATCCACGCCCCCTCTGCCCCAAAACGCCCACCACGTCATGCCCATCAACCGCGCCTCCTCTGCCTAAATACACCCGCCCACCCACAACCTGCCTTTCATCCACGTCCCACCTGCTTTAATACGTTCACAAAGTCACGCCCCCTCTGCCCCAATATGCTCACAATGTATATCCGCACTCCCCCTGTCCATATACACCTTCCCATGTCACACCCTGCATCGACACCACCCATACGCTCAACACCTATCAGGCCCTGAATCTTCACTACCTGTTCCCTCACTCATGTCATGCAATATACTCTTATCCATGTCATGCCCTGAAATCTGTGCATCCTGTACGCCCACCCACGTAACGCCCTGCATCTTCCCTATCCTACCCCCCATCTATGTCATTGTCTAAAAATCCGCGCACCCCGTACTCAAATCCATATCACGTCCTGAAAACAGTCTCCCCCACCCTTCTGCTACCCCACCCATGTCAGACGCTGAAAACCCCACTCTCCCATAGTCCCACCCGTGTCACGCCCTGAAATCGACGAAACTCCCCCCCCCCCACCTGCACCCCAACCTACATCATGATCTAAATCCACGCCCTCTACCCCCACCCATGTGAAGCTCCCAAATCTGTACTCCCCACCGATGTTACACCCTGCATCCGTGCCCACAACACCCCCATCCATGTCATGCCCTTTATTTGCACCTCACCTTCCCCCATCCCCATGTCACATCTTGGATCCAGGACCGCAGTACCCCAACCAATGTCACACCCTGTACCCACGTCCTCCATTACCCTTACCTAAATAACATCCCACATCGGCGACGCCGTACACACGGCATTCTCTGCATCCACGTCCTTCGTGCTTCCATATGTCCTACCCTGCATCCGCCCCTCCCCATCTCCCTTCCACGTAGGCCTATACAAGTCAATCCCTACGTCTGTGCCTCTCCTCCCTCTCTCCCGTTCGCCCATTCTTACCACATTATGCTCCCACCTCCCCTCTTCACATCCACCCATGTCACTCCCTGCTTACACTCCCCCTTTCCCGATTATGCCCACCAGTATGCATCCACGCTCCCTCATCAACCTCCTTGGGCCCATCCATTTCACGCGCTGCATGCGTTACCCTTCCCCCTCCTATTCGCCCATCCATGTCAAGCCCTGCATTTGCGCCCCTCTGCCCCAAGTTTCCCATCACGTTACGCCCTTCATCCTCGCCCCCTCTGCCCTAATACGCCCACTACGTCACGCCCTTCACCTGCGCTCCTTTTGCCCCAATACGACCACCCACGTCACACCCTTCATCCGCGCCCCTGTGCCCCAGTATGCCGACAATGTCACGCCCTTCATCCGCGCCCAAACTGCCCCAACACACCCACCACGTCATGCCATTTATCCACACCCCCTCTTTCCGTGTTTGCCCAACCATGTCACACCCTGCATCGATGCCCTTCCTCCATACGCCCAAACGTATCAGGCCCTGAATCTCCACTTCCTGTTCTCCCACTCATGTCATGTTATATACACTCATCCACGTCGGGGCTTGAAGTCTCTGCATCCTGTACGCCTACCCACTTCACCCTGCACCCTCCCTGTCCTACATCCATCCATGTCGTGTCCTTCCTATACGCTCCCTATTCCCCATTACGCCCATCCATTTCACACGTCGCATCTGCTACCCCCCCCCCCCCCTCCAGATCGCCCAGCAATATCATGCGATGTGTGCGTGCGTGTGTGTGTGTGTGTGGGGGGGGGGGGTATGTGCGTGTATGTGTGCATGTGCGTTGGGGTGGGGGGTGGGGGTGTGGAGGGGTGTGTGAGTGTTGATGTATATACAAATATACAACACAGGCTTTTATGTAACGATTTACAATGTCTTTTTGTAATGTCTTATGTACTTGTGAAATGATGTGGAGCAGAAGAAAAATTTCCGATGGACAATCAAGTTGATTGAATTGAATTGAATTGAATTGGAATGCGTCTGCGCCCACCCTAATCCTCTGCCCCCAAACATCCACCCATGTCACGCCCTTCATCCACGCCACCCTCTACCCCAATAAATCACCAATGTCACGCCCTTCACCCTCTCTGCCCAATACACCCACCATGTCACGCCGTTCATTTAAGTCTCCTCTGCCCTAATACCCCGCCAACGTCACATCCTTCATCCCTGCCCCCTCTTCCTATGTACGCTCACCTACGTCACACCCTACATCGACGCCCTCCATGTGCCCACACGTCTTAGGCCCTGAATCTGTTCTCCCAAGAAAGTCATGTCCTATACCCCACCCACATCGCACCCTGAAATCTGGGCATCCTGTACGCCGACCCATGTCACGCTCTACATCCTCCCTATCCTACCTCCATCTATGCCATGGTACGGTCAAAAATCCGCGCTCCCAATACTCAAATCCATGTTACACCCTAAAATCAGCCTCCATCTAACTTCTACAACCCCACCCACGTCAGGTGCTGACCCCCCCCCTCCCCCCTCCATCCCCGCCCCCATAGTCCCACCCGTTTCACCCTTAGGTTTCCCGTACTCCAACCCACATCACTATCCGAAATCTGTACCCCACCATGTGAAGCCCCAAAATCGAATCTCTCTGTACCCTGACCAATATCACATCCTGCATCTGCGCCCTCACCCATGTTAGGCCCAGGATCCACGCCCCCCTGTTCTTCCACTCGTGTCATGCCCTGTATTTGCACCTCACCTTTCCCCGTCCCCCCACCCATGTCAGGTCCTGCATCCGCAACCAACGTACCTCCACCAATGTCATAGCTGTATCCACATCCTCCATACCTGCTATCATGTCATATGCTGCGTCTGCAATCCTCTTACCCCTGTCCAGGTCACACCCTGCATCTACGACGAGCACCCAATTCACGCGCTGCATCCGTTACCCCCACCCCTTTCCTGTTCACCCAGCCATGTCCCGCCCTGCATCTGCCCCCACCCTCCTCATCCACTCATGTCAAACCTTGCATCTGCGCCCCTTTACCCCAATACACGCACCATGTCACGCTCTTTATCCGCGTCCCTTCTGCCCCGGTACACCCATTCATCTCACACCCTTCATCCGCACCCCCTCTGCCCAATACACACACTACATCATGCCCTTCATCCATCCCCTTTGCCCCGATTGCCCACCCACGTCATGCCCTTTATCTGCGCCCCCTCTGCCCCCAAATCACACCCTTCATCCGCACCCCCTCTGCCCCAATACCCCACCCTCGTCACACCCTTCATCTGTGCTCCCTCTTCCCAAGTACACCTACTCATGTCACACCCTGCATTGACGCCCCCCCCCCTCCCCTCTCCCCCCAATACGCCGACACATTTCAGGCTCGGAATCGTCACTTCCTGTTCCCCAAATCATACCATGTCCTATACCCTCACCCATGTCACACCCTGAAATCTATGCATCCTGTACGATACCTATGTTACGGCCCTTCATCCTCCCTATCCTACCCCTGTCTATGTCATTGTCCAAGATCCATGGCCCTCGTACCCAAATCCATGTCGCGCCCTGAATACGGCCCACCCTACCCTTTCACTGACCCATTCATGTGAGACGCTGAAAATCCACCCATGGCACGCCCCAAAATCGACGCGACCCCCCCCCCCCTTTCCTTACTCGTACTCTAACCTATATCATGTTCTGAAATTCGCGCCCCCTATCCCCACCTAAGTGAAGCCCCCAAATCTGCACTTTCTGTACTCACACAATGTCTCACCCTGCATCCACGCCCCCTGCACCCCCACCCATGTTACGCCCAGCATCCAGGCTCTCCCATCGCATGCCCTGTATTTGCACCTCCCCTTCTCCAGTCCCCCCCCCCCCCCCACTCACGTCATGCCCGTGACCTCCTTACCTCCATTCAAGTCACATCCTGCATCCACACCGTCATACCCACGGCATATTCTCCAACGTATGCCCATGCCTATACCCCTCCTTCCCTTAGCCCTCCCTCGTCACATGCATTTGTGCACCCCCTCCCAATATACCCACCCACGTCACGCCTAGCCTACACGCTCCCTCCTCCCCGTTACGCCCACCCATGTGTATCCATGCTCTCCTTTCACCCTACCTCTTACGCCCTCCCCCACCCCTCCATTAGGCTCACCCATGTCACGTCCTGCATCTGCGCCCCCTCTAACCCGATAAAATACCCACGTCATCGCCACCCCCTTTGCCCCAATACGCCGACCATGTCACGCCCTTCATCCGTGTCACATTTGCCATCATACAAACTACCAAGTCACGCCCTTCATCTGCGCCCCCTACTTCCTCAGTATGCCTAACATGTTATGCCCTTCATCCGCATCCCCTCGGCCCCAATACACCCACATATGTCACATCACGCCTTGCGTCCGCACACCTCTGCCCCAATAAAACACCCATGTCACGCCCTTCATCCGTGCCCCCTTTGCCCCAATACGCCCACCATGTCACGCCCTTAATTCTTTCCTCTGCCCCCCAAAGACACCCAGACAATCCTTCATCCACCCCCTCTGCTCCAGTAAGACATCCATGTTAAGCCCTTCATCCATGCCCCCTCAGCCCCAATAGTCCCGCTCACGTCACGCCGTTCATCTGCGTCCCCTCTTCCAAAGTATGCCTACCCATGTCAAACCCTACATCGACGCACACCCCCCCCCCCCCCCCACACACACACCTTTTTTCATACGCCCACTTCTGTCTGGCCCTGAATCGTCACTTCCTGTTCCCCACTCCAGCTGCAGCTGCAGCTCCCATACCCAACTTCATGTCACACCCTGAAAACAGCTTCCCCCCCCCCCACCTTTCTGCTACCCACTTACGTCAGGCGCTAAAAATCCCTTCCCTCCAACAGTACATGCATGACACGCCCTAAAATCAACGCGACCACCCCCTCCCACTGCACCCCACCAATATCCCCGATTTGAAATCCGCACCCCATACCCCCATCCATATGAAGCCCCAAAATCTGTACTTCCAGAACTCACACCAATGTCATGCCCTGCATTCGAGCCCCCTATCCCCTCATGTCATGCCCTGTATTACACCTCCGCCTCAATAAGACACCCATGTCACGCACTTCCTTCGCGCCCCCTCTGCCTCAATATGCCCACGTCACGACCTTCATCCTCGCCCCTCTGCCCCAATACGCTCACTCATGTCACGGCATGTGCCTGCAGCAAAGCTGCCCCAATACGCCCACTCATGCCATGTTGCGTTTCCTCTACCCCACTGCACCCGACCGCGTCACACCCTTCACCGACGCTCCCTGTATGCCCTTTCCCTTTCATGCCCTGAAATCTTCACATCCTGTTCTCCCACTTATGTCACGCCCCGAAAACAGCGCATACTACACCTTAATCCTGTGTCAGACCCTGAAATCTGTGCACCCTCAAGGCCATCCTGTATCATCATGCTTTTCTTTCCCTATCCCTACCTGTATCATGCTCTAAAATCCGCACCTCCCGTACCCAGACTCATGTCACATCCTGAAATCTGCACTCCCCCTCTCCTTTACCCCCACTAGGTGATGCCCTGCCTACACGCTCTCTTCTTCAAATTACGCCCACTCATGTGCATCCATGCTCCCCCACCAACCTGCTTCCGCCCATCCATTGCACGTGCTGCATCCATTCTCGTCTCCTCCTGTTCGCCCAGCCTTATCACGCCCTGCATCCACCCCCCCCCCCACCCGTCAAACTGTGCATCTGCGCCCCTCTGCCCCAATTTTACCCCCCCCCCTCCTCTGCCCCAATAAAACACACGCCCACTCTGCCCCAATAAAACACCTATCTCAGCCCTTCATCCACGTCCCCTCTGCCCCAATAAAACACCTATCTCACGCCCTTCATCCACGTCCCCTCTGCCTCCATAAAACACCTATCTCACGCCCTTCATCCACGTCCCCTCTGCCTCCATAAAACACCTATCTCACGCCCCCTCTCGTCTCCATAAAATACCTATCTCACGCCCCCTCTGCCTCCATAAAATACCTATCTCACGCCCCCTCTGTCTCCATAAAACACCTATCTCACGCCCCCTCTGTCTCCATAAAAATACCTATCTCACGCCCCCCTGTCTCCATAAAACACCTATCTCACGCCCTTCATCCACGCCCCCTCTGCCTCCATAAAACACCTATCTCACGCCCTTCATCCACGTCCCCTCTGCCCCATAAAACACCTATCTCACGCCCTTCATCCACGTCCCCTCTGCCTCCATAAAACACCTATCTCACGCCCTTATCCACGTCCCCTCTGCCTCCATAAAACACCTATCTCACGCCCTTCATCCACGTCCCCTCTGCCTCCATAAAACACCTATCTCACGCCCTTCATCCACGCCCCTCTGCCTCCATAAAACACCTATCTCACGCCCTTCATCCACGTCCCCTCTGCCTCCATAAAACACCTATCTTTACACCCTTCATCCACGCCCCCTCTGCCTCATAAAACACCTATCTCACGCCCTTCACCACGTCCCCTCTGCCTCCAAAAACACCTATCTCACGCCTTCATCCACGCCCCGCTCTGCCGTCCCTAACACTCTATTACCCACCCCCTGTCTGCCATAAGCACCTACTCACGACCAGCCCACCCGCCCTCCATAAACACCTATTATACACCCTTCATCCCGCCCCTCTCCTGTCCTCAATGCAACACCCATGTTACGCCCTTCACCCCCCCCCCCCCCACCCCCTCTGCCTCAACAAAAAACACCTATGTTACGCACTTCATCCACGCCACCTCGGCCTCAATAAAACGCCTGTGTTACGCCCTCACACTCTTTACCCACACCCCTTCTGCCACTATGCGCCTACCTACCTCACGACCTTTAGCCACACCCGCTCTGCTCCGATACATCCACCTATACATCACGCCCTTCATCCGCGCCCCCTCTTCCCATGTATACCTACGCATGCAACACCCTGCATCGACACCCCCATACGCCCGCACATGTGGGGCTCCTACTCTTTACTTCCTGTTCCCCAGCTCCTCTCATGTCCATTAGCATCACCCATGTCACACTCTGGAATCTGTGCATCAGTACGCCTATCCATGTCAGGCCCAACATCCTCCCTATCCTACCCTCATCTATGTCACGCTCCAAAATCCGAGCCCTCTGCAGCCAAATCCATGTCACGCCCTGAAAACAGCGCCCCCTTTCGCTACCACACTCTTGTCAGGCAGTCACCCCCCGCCCCCTCCCCCTCATAGTCCCAACCATGTCACGCCCCGAAATCGATGCAACCCCTTCCCCTCTCGCCTGCCTTTCCCCGTACTCCAACCTATATCATGATCTGAAATCCGCGCCCCCTACCCTCACCCATGTGAAACCTCAAAACCTGCACTCCCACCACTGTCACACCCTGCATCCGCGTCCCCTGCTTCCCCGATCATGTTATTCCTCATATCTCCTCTTGCCTACCCATGTCATGCCCTGCATCCACGACCGCCGTGCCCTAACCTAAGTCATACACTGCAACTGCGTCCTCCATATCCGCCACCATGTCGCATATTGCATTCGCGACCTCCTCAGCCCCCATCCATGTCACAACCTGCATCCACAATGCCGTACCCATGGCATACGATGCATCCACATCCCCCGTGCCCCTGCACGTCATACCCTGCATTCCCTCCTTCCCAACACTCTTCCACGTATGCCCATATAAGTCGCTCCCCGAGTCCGTGCCTCTCCCCCCCCCCCCCCATGTACACCCACCTATGACACGCTTAGCCTGCACGCTTCCTCCTTTCCATTACGCCCATCAATGTGTACTCCCCCCCCCCCCTGTACACCCACCTATGACACGCTTAGCCTGCACGCTCCCTCCTTTCCATTACGCCCATCAATGTGTACTCCTCCCCCACCCCATGTACACCCACCTATGACACGCTTAGCCTGCACGCTCCCTCCTTTCCATTACGCCGACCAATGTGTACTCCCCCCCCCCCCCCCCATGTACACCCACCTATGACACGCTTAGCCTGCACGCTCCCTCCTTTCCATTACGCCCACCAATGTGTACTCCCCCCCCCCCCCCCCATGTACACCCCCCTATGACACGCTTAGCCTGCACGCTCCCTCCTTTCCATTACGCCCACCAATGTGTACTCCCCCTCCCCCCCCCCCCCCATGTACACCCACCTATGACACGCTTAGCCTGCACGCTCCCTCCTTTCCATTACGCCCACCAATGTGTACTCCCCCCCCACCCCATGTACACCCACCTATGACACGCTTAGCCTGCACGCTCCCTCCTTTCCATTACGCCCATCAATGTGTACTCACCCTCCCCCCCCCCATGTACACCCACCTATGACACGCTTAGCCTGCACGCTCCCTCCTTTCCATTACGCCCACCAATGTGTACTCCCCCTCCCCCCCCCCATGTACACCCACCCTATGACACGCTTAGCCTGCACGCTCCCTCCTTTCCATTACGCCCACCAATGTGTACTCCCCCTCCCCCCCCCCATGTACACCCACCTATGACACGCTTAGCCTGCACGCTCCCTCCTTTCCATTACGCCCACCAATGTGTACTCCCCCCCCCCCCACCCCATGTACACCCACCTATGACACGCTTAGCCTGCACGCTCCCTCCTTTCCATTACGCCCATCAATGTGTACTCACCCTCCCCCCCCCCCCCCCATGTACACCCACCTATGACACGCTTAGCCTGCACGCCCCTCCTTTCCATTACGCCCATCCAATGTGTACCTCCCCCCCCCCCCCCATGTACACCCACCTATGACACGCTTAGCCTGCACGCTCCCTCCTTTCCATTACGCCCACCAATGTGTACTCCCCCTCCCCCCCCATGTACACCCCCCTATGACACGCTTAGCCTGCACGCTCCCTCCTTTCCATTACGCCCACCAATGTGTACTCCCCCCCCCCCCCCCCATGTACACCCACCTATGACACGCTTAGCCTGCACGCTCCCTCCTTTCCATTACGCCCACCAATGTGTACTCCCCCCCCCCCCCCCCATGTACACCCACCTATGACACGCTTAGCCTGCACGCTCCCTCCTTTCCATTACGCCCACCAATGTGTACTCCCCCCCCCCCCCCCCCCATACATGCCCCACCTATGACACGCTTAGCCTGCACGCTCCCTCCTTTCCATTACGCCCACCAATGTGTACTCCCCCCCCCCCATGTACACCCACCTATGACACGCTTAGCCGCACCTCCCTCCTTTCCATTACGCCCACCAATGTTACTCCCCCCCCCCCATGTACACCCACCTATGACACGCTTAGCCTGCACGCTCCCTCCTTTCCATTACGCCCACCAATGTGTACTCCCCCCCCCCCCCCCCCATGTACACCCACCTATGACACGCTTAGCCTGCACGCTCCCTCCTTTCCATTACGCCCACCAATGTGTACTCCCCCTCCCCCCCCCCCCCATGTACACCCACCTATGACACGCTTAGCCTGCACGCTCCCTCCTTTCCATTACGCCCGACCAATGTGTACTCCCCCCCCCCCCCCCCCATGTACACCCACCTATGACACGCTTAGCCTGCACGCTCCCTCCTTTCCATTACGCCCACCAATGTGTACTCCCCCTCCCCCCCCCCCATGTACACCCACCTATGACACGCTTAGCCTGCACGCTCCCTCCTTTCCATTACGCCCCACCAATGTGTACTCCCCCCTCCCCCCCCCCCCCATGTACACCCACCTATGACACGCTTAGCCTGCACGCTCCCTCCTTTCCATTACGCCCGACCAATGTGTACTCCCCCTCCCCCCCCCACCCCATGTACACTCACCTATGACACGCTTAGCCTGCACGCTCCCTCCTTTCCATTACGTCGACCAATGTGTACTCCCCCTCCCCCCCCCCCCTCGAGTCTAGCCCTGCATCTGTGCCCCCTCTGCCTCAATACCTCCACCCACGTCACGCCCTTACGCCCACCACGTCATGCCTTTCATTCGAACCCCTCTGACCCAATACATCCGTCCATGTTACGGCTTGCATTCGCACACCTCTGCCCTAAACAGATTTTGCAAAAAGACCCAGAACATTACAATCTTAATACATTTGCTACCGACATCTTAATTTCAACAAAATTAAGTGAAAAGATACTGCAGTTAAGCCTTTCTTTTTGCCAGTTCCAGCGTTTGATATTGATCACACAAGTGTATCCAAAAATCACACACCCAACGTGTTAAAGACCTCAGCACATTCTCATTTAGAAGATCACTATGCAAACTGTCTAAAGATAAATACGGATGGATCTATTCTCCAAACGGGCAACGCAGGTACAGCTTTTGTGATTCCTTCATTAAAGATAGAAAAACGGTATCACATGGATCGACATTATTCAATTTTTACTGCTGAACTAGTAGCCATACTTATGGCCTTACATTATCTTGCAGACCTCCAAATTAATGTTTGTAAAATATTATTTTGTGTAGACTCCAAATCTGCCTTATATGCCCTCAGATCCCCAAATATAAGGACACGATTAGAGATAACAGAAATAAAGCATTTAATTAACTAATTGTCTATTAGAAAAATTAGTACCATCTTATGTTGGGTGCCTTCGCACTGCGGAATGTTTTCGAATGAGTGGGCAGATCAGGCTGCTAGGAGAGCAGCGCGCAACATAGAAGGCTCAGTCCGACTAATCATCAAACTAGACCTCTCTGAGTATTACAAATGTATAGAGAAAGTGTCGGGGGATCGATTTAATGATTTTCTGATAAATTCATATAGTCAGTATTATCAGCAGTGCGTTAAAGGAATGAAAGGAACTGATACTAAATCCTTTTTAAATAATGTGGCCATTTTTCACCATAAACCAAGTACAAGCTTAATGTACAGGTTACGATTGAATGCCTTTCACACAAAATATTCTAAAGATGTACTATGCACACGTGGGAAAGAAATTACTGTAAACCATTTATTTTTTCAGTGCCCCGTAATATATCAGTTAGTTCATTAATCATTAGTTGATCAAATTTCATTAATAATTCATTGTCCGCAGAGAACATTCTAAATCATTATCAATTAGTTCATGATTTCTCTAAAGTTTTGAATTCCAGTCGGCATCTTTCTTTGATTTATTGCGTTGCTTTATGCGCCACTATTGTTACATATCTCACATGCTTGCTAGTAGGCCCCTATATGATATCCTTACTGTTCTATAGAATTTATAATCCTATATGTTGAAACATTAATTAGGACTCCTAAATTACATTTCGTTCAGTTACATACTAATTGAATAGCCACAAACACTAATTCCACTCGTACATAAACACCCTCACCCACAAGTCACTCGTCCAACTCCCCAGCTCCTCACCCCCTACACACATTTTTCCCACTTGCCAATATCCCCACCCCTTCCATTTTTTTTTTTTTTTTTTACCTCAGTCTAATATCACCAATGGCGAAAAGACGTTAAATTGAAGAAGAAGAAAAAAAAAAACCCACCCAGGTCATGCCCTTCATCCGCCCCCTCTGCCCCACTTCGCCCACCCAGGTCATGCCCTTCATCCGCTTACCCTCATGTCACTCCCTGTACCTCCGGCACATCTGCCCCAGGACACCCACCCACGCCACGTTCTTCATCTGCGACCCCTCTGCCCCAATGCGCGTCACACCCTGTGTTTACTCCACATCTGTCCCAATAGGCCCACCCGTGTCACGTCTTCACTCCTGTTCCCCCACTCACATACCACGCTCCGAGATCCGCGCCCTCTATACCTTAACCCATGTCAGGCCCTTAGTTCTGTGCACCCTGTATGCGCCCACCCATGTCACGCCTTCCCCTACCAATATAATGCTCTAAACTCCGCCCCCCCCCCCCCCCAACCCAGATCACACCCTGAAATCCGCCCCTCCCCTTCCTTTACCCTCAATCAGGTTAGGCGCGGAATTTGCGTCTCCCATATTCCCACTAATGTTACGTCCTGAATTCTATCACACCCCTCCCCTCCCGCAACGCAACCAATGTCATGATCTGAATTCCGCACCCCATATCACCACCTACGTCAATCTCTAAAATCCACGCTCCATGTACTCCACCAATGTTACACTTTGCATCCGCAGCCCCTATACCCCACCTATGTTACGTCCTGCATCTTTATCCCCCCCCCCCCCCCCCCCCCGTCTCCAGTACCCCCACCCATGTTAAGCCCTGAAATCTACGCTCCATGTACCCCCACTCACATTACGCCCTACTATCTGCACCCCATCCCATCACCTCGCCCATGTCACGTCCAGTAACCGCGACTGCCGTACCCCCACCAATGGCATACGCCGTTTCCCCGTGAATCTGACCTGCAACCATGTTGCACGCTGCATCCGTGACCTCGTGCCCATGGTATGACCTGCATCCGCTCCTGGTGTACCTCCATCCATGTCGCGCTCTTCATCGGCCGACTGAATGACTGAACGACCGACTGACCGAGTTATGACTGAACGACAGACTGACCGAATGACTGTAAGACTGACTGACCGAATGAACGATCGATGACTGAACGACCGACTGACTCAATCAAAGGAGAAACGAGCGACCGACAGACTGTACGAATCAGTGACGACTGACCGACTGAATGACTCAACGACCAACTGAACGAATGGATGAATGACTAAGACTAACCGACTAAGTGAATTAATGACTTGGTGACTTGGTGACAGACTGACCGAATCAATGACTGAACAACCGACCGACCGAATGAATGACCGAACGATCGATTGACCGAATGGAAGACTAAACGACCGACTGACCGTATCAATGATTGAACGACCGACTGAATGAATGAACGAATGAATAGCTGAACGACTGGCTGAACGGCCGACTGAACGAATTAATCACTGAACGACCGACTGAACGACTGTATGACTGAACGACCGATTGAACGAACGAATGATTAAACGACTAAATGAATGAATAAATTACTAAACGACCGACTGACCGAACGGATGACCGAACGACCGACTACCCGACTGAACGAATGATTGACCGAACGAGTGACTGACCAAATCAACGACTGAACGACCGACTGACCGAACGAATGACTGAACAACCGACTGTCGGACTGAACGAATCAATGACTGAACGACCTACTGAACGAACGTGTGAATAAACGACCGATTGATCCACACAAATTTACGAACGAATGACTGATCGAAGAACTGACCGGCTGAACGAGTGAATGACTGAACGATCGATTGACCGACTGAACGAATGTATGACTGAACGAGCGACCGACCGACCAAATTTACGAAAGAATGACTGGATGACCGACTGACTAAACAAATAAATGTTCTGAACGACCGGTTGACCGACTGGACGAATGAATAACTGAACGACCGACTGAACGAATGAATGACTGAACGACCGACCGACTGAACGACCGGTTGACCGACTGAATGAATGACTGACTGAATGACCGACTGAACGAATGAATGACTGAACAACCGGTTGACCGACTGAACGAATGACTGAACGAACGACTGACTGACCGGCTGAACGAATGATGACTGAACGAGCGACTGACCGATCGAATTACTAGACGACAGACTGAGCGACTGAATGAATGAATGACTGAACGACCGACTGACGGCGACCGATTCGAACGAATGACTGACTAAATGACCGACTGAACGAATAGATGACTGAACGAGCGACCGACCGAACAAATGTCCGAACGAATGACTCGCTGACTGAACTGACCGACTGACCGAGTGAATGAGTGAACAAGCGAGTGACCAACCGAACAAACGTACGGGAAAAAACAGAGAAACAAAAACGAACGAACGAACGATCAAGCGAATGTATGAAAGAAAGGAAGGAATGGAAAGAAAAAGAACAAACAAACAAAATGAAATAGTGTACCAAAGAATGAAATGAACATATACGATTGTAAAACAAACTGGTCTAAAATCATGGAGAGGGTTGGGCGGTTTGTTTGTTTGGGTTTGGGGGGGGGGGGGGGGGGGGGGGGGGGGGGGGGGGGGGGGGGGGGGTGGGGCGGCAGGGGAGAGTAAAGAAAACAAACACCTGTTGTTGCAACTCTTCGTGTCATTAGTAACAACGTTAAAACATTTAAACTGTAGCTGTACGCGCAAAAAACCCTTACACTTTCCATGATAATGCCGTGATCACCACATCACAGGGCAGACACACTGCAAAGCATTGCTCAGAGGTAAAATGAATAGAAGGAACAGATGAATAATCGAGAAATGAATAAGATAATCAATAAACTGATAAATCAATTATTCGCTAAGTAACTACCAAACTAGAAAAATAAGGGGACACATAAATGAGGGAACAAATTGTGTTTATCTATCTATAAATCCAAGCCTGATTGCATTTCGTTATATAATCGAAGCGTGCGAGAGTGTGTGTGTGTGTGTGTGTGGGGGGGGGGGGGTGGCGCGTGTCTGTGTATGTGCGCGCTTGTGTGCACGGGCGCGGGCGCACGCAATGCGCATGAGTGTGCCTGTGTGTATTTGTGCGTCTTTTTGCGCACACGTGGTGCCTCCCTATGAGAAGAGAGAGAGAGAGAGAGAGAGAGAGAGAGAGAGAGAGAGAGAGAGAGAGAGAGAAAGAGAGAGAATGTGTGTGTGTGCGCGCGCGAGTGAGTGAGTGAGTGAGTGAGTGAGAGAGTGTGTGTGTGTGTGTGTGTGTGTGTGTGTGTGTGTGTGTGTGTGTGTGTGTGTGTGTGTGTGTGCGCGCGCGCGCGCGCGCACTCGAGTGTGTGTTCCTGTGTGTAGCCTTGCGCGTGAACGTAGCTTATATGTATACTTGTATGTGAGTATTCACGTAGTCAGCTATATGAAATGGCTGATTAGATTGTATCAGTCGTAACTGGTTAAGAACCCCCCCCCCCCCCCCCCCCCTCTGTAAATGAAATGAACTAGTAAAAAAGCATAAAATCATGGAATAAGAAAAAAGGAAAAGGAATCGGACAAATTACTTAGAAAAAAAAAAGGAACATAATACGGTAAACAAGTATAGAAATGATTTTTTAGATATGTGCTGAAATGTGATGGATAAATGCGTTGCCATCACATTTCATTTTTGATTCTCTCACTCTCTCTCTCTCTCTCTCTCTCTCTCTCTCTCTCTCTCTCTCTCTCTCTCTCATGATGATGATGATGATGAACGAGGAGAGGAAGACACATCGAGAATGATGAATAACAGACCAGATGGCATGGGCAGAACTTAAGAAGGATGAATGATAGACAGGAACGGATGTGCAAAACGTAAAACCGACGAACGGTAGACTGAGAAAAAGAAGAGAATGTAGTAATGAATAATAACAGCCAAGAGGAGACGACGACAACGACTGGAAAAGAATCAGTGATGGACCGGAGGAGAAGAAGAGAACGCCAGAACGACAAATGAATGATGGGCCTGGGAGAAAAGAACAGATCGTGAGACTGATGACGGCTGGAGAGAACTCGAGGATGGTGAATGATAAAACGTTAAAACGACAGAACTTTAATTGTAACAAATAATGGAAGGCATAAGATTCGGAGAACATGGCGAGTGTGAATGGCAGACAAGATGGGAAAGGAGAACGCAAGTATGGTGAATGAGGAGGAGGAATGAGGAGTGGAAAATGTGATGAAAATGAATGTTGGAAGGAATGAGAAGAGAAGAGTGTGCTAATCGTGAATTTTAGACGGGATGAAACTAAGGGAGTGAAAACTTTAAGAAAGACCTGGATAACAACGACACAGAAAGCCTTTACATCTGTGAGAAATACACCAACGCAAATATAAAAATCAGCACCACTCAGGACAAAAACGTTAACTGTCTCATACAGAACGACAAATTCATAAGAAAGCAGAGGAACTTTGCTTTGACCTCTACAATAAACAGAGCAAAAGAGATCCAAGTTTGCTAACAACTGAAGATTCATCATTTGGAGATGACTTTCCAACACTCCGTCGAAGAAGAAGTGGTCGCTGTGAAGTCGCTGAAACACGGCAAGGCTACAACATCCACGCAGAACACTTGAATATGGCGGAAAGGTAGTAACTGATATATTAACTACTATCAGCAACAACTGGCACACTAGACAAGACAATAACATGTCAGTGAAACATAAATCTGGCTCCTGCATACACGGGTGCATTTCATTTCCCTATATGAATAGGCGACGTGGAACCAAACCATAGAAATGGGGTGTCATTGCAAGATACTACATGTCAGATAGACTGATCATATCACCACTGAACACTGAACAACTGCGACAGACCATCAAACAGCACATCGGGCCATACAAAGATTTGCTGACACCAGCAAAGCAAAGAAGATACGTTGGCATTATCATGAAGATCCAACGGCTCCGCCAGAACAGTCATCCAGAGAACTGTTGAAGGAGCGAAACCAACCGGAAGACAGAAAAAAAAAAGACTGACAACATTGCAGAATGGACGGGGAAACATCTGTAGAGCCCAAGGCCTCGGAATACGACAGAGTTGGAGGAATCTGGAGAACACTTCTTCAGTACGATGCCCCAATGACTTCACACGGACCTAGGAAAAAGAAGTCGATGTTAATGATACCAAGACAAAATCATTTTTGTAGTTTTAGATATTTTTTTAAACAATCCAGAACATGTCCGTGATTCCAGGTTTAAAACCATCTGTTAACCTTTTTCAATAATCTGGATACATGGTTTTAAATTTATTTTCTTGAGTCTCAAAAACAAAATGTTATGTTATCTTCTCAGATCATAAAATGTTAATGTTTTCACACCTGTCATCAGTACAATATAATCATTATCAAATTTGACCTGTCGGTTCCCTCACGAGGCATGACAGGCACTGCCGGACCTGATGAAACAGATGAAAACAAAATTGCGGGTTTTTTTTTGTATAACTCATTCGTATAATATCTGTCTTGCTAGAGAAAGATAGCGTGTATTTAGTCCTTTCCAGATACTCGTTAACTGGGTCTCAGAATACTTTGTTTCTGAACTGAAGAAAGAAAAAAAAAATTAAAGAAAGAGAGGGTGTTAGTTACCGCCAATGACATTGACAAACAAAGCACATGACAAAAACACGATGCATTTCAACCACTTGGGTCTTCTTCAGGCGAAAAAAATAAATCACATTTAACATTTAAGACAGTACAAACAAAGAACGAAAATGACTCATCTGTTGTTAGTCCATGTGGTGGGGAGAATAGCCGCTATGCGGAAATGACAAGGGGGATTATGGGAGAGGAAAAGGAGGGGGGGGGGGTTCGTGGGGGGAGGGGGGGGGGGTTGTGTGATACGATAGGGTTGTGGTGTCTAGTTTAGTGGGGTGGTGTGATATCTTTGTGACGGTTGTGATAATGGTGGATTGATAATAATGGTAAGGGGGGGGGGGGGGGCAAACTGGGAAAAAAAAAATTAAATTATATATAGAAGGGGTAAATAAGTACATGAACAGAAGACACTTAAAAAAAAAAAATAAAAATAAAAAATAAAAAAAATAAATAAATAAATAAAAAAGTTTAGGTGAATAAAATAAATGATTTCGCTGGGTGATGAAGAGGTGGTGGTAGTTATGTGTGGGTAGTTGTGAAAGGTGTTGTGGGTAATGTTAATGAGGGAGGGAAGGGATGGAGATAAATGGGTGATAAGGTATGAATTGGGAGGGGGTGAGAGAGAGAGAGACAAAAAAAAAAAAAGAAGAAAAAAAGGAGGAGGGGTAATGTGTGTGTGTGTGTTGTGGGGGGGGGGGGGGGGAGAGAGGGGGGCAAGAGAAGGAGAGCTCATATCTCTTCATCCACATGGGGTGGGGGGGTGGAGGTGGGGGTGGGAGGTTGGGAGGTTCATATTAATTGTGTTGTTTAAAAAAGTAAACAATGCTGTGGGATGATGTTCATTGTAACAGGTGAAATAATGTGTTGGCATCAATATGCTGCTGGTTTGTTAGAGAAGATAGCAGTGATCAATGAAAAACAGGGTATCGTGTGTTGCACACACACACACACACACACACACACACACACACAAGGGGGTGGGGGGTGGGAACACTGTAAACAATGTTCTAGGTGAGTTAAGATCGTGTGATCATTAGTGAGACTAACTGTGGAAAATTTTTTACACACATATTCATACACACACACACACACACACACACACAACACACACACACACACACACACAAAAGAGGGTAAAAATTATTATCATTAATCAGTCACTGATGGGTTGATGATCATATGAGATCAACGGTAGTGTAGGAAGAGATTCTTCTCCGTTCCCTTAGGCAGGAATGGTGGAGGTACTGGCAAGGGCTTCTGTATGGTGAAGGCCCTCCATGGTCAATAAGGTTTTGCATTCATCAGTGTGTTGGCAGGCCAGGATTCTTCTTTTGGTGTTGTTGGGACTGTTCCACCGTCATTGGGGCTGCATGGATGCAGTTGATCTCATATGATCATCACCCATCAGTGACTGATTAATGATAATAATTTTTACCCCTCTTGTGTGTGTGTTGTGTGTGTGTGTGTGTGTGTGTGTATGAATATGTGTGTAAAAAATTTTCCACAGTTAGTCTCACTATGATCACACGATCTTAACTCACCTAGAACATTGTTTACATGTGTTCCCCCCCGCCGCCCCCTTGTGTGTGTGTGTGTGTGTGTGTGTGTGTGTGTGTGTGTGTGTGTGTGTGTGGTGTGTGTGGTGTGTGTGCAACACATGATACCCTGTTTTTCATTGATCACTGCTATCTTCTCTCAACAAACAGCAGCATATTGATGCCAACACATTATTTCACCTGTTACAAATGAACATCATCCCACAGAATTGTTTACTTTTTTAAACAACACAATTAATATGAACCTCCCAACCTCCCACCCCCCCCCACCCCATAGTGGATGAAGATATATGAGCTCTCCTTCTCTTGGCCCCCCCCCCTTCCTCCCCCCCCCCCCCCCCCCCACCCCCCCACACACACATTACGCTCCTCCCCTTTTTTTTTTTTCTCTCTCTCTCTCTCTCACCCCCCCCCCCCTCCCAATCAATACCTTATCACCCATTTATCTTCCATCCCCTTCCCTCACTCATTAACATTACCCACAACCTTTCACAACTACCCACACATAACTACCACCACCTCTTTCATCACACCACAGAAAATCATTTATTTTATTCACCTAAACTTTTTTATTTATTTATTTTATTTTTTTTAATATTTTTTTTATTATTTTTTTTTTTATTTATTTATTTTTTTTTAAAGTTTCTTCTGTTCATGTACTTATTTACCCCTTCTATATAAATTTATTTTTTTTTTTCCCCAGTTTGCCCCCCCCCCCCCCCCCCTTACCATTATTATCAATCCACCATTATCACAACCGTCACAAAGATATCACACCACCCCACTAAAACTAGACACACAACCCTATCGTATCACACAACCCCCCCCCCCCTCCCCCCACGAACCCCCCCCCCCCTCCTTTTCCTCTCCCATAATCCCCCTTGTCATTTCCGCCTAGCGGCTATTCTCCCCACCACATGGACTAACAACAGATGAGTCATTTTCGTTCTTTGTTTGTACTGTCTTAAATGTTAAATGTGATTTATTTTTTCGCCTGAAGAAGACCCAAGTGGTTGAAATGCATCGTGTCTTGTCATGTGCTTTGTTTGTCAATGTCATTGGCGGTAACTAACACCCTCTCTTTCTAAATTTTGCTTCGTTCTCCGCCGTCAGTCACTCCATTTTGAAGAAAGAAGATTTCGAGTAAAAACGACCAGGTTTTGACAACTTACCTTGTTCTGAAAAAGACAGTAAACTAACTTTATGGTACGAGTTCAATACATCTGTATGTACCAGATTGCCAAGAGCTAATTCATAGCTATGCTGTCTGCAGATTGAATTTGATTCAACAAGGTTTGCAGGGTTGAAAAATCAATCGGTTTTGATCGGAAGAGTCTGGTCACTGTGGTAACGGAGTTTATTGTTGTTGTATCTTGATCCCATGGTTAAGCTCCAAACTGCTGTCAAAATTTGTTCACCTTCTTCTTGCTGTCATTTTCAAATTTTCAATATTAAATTGCCAATGTAGTTACTAGTCAAGCGAGTACCCTAAACTTCGTGTTGTGAATGTTATAAAGTCTTGTCACTTAATACTTGACGTTGTACCAATGATGTCGGACTCCATCCGTTACAACAAAACAAAATCTTTGTTGATGTTTTCTCTCCCGAACGCGCAACCCCTTTTCATTCCATGCACGTTTAATGTCTATCTCCAGCTGACAGATATTTTGTGCATGATGACAGATATTTTGTGCATGATGACAGATATTTTGTGCATGATGATAGATATTTTGTGCATGATGACAGATATTTTGTGCATGATGACAGATATTCTGTGCATGATGACAGATATTCTGTGCATGATGACATATTTTGTGCATGATGACATATTTTGTGCATGATGACAGATATTTTGTGCATGATGACAGATATTTTGTGCATGACGACAGATATTTTGTGCATGATGACAGATATTTTGTGCATGATGACAGATATTTTGTGCATGATCTAGTACCCTCAACTTCTTAGATTTACATTTGTTTGGATGGAAATATTGTGTGAATATTATACCGTATGCATGTCTTTTGATGGTACCTCAGGCAGGTAATAAGTAGAAGTAGCGCACACCACGGAAGCAATATGAGACATTCAAGGGTATGGACAGTCTGAAAAGATGACTAGATACTGCTGACTTTTTACACACTCCGATTCTCCTGCCCCCCCCCCCCCCCCCCCCCCCCCCAAAAAAAAAAAAAAAAAATACTGATACAAAACTTCACTTATTCTACTAATTCTCACATTTCATAGCTGTTATTTCTTATTGTAAGCTTTAAATGATGATTATACGACAATTTACCTACACTGGATAGTAAAAACAACCACCAATATGTTATTGCAAATTTGCGCTTTACTTAAAACCTTCCTCAAGCTAGAACTCAGAAGACCTGCCAATTGCAGTGAACAGCCTTTTCGTTCAATTTGTCTATATAACACAATCAAAATATTAAAAGCAGTCTGTCTGACCTTCACAGTCAATGCCATTAGACATTAAAGCATCAACGTGGAACAGTAAACACAACGGAAAAGAGTATTATGAGTGGAGGGAGGGAGAGAGAACACCGCATCTAACACCAAGTTCAGCCGTGTTCCCAGTATGGTGCAAAAACTAAGTAGAGGAAATGTATGGCTAACTCATGCCTAGCATAGGTAATTCAAAACTAAGTAGAGGAAATGTATGGCTAACTCATGCCTAGCATAGGTAATTCAAAACTAAGTAGAGGAAATGTATGGCTAAGACATGCCTTGGCATACGTAATTCAAGAACAGTGCAATGTGTCAAAACAACACAAACATGTTTCATTTTAAAAAGTTGCATGAACATGCTCTCCACACCCCCTTCCTCGACACCCCTCCATCCCCATTCTTTTCCTCTGTCCTGTCGCTCCTCCACGAACACATCAGTTTACATGGTTGTGCGAAAATGCCGACTCGTGTGCCCCCCCCCCCCCTCCCTTCTGGCACACACACATACACACATAAACACGAGCAAGCGTACACACACACAAACGCACGCGTGCGCACGAAACACACACACACACACACACACACGCGCGAACACATACACACACAAACGCAAGCGTGCGTTCGCATAAGACTACGCGCGCACGCAAAACGCACGTATTACACACACACACACACACACACACACACACACACACACAACGCGCACGCACACACACAAACACACACAGTGACATACACAACGCGCACGCACATACAAACACACATACGCACGCGTGCACACACACATACACGCACGAGTGCGCGCGCGCTCCCGCACACATATACATATACAACCCTGCGAGCGAACACGTATACATATACATATTCATCCATGCGCGCGCGCACAAGTCGTACGTATCACACACACACACACACACACACACACACACACACACACACACACAACGCGCACGCACACACACACACACACACACACACACAACGCGCACGCACACACAAACACACACAGTGACATACACAACGCGCACGCACACACAAACACACATACGCACGCGTGCACACACACATACACGCACGAGTGCACGCGCGCTCCCGAACACATACACATATACAACCCTGCGAGCGAACACGCATACATATACATATTCATCCATGCGCGCGCGCACAAGTCGTACGTATCACACACACACACACACACACACACACACACACACACACACACACACATACACACACACACGCGCGCGCGCGCGCTCTGGTAACCAGTACAGAGTGTTAAGCAGCTCACTGGCACTTCACCGCTTGCTCTTTGCTCAAGTCTTGCGACATGATTTTGAATTGATTGGACTTCATAAAATAAAAAAGAAGTACTGCTAACCTATTTTTTAAATCTTTGAGCTTATGTGCATCAACCTCTTTTTTCTAACCCGCTTGATGTGCTAGGTCTGTTTTTTTCAAAGAGGCTTTTTAAAACGATCTTCTGGTATTTTTAACAACAAATAAAATACCAACACTTTTACGCGAAAAGAAAATTGTCAAATGTTCCTTAAATTCCTCGTATGTAACAGAAGAATTTGGTCTTTGATAAACAGATACAGTCTCATTATTCTCTTTTCCACTTTTAATATCAGACGTGAGGCTTGACGATAAACTGTTCTCCGAGAATGCCTTACAAACGCCTGTGCTTTGGCAAAAGATCTTATGGCAACAACGCTTCCTACTGTAATAGGATACAATGGAAATTTATAAAATTATTCTGTTACTGTCACATTTCCACATGTTGTGTACATTTTTGGATTCAGATATTTCAGAATGACAAAAACCACAAATATACAATTCTGGTCTTAGCAACAACTCTGTTGCTATGATTTAACACGAAAATGATAAATGACAAAGGGGAGAACGTGAAAACGATTGCTAGGTGACGAGGGATGAGCGTGAAAATGACGAACGATTGACGTGAGGAGAACGTGAAAATGATTGATAGGTCACGAGGGATGAGCGTGAAAATGACGAACGATTGACGTGAGGAGAACGTGAAAATGATTGATAGGTCACGAGGGATGAGCGTGAAAATGACGAACGATTGACGTGAGGAGGACGTGAAAATGATGCAAGACTGGCGGAAGAAAAACGAGTTAACGATGACTGACTGACCGGAGAAGAACGTAAAATGGGTAAATGAATGGAGAAGAGTGTTAAAATGATAAACGACTAACCGGAGAAGGACCTGAAAATAACGAATGACTGACAATGAAGAACTTGAAAGCGATGACTGACTGACAGGAGAACTTGAAAGCGATGAATGACTGACTAAGAAGAACTTGAAAGCGATGACTGACTGACAGGAGATCTTGAAAGCGATGAATGACTGACTAAGAAGAACTTGAAAGCGATGACTGACTGACAGATCTTGAAAGCGGTGAATGACTGACTAAGAAGAACTTGAAAGCGATGACTGACTGACAGGAGAACTTGAAAGCGATGAATGACTGACTAAGAAGAACTTGAAAGCGATGACTGACTGACAGGAGAAGAACGTGAAAGTGATGACTGACGGACAGGATAAGAACGTGAAAGTGCTGACTGACTGACAGGATAAGAACGTGAAAGTGATGACTGACTGACAGGAGAAGAACGTGAAAGCGATGACTGACGGACAGGATAAGAACGTGAAAGTGATGACTGACTGACAGGAGAAGAACGTGAAAGTGATGACTGACGGACAGGAGAAGAACGTGAAAGCGATGACTGACGGACAGGATAAGAACGTGAAAGTGATGACTGACTGACAGGAGAAGAACGTGAAAGCGATGACTGACTGACAGGAGAAGAACGTGAAAGTGATGACTGACGGACAGGAGAAGAACGTGACAGCGATGACTGACTGACAGGAGAAGAACGTGAAAGTGATGACTGACTGACAGGAGAAGAACGTGAAAGTGATGACTCACTGACAGGAGAAGAACGTGAAAGTGATGACTGACTGACAGGAGAAGAACGTGAAAGTGATGACTGACTGACAGGAGAAGAACGTGACAGCGATGACTGACTGACAGGAGAAGAACGTGAAAGTGATGACTGACTGACAGGAGAAGAACGTGAAAGTGATGACTGACTGACAGGAGAAGAACGTGAAAGTGATGACTCACTGACAGGAGAAGAACGTGACAGCGATGAATGACTGATATGAGGGGAACGTAAAATCAATGACTAACCGAGTGGAGATGAATGTGAACACAATGAATGATTTACGGGACCAGTGCGTGAGAATGACGAATGATGAACGGGACGTGAAGACCATGTGAAAATGACAAGGAAAGGGAAAAAGATGAACAACTGACGGAAAAAGGAGAGGAAGATGAAAAAGGGGTGGGAGAAGAACGAGAGAAGGATGAAAACTAGTTCGGAAGAGACAACAAGAACGTAAGAAGAACGTACAATGGACAAGACAAAAGCGGAACGTAAGAATCGTGAAGGAAGTACGAAAGGAGAGAAAGTGAACGATGAATAACAGACAATTATAAATGAGAGATGGGATGAGATGACATCATATCCATGAAGGACAGGCGACGAGGAGGATGTGAACATGATGTAGGGTGGACAGGACAGTGACATGACGTTGACAAAAGATGGGCCCAGGAGATGGAAAAGGCGAGAACAGCATGAGAACGATCCAGTGATGGACAAAACCAGGGAAAATGAAATGAGAGAACAACACACTACTCACGTGGTGAAAAGAATAAGGGTGAAAATGATGCACTGGGGACAGGACAAGAAGAGAGGAAGAGAGAAAAGAGCGTCAGGTCGATGGACTACATAAACAGTAAAATACTGTCAGAATAATTCAACAAAGGAAGAAATAGATGAAGTGATGACGAGTACGATGAATGATGGACGCAGTGCGTAGAGAAAAAACGCGAAATGAACGATATAAATAGAAAGGAATGTGAAAATAATGAACAATGGACGGTTGAAGAACGTGAGAAATTTCAGTAATGGACAGGACTAGAAGCAGCGAATGACAGACGGGAGTAGAAGAATGAGAGGACGTGAACGGAAGGAATGTTTTATGGAGAACAAGAAAAGAACGTAAATATGACGAAGGAAGGGAAAAAAAACGTAAGTAATATAAATAACAGACACGATAAGAACAAGAAATCCGTGATGGACTGGGAAGAACGAGACTATGGTGAATGACGGACAGGACTATAACATGCTAATTCTGAACGGACTGAGAAAAGAACTTGAGAAAGACGGAAAGAGGGACAGCAAGGGAAGGAAATGGGATGAATAATGGACGGAATAAAACTAAAGAATGGTGAAAGACAGGAGAAAAGGAGAACGCCAGAACGATGAAAGAGAGATGGGAGAAGGACGTGAAAACGATAAAGAAAAATGGGAGACTAACGTGAGAGTGATGAAGGTCAGTTCGGATGAGAAGGCAAGAAACTGAGGATGGCGCATTTGGCCCCCAATGGAAGAAAACAGGCAAACGCCAAAATGATAGAGGGATGGACGAGAGGAGAACAAAAGACGAGTAATGATCGAGATGATTAAACCGTCAAATTAACGAATGAGGAGTTGAATGAAAACAGAAAGCGATGTCTATGAACGAGAGGTGAAACGAAGGATGTGAGAAATGATAAATGATGTGTGAAAATTGACGGACAGAATTTTGATGGGAAAATAACGTGAGAACGACGAAGATAAGAAGGAAGAGAAGAGAGAAGTGCGAGGCCGATGGACTAATGAACGCTGGACGGCGTTGAAGAGAGAAGTGCGAGGCCGATGGACTAATGAACGCTGGACGGCGTTGAAGAGAGAAGTGCGAGGCCGATGGACTAATGAACGCTGGACGGCGTTGAAGAGAGAAGTGCGAGGCCGATGGACTAATGAACACTGGACGGCGTTGAAGAGAGAAGTGCGAGGCCCATGGACTAATGAACGCTGGACGGCGTTGAAGAGAGAAGTGCGAGGCCGATGGACTAATGAACGCTGGACGGCGTTGAAGAGAGAAGTGCGAGGCCGATGGACTAATGAACACTGGACGGCGTTGAAGAGAGAAGTGCGAGGCCGATGGACTAATGAACACTGGACGGCGTTGAAGAGAGAAGTGCGAGGCCGATGGACTAATGAACACTGGACGGCGTTGAAGAGAGAAGTGCGAGGCCGATGGACTAATGAACGCTGGACGGCGTTGAAGAGAGAAGTGCGAGGCCGATGGACTAATGAACACTGGACGGCGTTGAAGAGAGAAGTGCGAGGCCGATGGACTAATGAACGCTGGACGGCGTTGAAGAGAGAAGTGCGAGGCCGATGGACTAATGAACGCTGGACGGCGTTGAAGAGAGAAGTGCGAGGCCGATGGACTAATGAACGCTGGACGGCGTTGAAGAGAGAAGTGCGAGGCCGATGGACTAATGAACACTGGATGGCGTTGAAGAGAGAAGTGCGAGGCCGATGGACTAATGAACACTGGACGGCGTTGAAGAGAGAAGTGCGAGGCCGATGGACTAATGAACACTGGACGGCGTGGGAATGGTGCAGCTATGGCCAGAATAAAGCAAAGGAAACCAGGGCATGAACATTTATTTGCTAACACAGGAAAGGGGAACGCGAGAATGATGAATGGGAAACTCGAAGAGAGAACTGAGATAAGCGGGGAAAACGTGGGAATCATGGAGTACATGAAAATCGGACATGGCCACAGTAATTCCCTGTTGAGTGGAATGAGAAGGGAACGAGAGATTAACGAATGCTGGACGCGATCAGAAAAGACCGAGAGAGTGACAAATGACAGACGAGAATAGGGAAGAGAAAGTGGGGATGGTGAATGGCGAACTTGATGAAGAGGCTGACGAGAAAATGATGAATGCTGGACAGAGGGAAACGTTAAAATGATGAATCCTGGACAGAGGGAAACGTTAAAATGATGAATGCTGGACAGAGGGAAACGTTAAATGATGAATGTTGGCTTGCAGGAAAGTTGCGAATAATGAATGTCGAACAGGGAAAACCTGAGAATAATCCACTTTGGAGAGGGGGGAAACGTGAGAATAATGAAAGTTTGACCCTGAGAAACGTGAAAATAATGAATGTGTACTTAGTGAAACGGTTAAAATATTGAACGAAGGGGCAACAATAATGAGCGGTGGACCTAGGCAAACGTGACAACATTGGACGGAGGAGACATAGAAACAATTTCGAGTGGCAAAACGTGAGAATGATGAATGGTAGGCGCGAAGGAAGGGGGGGGGGGGGGGTGAAAGGGAGGGACGTGAGAATAATGAATAAAGGACAGGGGAAAACATGAAAATGGGTGAATAATAGACTGGAGTAAAATGCGAGAATGTTGAACGTTGGAGTGGAGGAAAGTGTGAGAATAATGAATGTTGGACAGGAGGAAAACTTGAAAAGAATGTTGGACTGGAGAAAATGTGAGAAGGATAAATGCTGGAGTGGGGAGGGGGGACGGAAGGGGGGAGGGGCGTGAAAATGAATAATGTTGGACTGAAGAAAACGTAAGAATAATGAAAACTGGACTGCAGGAAAAGGTGAGAAGGATGAATGATGGAGTAGGGTAAAACATACGAACGGTGAATGTTGGAAGAGGTTGTGTGTGTGTGTGTGTGTGTGTGTGTGTGTGTGTGTGTGTGTGCGTGTGCGCGCGCGCGCGTGCGTGCGTGCGTGTGTGTGTGTATGTATGTGTGTGTGTCTGTGTGTGTGCCTGTGTGTGTGTGTATGTAGGAAGGGAGGGGGATAGAAGACTGAAAATAATGAATACTGGATGGAGGGGAAAACGTGAGAATGACCAATGTTGGTCTGTGGCAAAAGGTGAGAACAACACATTTTGAACAGGGAGAAACGTGAAAATGAGGAAAGTTGGACTGGGAAAAAAAAGCAAGCATGATGAATGTTGGACTGGTAGGACTTATGGGGGGCGGGGAGGGGGGGAAGGGGGGGGGGGTTAAGACGCGAGAATGATGAATGTTGGACTGGATGGGAAGAGAAGAACGCAGGAAAGGTAAGATAACTGATGACAGGGCTGCGCGACGCTGATGAACGAAAGGCGGATGAGGAGAACGAAGGACAGAGCGTGAGAATGTCGTCTTCATGAAAACAGGATAGCGGCAGAGTAACAGCTGGCATAATCAGCACAGAACGAGACCAAATAAGTATACGGGAACGTGCTAATAATGAATGGTGGACGTGGTGAGACGATGAGAACATAAAAATGCTGAGTGCAGAACGAGGCAGAACCTGACAACGGTAACAGAAGAACAAGATGAAAAGAACATGAGGAAAGATAACTGAGAGGTGGAACAGCAACTGGGGAACGTGAGAAGGACGAATGAAAGACGAGTGAAAAAAAAGGAGAACGAAGATCAATGGATGTGCGGAGAAGACAACATGAAACTGATGAATGATGCTATGGAGGAGGAAAGGAGTTTTAGAGAATGGATGATGGATGGGAGGGGAACATAAGAATGATAAATGACGGGCGGGATAGGAAGGGGAGAACGGGAGGGAGTTGAATATAGTACGTTCATCCTGCGATACCGCCGAAAGAGAAATACTGGAGTAGCAAGGAAAATGACTGTATCATAAGTTCGAAGCCATGCAGAATGATATGCCAGCAGTGTATAAAAGGAACTGTTTGTAGCAGAAAAGAATGAAAGTGCGGGGGGGGGGGGGGGAACTGTATGACTTCAAAGGTTGGAGGTGTAGCTGGGAAAGACTAAATACGACAAGCAAGAATGGGGAATATGGACACATGAATAATATACAACAGTGGGTATATACGGTAATGGAAGGGCCACAGAATTAAAGGGGGAGGGGAGGGGGGAGAAGCTGAAGGGCATTAAGTTCAAATTCATGAAATAGTAAAAGAAGACAACTGCAGTGGAAAAGCCAGACAGATGGAAACTGGTGGTGATGTGCCAATCCTTTCAGCGTGTCCACACATGTTTACACGATAACGTGAAGGGCCTCTGGAGAACATCAAGGTATGAACCTGTAATGTAGGAAGTAGAGAGAACACTGGACTGAAAAGTACAATATCCTGCTGTGAAAGAATGCCAGTGAGAAGCAAAGGAAAGGAAGGAAGTAAAAGTATTGCAATGGGCATCAGAAAATCCTACATGAGTGGGAACATGGGCAAAAGCTGATTACTTATAAAGAGGTTTAAGCGGTATCTATCTAAACTGATATATTTTGAGTGGATCAGATGTAAACCATATCAGGGCCGTAATCATCTATAAAGCAATACCAGTTAATATCAAGTCGCCAAACTGAGACTCAAAACACGTTAGACCAAAATTTCAAAAAGACAAAGATTTCTTTAATCGGCGTAATTCGGCATAGTTGCTTCAGGAACCCCACCGCCATCCCTTCCCATCAATACCCATACCAACCCCACTGAATAGTAGCTCAGATTAAAGGACCCAAGCCGCTGTAAGACGAGTTCACACGCGCCTACGGCTTCATGTATTAATGTTCTGACGGTATTGGTGTAGTGTTACATAAACCCTCTACACCCATCTCTTTCCCTCCATTCCCCACCTTTCAGATCGGCCTTCCTGTTGCGGTTATCCCGTCTGCTCTACCACCTTGGTGAGTGATGACGCTCAACCTGAATATGACCTTACACCGAACGTGGCTCGGGTGTCACTCCTCTGCACAGGGTCTATACCTAATCCGCTTTAATATCGGTTTGACGTATGCGCAAGAAATCACGCAACGAGATATTGTAGGATACTACCAGAGGTATGACAAAAGAAACTGCAACGACGAAAAACTGTTTAATACTAAGAGCGGTATCACAAGCAAAGTGTTTCATGTAACGGCAACAAAATAAGACTGAGCTGTACCTTTGTTACACTCAGAGAGAGAGTGAACAGCACACAGCCCGGAGAACTCATAAACAAAGGCTAACACAGCCAGATGCAGAATGTGGAATATGGAAATATAGTAATGTACAACAGTGGGTATGGGAGACAATGGAAGGGCTAAAGAATTCAAGGAGCGGGGAGAAACTGAATGGCCTCAGGTCACTGTAAACGATCAGAAAAGCGTGCGGCGTTGACTACCTCCAGACAGGAAACGGTGAATCAGGGGCACACATACGGTAGCCTGTTTGTTGACCTATGGTGCAGGACACTAAACAGAAATCAACCCTTAAGTAAAAACGTCATGCAAGAAGTGAAGATAGCACTCAGAACGTAGAACGGAGAAAACGGTCAAGACACTGTGTGTGTGTGTGTGTGTGTGTGTGTGTGTGTGTGTGTGTGTGCGTGGTGTGCGGCGCGTCGCGCGCGCGCTGTGTGTGTGTGTGTGTGTGTGTGTGTGTGTGTGTGGTGCATGCGGCGCACGCACGAGATGACTTTCAGTTTGAGAAGAAAGTGTCTTTTACAGACGATAGATAACGGCTCCAGACATCATCAGACTTTGGATGTCTGAATCCAAACAAAGGAAGTTCTTGTCAGACCGAGTTCGTCCGGACACGTGGTGAAAAACAACAAAGTCTTGGCATACCGGCTCCACAATCACTAAGAGAAGAATGCTCCCGCTTTGAGGAGAAATAAATTACTCAAAGCTGAAAGCATCATCAGAAAAAAAAAACTGGGATGGCAGTATCGGAGATGGGCACGGACAATGTCTGTTTCAGACCACTGACAACATTTCTAGGGCAGTCAACACGTACCCAAAAAAAAAAAAAAAAAAAAAGCAAGAAAACGCATGCAAACAAATAAGCAAAACACAAACAAGCGAACAAACCAACCAAAAAAACAACAACAACATAAAAACACTCCTGTCAAACGAAAACCGATTTACATACGGTTCACAGGTACATATTCATAACACCAATGTCCACACTGCAGTCCTTGAATCTGATAAAACTAAGCCTTGTTAAGTGCACTAACCACTGATCATTTCGCTCGGATTTTCCTTTAAAAACCAATACAAAATCCTTTTCAGACAATTCCAACGCAATTAAGATATATCAAGATTTCTAATTAATGAATAGCACCGCAAAACGTACAGCAAGTGCATGTTCCAGTGGTTGAACCCTCACTACCTAGTCACCAGATTACAAGAAAGAACTTGCATCTTACAAAGTTTATCAAGAAAACAAAAACTTTCCAGACCAGAGGAACATGAACAGTTCACAAACGCAGAAAAGCGGTATGCAATAGCATATAACAAAATTCAACCCAAGTTTAAAAGGAAAGCACAGTCAAAGACAGTGACACAAAAGAAGAAATTATTAGCACCGGATTTCTAGAAGACAGGGACACAATTTACACAGAAAAATCCTCATGTCCCCCTCACCTTGCATTCCCACGGGGCGAATTAAACAAGTGTGCAGAGTGTTCAAAACACAGATTGAAGAAAGGGCCACCGAGGCAGGAAAAAACGACAGTGAAGAAACGGAGACAACAGAAATAATAGAGTGAAAGAAGAAAAAAAAGGAAGTTACAAGCACAACATCGCAAGTAGACTGGAACACAGTTTGCACTAAAAGAGCTCTACCCCCACCCCACCCTTTCCTTAGGCGTGGGGTTTCCACCGTACAGGGTGAGTTCTAGGTATGAGTGTGCTGCAGATGGGCTCACAGGATGAGCAAGATGACCGAGGTGAAAAATGAACACATTAAAAGGACGGTCAAGCAGGTTTAGAAAAGTATCATACAGATATTCCTTACAGAAGAACTGTGTTCACATGTTGGCAACACTGGAAAGTTGTTTCCGGATACTCAGAGAATGTAAGCTAGTGCAGGAATGTTCCGTGGGACCTCTTGGATGTTGTGAACTGCCGTTTGACTCACAGAAAGACAGGAAGTGGGAGTGCGTCAGTTAGTAAAGAGCCATGAAGGACTGAGGAGAAGGCGGAAGAGGGAGGGACAGACGACGGGAAGGAATTAAGTGGGCTCTTAGATAATGAGAAATGAACGCTAGCAGCATCAGTTAAACAACAGGCACGACGAAGACGAATGACCAAAGACTGATACAACATGTAGATTTAGAACATGGGACATCTAAGACTTGAAAATACCTCGCTTCGCAGAAGAAAAAAAAATCGACAGTTCTATGATAGCACAGCCACTTGCAGATTTAATACTAACCGCCATTGCAGCGTGTGTTGTCAAATTGTCAAACAGCAAGAGTGCCCGCGCGGTCTCAGCGTGTGTGTGTGTGTGTGTGTGTGTGTGTGTGTGTGTGTGTGTGTGTGTGTGTGTGTGTGTGTGTCGTGCGTGCGTGCGTGCGTGCGTGCGTGCTGGTGTGCGTGCGTGCGCGCGCGCGCCTGAGGAGTTGGGGGTGGAGATGATACGGGAGAGTACGAAAGCAGAAGAAAGCCATGTGACATCTCCAATTTCTGAAAAGGCAAGGTGGGTGGAAGGGGTAGAGGATGGGGTGGAAAGTTACGAAAGTAATAGTAAGAGGTGGGAGAGGTGTTGGCAGATGACTCCAATGAAATATCATAACAGATAATTGCATGGTTCTTAAATACATCGGCTACTGGCGCTACGGACACAAGTTTACTCTATTACTACTATAATCATTATAATAATCACTCTTGATATTATCATCATCAACAGCAGCAGCAATAGTAATAGTAGTAGTACATAGTAGCAGCAGTCGTCTTTTCCTATGGTTATGTTTGTCTTCCGTTCGTTATCCCTCTAACGCCATCCTAGCCTGATTTTTGTTCTCCATTGACTGTGCAACAGTTAAAACGAATGCGCTGAGGAAGATATGTGTTCACTTTAAAACAAAAAACAAAAACAAAAACAAAAAAGAAAATACGGACCCGATGGTTCAATCAGATGTAGGACCCAAGGTCGTGAGATCGCGTTGACGTGGCTTTCGTAGTCTGATCGAAATAATGCAACAACGATCAAGAATTTTTGACCATACGACCTGCACTCTATACTCCTTTTACACCTTGAAAGAAACTTTCGAATCAAATTATCTCCCATCCCATCCAACACACCACCACCCCAACTACCCCCCCCCCCCCCATCTCTCTATCCTCGGTGAACGCAAAAAAAATAATGTGTCGCCAATACCGACCTTTTCTGAAGAAGCGGACAAGGACTACAGCTGAAAGGAAATGTAAAACAACAGCGTTTTGGCCACTCGCGCGTAAACGAGTTCAAGGTGTTTAAACTTAAAAGAACATCCGAAGCGGGGGACGGGGAGAGAGGTTGGAGGATACGGAGTTAAAGAGGGAGCTGCTTTCCAGCTGAATTTATCAGTAATTTACAGACTCAATGAAATGGAGCGAGGGAGGGGAAGCAAGCTAGCGGAGGCAAATGTTTTGTCCGATTCACCATCGCAAAGGCAGGCCCTGTATTTTTATCACAGTGTGTGTGTGTGTGTGTGTGTGTGTGGTGTGTTGTGTTGTGTGTGTGTGTGTGTGTGTGTGTGTGGGGCTGTGTGTGTGTGTGTGTGTGTGTGTGTGTGTGCGGGCATGTGTGTGTGTGTGGTGGTGTGTGTGGATGTGTGGTGTGTGCGGCTGTGTGTGTGTGTGTGTGTGTGTGTGTGTGTGTGTGTGTACGTGTGTGTGTGTTGTGCGTGTGTGTGTGCATGCGTGTGTGTGTGTGTGTGTGTGTGTGTGTGTGTGTGTGTGTGTGTGCTAGCGTACTTTAATGTGTGTGTCATGTGTGTGTCTGTAAAGGTGTGTATGTATATGTGTGTGTGTGTGTGTGTGGTGTGTGTGTGTGTGTGTGTGTGTCTTGTGTGTGTGTGTGTGTGTGTGTGTGTGTGTGTGTGTGTGTGTGTGTGTGTGTGTGTGTGTGTAGCGGACGGGAAGGGAGATGATAAAAAAGGCGGGGGGGGGGGGGGGGGGGTATAGGGTGAATGGAAGGGCAGGGGAGGAAGAAGGGGTAAAGTTAGTCTATACGACTCGTGCATTGCAGGTGCGATATGTCTGTCTCTATCACGGTCGGTCGGTCGGTCGGTCTGTCTGTGTGCGTCTCTCTCTCTCTCTCTCTCTCTCTCTCTCTCTCTCTCTCATTCATATATACTCTGAGTGGTGTGTGTGTGTGTGTGTGTGTGTGTGTGTGTGTACGAGAGAGAGAGAGGAGAGAGAGAGAGAGAGAGAGAGACAGACAGAGCGAGAGCGAGAGAGAGAGAGAGAGAGAGCGTGTGTGTGTGTGTGTGCTTGCGTGTATGTGTGTGCGTGCGTGCGTGTGCGTGTGTGTGTGTGTGTGTGTGTGTGTGTGTGTGTGTGTGTATGTGTGTGTGTGTTTGCATGTATGTGTGTGTGTGTTGTGTGTTTAGTGTGTGTGCGTGCGTGCGTATGTATGTGTACCTACGTACATGCACTCACAGATTCTACTTCAGAACCACCAGACTTTCTCCCCATTTATCCTCCGATCCGCCTTCAACACCCTCCATCCTCCCGTTGAGACAGATTCCAACAAAACAACTCCCCTTGACAGACGACCCCCGAACCCCGGCACCAAAGATCGCCCCGCCTGCCATCAAACGGCGGTTCCACCGACCCGCCCTCTCTGGGTTCTGTGGCTCCCCCCTCCTCTCGGGACCAACACAGGGTGCCAGTTCTCCAAGGTTCTGGAAGTCCCTGACCACATTTGAGCTGCGGATGGTCATCTACACGTGTGCTCCCAGCAGTTACATGCTATATCTTTTTTAATGCTATGATATGGTGGCATTAGCCCTGCCTACGTAACACAGCATTCACGAGTCATTAGGCATATTCAATACCATCTGACTGCGCCATTGGCCCTGCTAGCTGTGGAGTCCACCTCCTAACCCCCATAATTGGATGATTTTTTAATTGTGTTTAGTCCACAAAACAGGGCATTCACGAGTCATTAGGCGTATTCAATACCATCTGACTGCGCCATTGGCCCTGTTAGCTGTGGAAGTGTTTTTCTCCCACAACTAACCGAATGATTGATTAACTTTTTTTATAGTCCTTATAACCGGGCATTCACGAGTCATTAGGCGTATTTAATACCATCTGACTGCGCCATTGGCCCTGTTAGTTGTGTAGGCCACCCTCCTTTTATTCGATGATGTATCAACTTTGTTTTTAGTCCACCTGACAGAGCATTCACGAGTCATTAGGCGTATTCAATACCATCTGACTGCGCCATTGGCCCTGCTAGCGGCGTAGTCCTCCCCCTTCTTTTATTAGGTGATTATATTAACTTTTTGAAGTCCACAAAACAGAGCATACACGAGTCATTAGGCGTATTTAATACCATCTGACTGCGCCATTGGCCCTATCTGTGGAGCTTTTCTCCCTTCATTCGATGACAACATTTACCTGCTTTTTTTTTTCTTTTTACATTAACCTTGTTTTTCAGTCCACGCAACAGAGCATTCACGAGTCATTAGGCGTATTTAATACCATCTGACTGCGCCATTGGCCCTGCTAGCTGTGGAGGGTTTCTCCCTTCATTCGATGGTAACATTAACCCTTTTTATCTTTTATCATTAATCTTTTTTTGTTTGTTTGTTTGTTTTAGTCCACGCAACTGGGCATTCACGAGTCATTAGGCGTATTCAATACCATCTGACTGCGCCATTGGCCCTGTTAACGCGGAATCCCCTACCACCCCTGCCCCCACCCCATCGCCCTTTCTTCGACATTAATATTAACTTTCTCAGCCCAGGTAACAGGGCCTTGATCAGACTTAAGCCGTATTCAATACTATCTGACTGCGTTACTGGCCCTGTTAGCTGTATTTTTTTTAAATATTATTTTATCATTATTATTATTTTTTTTTTTTTAGCACGAGTTGCCTAGGACATTGT
>CM065721.1:68202111-68204611 GCA_033310375.1 Conus canariensis
CCGGACGAAAGAGTGTACGGAGGGGGAGAGCAATTCACCTATCTCAACCTCCGGGGTCGCGTCTACCCTGTGTGGACCCGCGAACAAGGTGTGCACGTGAGACATGGTTTGTTAACCCCTTGGGTGCTGAAATTTCCTCACTGCGGGTTGGAATGTCCGGATTTGGAGCGGTTTAACTACACTTTGTGGGTGCCGTAGCAAAGTCAGAGTCATTGAGCCGTTAAAAGAAAAACAAAACAAAACAAGCTAACTACTACACCAATACAACGCATTTGGGTCAGTTTGGTGATCTTCAGGCCAGGCAAATAACGTGTTATATTACTATTATTAATACTTACATTGCGCTTATCCTCGGCAAGAGAACAAGCTCTAAGCGCTTTCCAATCCACATTTTCGTTTACACAACGGGCTGCCTACCTGGATAGAGCCGACTGAAGAGCTCTGGCGCTTCATTCAATCATTTCCCGTGTCATTCAGTCAATATCGTTCACTCCATTCCGTTACTTCTTTCATTCTTTCCCTTTCTCACGCAGGGTGCATGCTATGTGTAACGTGTCATCCATACCAACGGCCAAACTGGCCTTCTTTTCCGAAAGTTGGTGATTTTACGTGTGTGCAAGATGTTATGCGTGCGTTCACACACGGAACCTCGGTTTATAGTCTCATTCAAAGGACTGTATGGGAATTGGAGTCAGAACGGAAAAATCCCCTGTACCGAAACGGCCCGGCGGAGATTTGAACCCACAAGCCCAGGATCACCAAGATTATGAGTCCGGCGTTCTACCAACTGAGCTATTCCCGCCCCCAAATTTATGACGATGAAAAGGAAAGATGAAGATATCGTTACTTCTCTCTTTAGAATTGGGGGCAACAGGCAAGGGAATGGAACCGAGGCTAAAGGGGAGACAATAGGGATTGACGTCACAATGGTAATAATGAGGATATTAAGATAAAGAAAACACTACTGTTACCACTAGTAACCAATAATGATAATAATATTGATGGCAGTATATTCACAACATGATAATAATAATGACAATACTAAGTTGATTAAAAGACCGTATACAAAAATAATAATGACGATGACAATAATAATTTGGTGATAATAATAAATAACGATACTTACAGAAGAGGAAGAAGAGCAATGAGTAATATCATTATAGCAGCAATGATAACAATGATAATGATGCTGACAACGACGATGACGATGATGATACTACTACTACTACTACTACTACTACTACTACTACTACTGATGATGATGGTGATGATGATAATGATGATGATGATGATGATGATGATGATGATGATGACGAAGATGTTGATGATGATGATAATGACGATATCGATGTTGGTCGTGATGTGGATGGTAGTCCCAGTGGAAAAAAATAATAGCAATGAATATAATCCATTACGCTAAAGACAGCGCTGATTAACTGGCTGGCTCCTCAGCTGATCGACTGCTCTTTAGTTCTCTCGATAACCTGATCCGCTTCCTTTTATTCTTTAAATGGACTGAGGGACGGATCGACCTCTGTTCAGGAGTGGGACGAAACAAGAGCTCCCTGACCACCTTCCTGGCGGACCAGATGTTTAAGGCAGGGGGAGATTACCACACCACCTACTATCCGCAGCCCACCTGGCTCAGCACGCGCAACTACTTCCTGCATTATACCGGAAGCAACTACGCCGAGATGGACTTCCGGCACCAGCATTTCTTGGAGCTCTTCGTGGAAGGGAACACCAGCTCGGCTGAGTGGCACATCCAGGTGAGAGAACTTTTTGAGGAAATGGAACATTAAACGCGTGTGCGCACGCGTGCGCGCGCGCGCGCGCGCACACACACACACACACACACACGCACGCACGCACGCACACACGCATGCACGCGCGCGCGCTCACCACACGCACGCGAGCACGCACGCACGCACACATACACACACGTACGCACGCATGCACACACGCACGTACGCACGCACGCTCACACATGCACACACGCACACACACATATACACACACATACACGTAAACACACATGCCTACACACACACGCGCCCGCGCGCGCGCGCAAACACACACACACACACACACACACACACACCACACACACACACACACACACACACACACGGCACCTATGGTGCAGTGGTTAACATCACAGACTAGGGGGCTAGAAGGCCGTGGGTTCTAATCCCACCAGGAGCTTTTACTCAGGGGGATTTATGGGCTCTGGCTGGCTCGTACCCACAGTTAAGTAAACTGAGCGTTCAAATGGGAAGACCAGAAACAAACATTCGAGTTTCGTTCACTTAGTGGATGCGTCTCACAAATTTCCTGACCAGCACTGCAGGTGTTTGTGTCTCTCGGGCCTGTTTCACACTGGGGTAAGTTATGGAAGAGCACAGCCCAGTTCTGAACAGAATGGAGATCCATGGCACCATTGTTTCATTATGCTCATCCTTGTTGATCATTTGTTTAAGTCTCGGATTCTCCGACTCTT
>CM065721.1:68214611-68232111 GCA_033310375.1 Conus canariensis
CTTCCTCCACTCCTCCCGGTTGTCATACGCTCTTTGGCAGTTGTTGAGTGTGAAGCCAGTCCATTCACTGATGTTGTCCTCCCATCTCTTTCTCTGCCTTCTTCTTCTTCTGCCTCCTCCCAATGTTCCTTGAAGAATGGTTTTAGCAAGTCCTGTTGATCTTGATACATGACCATACTAATTCATAAGGACACATACCGTCAGTGAATCTCAAAGTTTTATCTTCACCGATGGGCAGTAATCTCTTTACTGACGCGCAAGTTTTAGCTTCGCTTGTTTGTGGAAATTTATCTGGGCCTACTTGTTAAAGTGCGGTTCATTCTCTTGACTCTGTACTTGTTGAGTTTGATATTCACTCAATTGTGGGGTCAATCTTGAGTTAAATGCCTTATTCTGTCTTAATTTGCGTCGGATTATGTTCACCTACATGTTGAGTTTTTATTGTCATTTACCTGTAAAATTTGAACATAAAGATATTAATGTAGGTGGTCATTTATAAAGAGTCTGTCCTTAAGGTTTAGGTGCATACATTGTCTTGGTCTTCCTCTTGAACTCCACGAGGATCATTATTTATCTTCAGTTACTCGAAAACAGCTCAAACTTTACCTAGAAAAAAGTAAACAAGCAAACAAACCAACAAACATACGAACAAAAACTCTTTTGTTACTCGTGGCGATTCTCTAAGCCAGCCGAGCGTAAAAAAACCTCAAGGCTGACGGATTTTCTCTCTGTGCTAACGTACAAACAAAAACTTTCTGTTTCTCATGGCGATTCTTTAAGCCAAGCGAGCATCAAAAAAAAAAAAAAAAAAAAAAAAAAAAAAAAAAAATCTCACGGCTCACGGATTTTCTCTCTGTGCTAACGTACAAACAATAACTTTGTTTCACATGGCGATTCTTTAAGCCAGGCAAGCATTAACCAAAAAAAAAGAAAAAAAAAGGAAAAAAATCTCACGGCTGACTGATTTCCTTTCTGGGCTAACGTACAAAACAACAACCACAAGAAAAAAAACGTTTTTGTTGCTCATGGCGTTTCTCTAAGCCAGGCGAGCATTAAAAAAAAAAAGAAGAAAAAAGCCTCCCGGCTGACATTTTCTTTCTGAGCTAAAGTACAAACAAAAACTTTGTTTCTCATGGCGTTTCTCTAAACCAGCCGAGCATTAAAAAAAAAAATTCACGGCTGATGGATTTCCTTTCTGTGCTAACGTAAAAAACAAACAAACAAAAACCTTTCTGTGACTCAAGGCGTTTGTCTAATCTAGCCGAGCATCACAAGGAAAAAAAAAAGGCCTCACGGCTGGCGGATTTTCTTTCTGTGCTAACGTACAAACAAAAACTTTCTGTTACTCATGGCGTTTCTCTAAGCCAACCGAGCATCAAAAAAAAAAAAAAAAAAAAAAAAAAAGAAAACACACACACACACACACACACACACACACACACACACACACACACACACTCACACACACACAAAAAGCCTCACGGCTGCCGGATTGTCTTTCTGCTGTGCTGCAGACGTCATCAAACGCAACATGCTGGATCTGGGGTTGGGCGGATGGATGGCAGATTTCGGCGAGTACCTCCCGGTGGACGCGGTGCTGCACAGCGGGGACGCAGCCCTGATGCACAACCAGTGGCCACGCCTATGGGCCCAACTCAACCAACAAGCCATCGCCGAAGCGGGAGAAGCGGCCAAGGATGTCGTCGTCTTCTCCAGGTCTGGGTTTTCCGGTGAGAACTGTCGAGGACCCTTTGTCTCTGATAGGATAACTGACAGTTTTAGGCTCTTAAATACGTATAAATATCCTAGTATATAAAAAAAATGTTCCCGGGCTACAGGTAAACTGTCAGAGGTTCACCGTGTCTAAAGCATGGTACGATGGAAGCCTGGATGTCTACACTCCTCATTCCGCCGCCTTTCACCTTTCCTGAGCTGAATCAGGTCTAGCCATTTGTCTGCTGTGTGGACAGAGAAGGCTTTCAAACCCGAACAAAAATGCGACCCCACGAATGGTTCGAACTCACAACCCGTCAGCTCCGCAGGTAAATGCTTTGATCAAGTGACTACCGGCTCCTCTGTGATGGTGAGAGCCATCAGATTAGTGGCAGACAAAGGACAGGGGAGGTAACTCTTGCTCTGTTGATGAACACAACTGCGCGTACGTCACTTAGAATTCACACTGCTAATGGTGCCCGATTAACTAACATACAAGCAGACCAGACGTGCACCGTATACACAAGAAAGCTTCTCTTGAGATAAAATGAAGTCCCACGTTTGAGCCTATACTGCGAGCTGACCTATGATCACAGGAGAAGAAATCCAGAAACACAGATTAACACCGTATTCAAGAATGGCGCAGCCTTGTTGGTCTGGACCATTGCTTCCACATAAGACAGGCAAAAAGAGCGGAAGACGGGTGCCTTCAGTGTGTGAGATGAGAAGGAATCTTGAGGAAGGTTGAGAGACTTTAATGATCAACAACAAACAAGAAGGCGATTCAAACACGATGGGTGGTGCAAACTTAAGAAAGGAAGAGGAATAGGGGGAGGGGGGGGGGCAGAAATACACGTGCGCGCGCACGCGCCACACCACACACAAAACACACACACGTGCACACACATACACACACACACTAAACACACAACGCACACACACGCATGCACATACAAATGCAAGGACGTACAAATGCAAGCACGTACAAATACACGCACACACCCACACACCCTCTCTCCACCCTCCACCAACACACTACGTTGAGAGAGAGAGAGAGAGAGAGAGAGAGAGAGAGAGAGAGAGAGAGAGAGAGAGAGAGAGAAGACGAACGAATCTTATTTTAAGAGGGTAATGGAATATGCATCACCAGGGTTTTTTTTATATCCAGCCCTCTAGGCAAGAACAATAATATATGGTGTAAGAAACAAAAATCACCAACGTTTATGAAGAAAAATGCAACAAACAATACATGATTGCCATTTGAGGGAAAAAATCTAATTAACAATCAAATGAACGGGCTGAAAGGAGAAAAGAGAGGAGAGAGAGAGAGAGAGAGAGAGAGAGAGAGACAGACAGACAGACAGACAGACAGACAGACAGACAAAAAGACAGAGACATCGACACACAGGACAGCGACAGACAGACAGACACACACACACACACACACACACACACACACACACACACCACACACACACACACACACAGAGAACCAAACCACTGTCACCTTAACCCATCCCATCCCGTCCCCACCCCCCATCCCCCACCCCCCTCAGGTTCCAGCAATGTCAGCATGCTGACGTGGGCCGGCGACCAGAACGTGGACTGGTCTCGCAGCGACGGCGCCGCCTCCACGGTGCCCGCCGCCTTGTCGTTGGGGCTGTCCGGGATGGGGGTGACCCACTTCGACATCGGCGGCTACACCACCTACGTCCTGCCGGCCTTCAAGATGGTCCGCTCGTCAGAGCGCCTGCTGAGGTCCGCGGAACATGCTGTCTTTGGCCCTGTGTTCAGGACGCATGAAGGTAGGAGGGGGAGGGGGTGGTAAGGTGAGGAGGAGCAGGAGGAGGAGGAGGAGGAAGGTGAAGGGAAGAGAAGTAGGAGGAAGAGGAGGACGAGAGAGAGAGAGAGAGAGAGAGAGAGAGAGAGAGAGAGAAGAGAGAGAGAGACAGAGACAGAGAGAGACAGAGACAGAGACAGAGACAAAAAAAGACAGAGAGAGAGAGAGGAAGAGGAGGACGAAGAGAGAGAGAGAGAGAAGAGAGAGAGAGGAGAGAGAGAGAGAGAGAGAGAGAGAGAGAACGAATCAGGAAACTATATTCGATGAAGGATTGAGAGAGAGAGAGAGAGAGAGAGAGAGAGAGAGAGAGAGAGAGAGAGAGAGAGAGAGAGGAGAGAGAGAGAGAACTCAGGAAACCTATATTCGATCAAGGATTGAGCCTTTGGTCCCGTCTTCAGGACGCATGAAGGTGAGGAGCAGGAGGAGGAGGAGAAGGAGGAGGATGGCGGGAAGGGAAGTAGAAGGAAGAGGAGGACGAGAGAGAAAGAAGAGAAGGGAGGAGAAGGGAGGAGAAGGGAAGAGAAGAGAAGAGAAGAGAAGGAGAGAGAGAGAGAGAGAGAGAGAGAGAGAGAGAGAGAGAGAGAGAGAGAGAGAGAGCTCAGAACTCAGGAAACCTTCATTCGATCAAGGATTGAGCCTTTGCCCAGTGTTCAGAACGCATGAAGGTGTGGAGGAGTTGAGAGGAAGAGAAGGAGGAAGAGCAAGAGGAGGAGAAGAGGAGAAGGAAGAGGAGGAGGAGGAAGATGGAGGAGAGGGAGAAAGAAGAGAAGAGAGAGAGAAGAGAAGAGAAGAGAAGAGAAGAGAGAGAGAGAGAGAGAGAGAGAGAGAGAGTAGAGAGCTCTCTCTCTCTCTCTCTCTCTTTCAACCCCGCCACTCCTCACCTCTCTCTCTAACTCCCCCCCCCCGCTCTCTCTCAATCCCTTACGTGGTATAAGCCTCCTCTCAGCTCTGAAAAATCCCTCCTATAAACGTTTCTGACAGGAATCAAACTCACGACCTCCCAGCTCGCATTCCAGAACGCTAACCACTACATAATGACGCTGGACATGTTATTTTTAGATTTGATTTATTGTGTTGTTAGATGATCGATTTTCATTAATCAACGGATTGATAGATTGACTGAATGTGTGATCGATCGATTGATTATATCAGCTTTCTCCGTTCTTTCTGTAGGCAACAACCCCCAGGCCAACACCCAGTTCTATTCGTCCTTTTACATGCTGAATTGCTTCAGACGTCTGGTGAACATGTTTGTCACCTTGAAACAGTATCATCAGCACGTGAACACCGTCACCGTCACCACAGGGATCCCTGCACAGCGCCCTCTGTTCCTGAAGTAGGTCATTTGCGCGCGCGCGCGCGTGTGTGTATGTGTGTGTGTGTGTGTGTGTGTGTGTGTGTGTGTGTGTGTGTGTGTGAGAGAGAGAGAGAGAGAGAGAGAGAGGAGATGTGTGTGCATGTGTGTGTGTGTGTGTGTGTGTGTGTGTGTGTTGTGTGTGTGTGTGTGTGTGTGTGTGTGTGTTGTTTGTGTTGTCAGTACAACCATGAGTTAATCTAACAACAAACTGGTTTCAGTGTGCGTGTGTGCGTATAGAGTACTGTAGTGTAATGTAGTGTAGTCTAGTGTACTAATTCTACTGTAGTTAGTGTAGGCTACTGTAGCGTTGTGTATTTTGTGTAGTGTAGTGTACTCTAGTGTAGTGTAGTGTGGTGTAGTGTAGTGTAATGTAGTGTAGTGTAGTGTAGTGTAGTGCTCTATAGTATAGAAGTATAGTATAGTTATATAGTATAGTATAGTATAGTAGTATAGTATGGTATAGTAGTAGTTAGTGTAGTGTAGTGTAGTGTAGTGTAGTGTAGTGTAGTGTAGTGTAGTGTGATGCACTTTACGTACTTTCCCAGCATGCAAAGTAGGTTTACCAATGATATTTTTTCTTATTGGTCAAAGACCCATAAAACCCACTTTTCCCGTCTACCCGGTTTGTTTTCTTATATACCCCAGCATGTTTGTACCGACGAAACTTTTTGAAAAATGATCTAAAGCTTATACATACTTGATTTATCAAATAAAAGTCAACACTTCTTCACATTCAGATTTCCGAAAAAAAATCCATTTTCAAGATGTAACAAAAGTCATTGTAGAGCATGTCAGTTTCGTGTAAATGATGGTATTTAGTATTAAAATGCAGTATCTAAACTTTGCATTCTTTTCCGTAAGTTACAATGTTTCAAAAACGCATTTGAAAAGTCGATCAACACTGTTTTGGGTTTGTGAACGTATGTAGTGTGTGTGTGTGTGTGTGTGTGTGTGTGTGTGTGTGTGTGTGTGTGTGTGTGTGTTTTTCAGTTCAGTGGTTATGTTAACGTCGGTTCATCATGGATGCAATAAGACGAATGTACATGGGTTTGTGAACGTATGTAGTGTGTGTGTGTGTGTGTGTGTGTGTGTGTGTGTGTGTGTGTGTGTGTTGTGTGTGTGTGTGTGTGTGTGTGGTGTGTGTGGCGCGCGCGCGCGCGCGCGCGCGTGTGTGTGTGTGTGTGTGTGTGCGTGTGCGTGCTCTCTGGTTTTTCACATGTATATGCATTTTCCCCCTTTTTTGCCAGCATATGTTGTTTTTTTAAAACAAACGTTATATCAGTCAACTGACTGATCAAATACCTTACGAATCAATCACTCGCAGATTGGTGACTTTTGGCTGTACCCCAGGTGTGTGTGTATAATAGTTCTATCGATCTTTCTACGGATTTTTACCATACGTATTTTCTCATTGTCCTGTTCAGTGGAATGCAATATGTCCTCTCGTTTTCCTCCTCTGTTGACATGAAAGCTGCACATTACACTCACTGACTCACTCACTCACTCACTCACTCACTCACGAGAGAGAGAGAGAGAGAAAAGAGGGAGAGAGCTAGCTTTCTATAAAACCTAACCTCTAAAGATAGTTTACTTGTTCATTCGTGTAGTCTTTATGAGAGGTTTGACTACACTACCACTACTATTATCACTATCGGATGGGCGTACAGACTTCAAATGTTCATCTATTTGAAGATGCTTGGACTATTTAATTAATTTTTAATGTGTCCTTTTATAAAACGGTGCAAATATTCATATTGAAAAATGGTCTAGTTCTAAACGCTGCAAATGTTCATATTGAGAAAGCGAACTAATTCTCGGACTTCTTCCATTTTCCATTCTCATCCCTCAGTGCCGCACCAAGGGAGGCAACCTCGCCTGGGATGAGACCGTGACTGGCGGCAGTCGCCGCTATAGGCGACCAACTCTTCCCCCCCCCCCCCCCCCCCTTCCAACCTACTTCTAAAAATCAACTCTGTATATGTTTTAACTTCTTTTACATTACTTGCACATACCAACACTTTGCCTTGCGTTACTTTGTGGTTGCGGAGATCCAGGTCCCTTCTTGTCCATCCTCCTGGATCCTTAGGCTGTCTTGTGCGTTTTCTTGTTTTTTACCTAACCGTTTGCTTGTTTACTTTTAGATAAACTCTCTACGTAACAGTATTCGATATATACCAGTCCAGTATCTTTCTCGTCACTCTCTACATAAACGTGTTCGATATAAATCAGCCCATTATCTTTCTGTAACTCTCCTCAGAAACGTGTTTGTTATACATCGGTCCAGTATGTTTCTGTCATTCTGCACATGAACGTGTTCACTACAAATCATTCCAAAGTCTTTCTGTTATTCTCTACATGAACGTGTTCGTTACAAATCAACCCAGTATCTTTCTGTCACTCTCTATATAAACGCGTTACATCAACCCAGTATCTTTCTATCACTCTCTACATGAACTTGTTCGTTATACATCAACCCAGTATCTTTCTATCACTGTCTACATAAACGTGTTCGTTATACATATCTTTCTATCACTCTCTACATAAACGTGTTCGTTATACATCAGCCCAGTATCTTTCTGTCGCTCTCTATATAAACGTGTTTGATACAAATCAGTCCATTATCTTTCTGTAAATCTCCTCACAAACGTGTTTGTTATACATCAGCCCAGTATCTTTCTGTCACTCTCTGTATAAACGTGTTCGATACAAATCAGTCCATTATCTTTCTGTAACTCTCTTCACAAACATGTTTCTTATAATAAACCAGTCCAATATCTTTCTGTCACTCTCTACATAAAGGTGATCGCTACAAATCAGTCCAGTATCTTTTATGTATATGGGAGTCGTGACCTGGATGTGGCCCGGCCCTCTTAGAGTGCAAGGAGTTCAGGGCCGAAACACTTGTCTGAGGGGGTTTCTTATCTTATGACCTTCTGTTGTCAAGCTCTCCCTAGAGTTTCTTCCTGCTCTCTCTGCATACACTTGTTCCTTATGAATTATCAGCTCGTCATATCCTCCACAACCCAAAATAGGAAAGAAAATGACACTTCTTCAATCTAGTTCTGCTGCCAAAACATCTAACCACCGCTTTTGCTGTTACCAAAAACACACAGCTACCCGGCAGACCCTCACAGCTACGACATCGAGTACCAGTACCTGTACGGCGACGACCTTCTGGTATCCCCCGTCTCCCTGCCAGGACAAAGCACCTGGCCCGTGTACCTGCCTCCCGCCAACCATACCTGGATCTATCTATGGAACGCCAGCATTACCTCCCCTGGAGGGGAGAAGCTGACGGTACCCACACTGGTAGGTCAGCCGCCCGTGTTTTTCCGTAACGATTCGGCTTTCGTCGACGCTTTCCGGAAGATCGGGAAGATGGAGCTCGTCCCGCCTCCGCCTTTACCACCGACCACTACTGAGACGTCTAGTACTCCGTCTTTGCCACCGATCACTACTGAGACGTCTACTACTCCGCCTTCGCCACCGATCACTACTGAGACGTCTACTGCAGGAAGGGAGACAACTGCTGGTGGGCCCGGGAATGGTGGTGGTTCTTTGTGTGGTCGGGGAGTTGTGTGGAGGATGTGTTTGGTGTTGGTTGTGTTCTTTGTGCGTGGCTCGTTTGGTGGTTAAGGATGTGTTGTGAAGTTTGATGAATGTTTTGAGTTGTACACCGTGTTGTTTTCTATCTCGTCGAGTTGTGGGGCAGCGCGAAGTAGTGATGATGTGATGTGTGTGTGTGTGTGTGTGTGTGTGTGTGTGTGTGTGTGCGCGCGCGTATGTGTGTGTGCGCATGCGTGCGTGCGTGCGCGCACGCGCTTGAGTTTGTGTGTGTGTGTGTGTGTGTGTGTGTGTGTGTGTGTGTGTGTGTGTGTGTGTGTGTGTGTGTGTGTGTGCACTCAGAGTAATCTTACATTATTTCGTCAATAAAGTGGTTTGACTCAGTCTGTCGGTTCACTCATGTGAGCGAGTGTGTGTGAGCGCGCGTGCGTGTCTGTGTGGAGATGCACGCTTGTTTGTGTGTGTTATTTAATGTGCCCAGCATATACGATGAAGAAGTCTGGCACGCGCGTATGTGTGTATGTGAACAAGAGAGAGAGAGAGAGAGAGAGAGAGAGAGAGAGAGAGAGAGAGAGAGAGAGAGAGAGAGAGAGAGAGAGATCAGTTATCAGTTTAACACTAAATGCTGGCTCAAATTTATGGTAGGCCTCAAAGCGTTTACGAGGATTATGTAGTGTTCTTGTGCAAAATCCTCATTGTGGCGTGTGACCACAAGAGGCGAATCCTCACTACTGCTGAGCTTCTTGAGTGGTTTAACTGGAAAACATCTCATGTGCGCAATAAAAACATGCCAAAGAATCTGTGGGGCTGCATTGAATAAAACAGGTATTTAATACATATTGCAAAAACAACGGTGCAAAATAAGATCAGTCTTTACAACATTACAGTTCAGAGGTACTACTGACAGTACTGTGGTAGACGCGTTCAAGGCATGAACATACATATAATTCAACGTCATTCATAATTTAAGAAAAAAAATTCAGAAGATACTGTTCAGCTTTCACAAACATTGTACATTGATTGAAACAAATGCAATGACTGGTCCGTTGAACGTTCGCTACCGTGTGTGTTTGTGCGTGGTGTTTTTGTGTGGTTTTGTGTTCATGCGCGCCGTGTGCGTGCGTGCATGCGTGTGTGTGTGTGTGTGTGTGTGTGTGTGTGTGTGTGTGTGTGTGTGTGTGTGTGTGTGTGTGCGCTTGCGCTTATGTGTGTTCATGAGCGTATAATGTGTATTTGTACATGTATATAATCGTTCACATCCATTTGCTTGAATGCACGTTGTATGCGGTTTGGCGTTTGAGTGCACTCGAAAGAAAAAACAACCTTCAGCAATGTGCACGATAATTTATGCGTATACAATCAGGAATCCAATGTACGTAGTACAAACACTGCTGTCATGTTCAACTGTTCTGTGAACATACCCGAATCAGTTTTGTAATTAAATCAGGAACAACCTAGAACAAAAATGAATTCTAACAATAAGAACAACAATACAATAATAATAATAATAACAATAACAATACTAATAATGATAATTATACTAATGACAATAATAGTGGTGATGATGATGATGATGCCTCCTTCATTACTTTTGAATTTATACAGCCTCGATCACTTTACCGCCCCCAAAAGTACCACAAACGCTATCGATCTCTGGCTACTTTAATACTGACCGACAGTGTATTCCTCGTGTGTGTGTGTGTGTGTGTGTGTGTGTGTGTGTGTGTGTGTGTGTGTGTGTGTGCGCGCGTGTTTGTGTGTGTATGTGTGTGTGTGTGTGTGTGTGTGTGTGTGTGTGTGTTTGTGTGTGTGTGTGTGTGTGTGTGTGTGTGCGTGCGTGCGTGCGTGCGTGTGTGTGTGTGTGTGTGTGTGTGTGTGTGTGTGTGTGCGCGTGTGTGTGTGCATGTGTGTTTGTGTGTGTGCGTGTGTGTGTTTGTGTGTGTGCGTGTGTGTGTGCGTGTGTGCGCGTGTGTGTGTGCACGTGCGCATGCACGTGCGCGCGTGTGTGTGTATGTGTGTTTTACATCTTTACCACATCTTAAGCTCTTTTCCTTTATGTAGGCCCTTTGCTCTCATCAATTCGGCAACTTGGTTTTCAACTATAAACACAACAATATGCAAATAAATGAATGAATAACGAAACAAATAAAAAAAAATAGATAAATAAACAAACAAATGAATAAATAATAAAATCGAACTTCTTCGATCAACCGAAATGTTTTACATTGGCGGCAACAAGTCCATCCGAGTTGGACAAAACACCGCCAGGCTGTCGAAAACCTCAGCCTGGCTGGAGACCTTTTTTCTTTCACTTTGTTCAACAGAAGGGTTGGTGGTATCATGGAGAGCAGCCGTGAAAATCAGTCGCAGGTGGCATTTTGGTGGACATTTTTGGTCACATATTTCTCTAAGCATTGACAGAGGGGGGGCAGAGAGAGAGAGAGAGAGAGAGAGAGAGAGAGAGAGAGAGAGAGAGGGTGGGGGATGTTAGAATAAGTCAAAAAGAGTTGTTTCCCTTCCAATTCCCGTTTCTTATTTCCGTCTCTGTTCACTAGCCCAGCAACACCCTAGAGGCAAGTTCTTTGCTCCAAAACATCGGTAAAAGCCTAAAATCAACTGGTGTTCACGTCTAGCGCATGAAAAGATATTGAGCCTTTTGTCTGAATGGTAACAGAAAACCCAGTTGAAATCTGCAGACGAACGGCTATTGTCCGAAGAAGAAGTCGGTGGTCTTGGTCAGCTCGCTGGACAGGTCACTGGCGGTCTGAGAGCTCATGGACGACCTCCGGAATGGTTTGATAGGGGGCAACCTACACACACACACACACACACACACACACACACACACACACACACGCCACCATATACATATAATTCCGTTCTTGCATAAAGTTACTCCCAACTGATGAACGAATGTACACGCAAGAATGTGCTCACTCCAAGAAGGAGAAAGGCATTCGTTTAGACAGGTTAAGTATTGAAAACAAACCAAAACCCTGAAGTAGTAGAAATCCTGGCTATAACCATATTTGTCGCCGTGCACTCTTCTGCCTGGAATACTGAACAGCAGCTTTCTCAAACTTGCATACACTCATGTGTATGCTACCTAAGGAGATTACTTTTCCGTATTTCACGCAGAAGTATACACGTCGGTTTATGTGATTCTTAACACAGACAGAAATATCTTATCTATTAAAATGACAGAATTAATCTAAACACTTTCAGTACAAACAAACCTCTCAAAGAACGCGTTTCCTGGAATATTGCCGCAGAAAAGCAGAAAAAGTGTGTGTGTGTGTGTGTGTGTGTGTGTGTGTGTGTGTGTGTGTGTGTGTGTGTGTGTTTTATAAAACAGAGCCGGATTGAGTGAGCTCTCCCTCCGGTGGGCACCACAAAGTCTGTCCAACGGCAGCCCCCACCCCCATCCTTCCCACTTTCCCCTCCACCTCTCCACCTACTCACCTAGAATATCTCTGCAGACGATCCCTGGTTTCCGGTCGGAGTCCCGCCGCGTTGAGCTTGCCCTCCATGAGGTCACGCGCTTGCTTGCGTTGCAGCAGCGAGGATTTTTTGCTGAGGGGGAAGCCCAGAGGGTTCATGTCCCGCTGGGAGGAGGGCGGGCGGGTGCGCGGGGGGTAGGGTGTACTTCTGGTCGGACATGTCCAGCGGGTTGTCCACGATGTTGTCGTGCATGGAGAGGAAGAGCGGGATGTAGCACATGTAGTCCAGGAAGGAGATCTGCCGGAGAAAAAAGTTAAGAGCTAGAGTACTGAAGAATGGTGATGTAATGTAATGTTGCTTATAGGCCAACCGACCGCAAAAGAAGAGAATGTCAAGTTGTGCGATTTGATCTCTGGACGAGGATTATGAATGAAACGACAAAAGAAATAACAGCAAGAAGACGTGTAAACACATTGAACATCAAAGGATTAAACAAATCTGATAAGAAAAAACAAAAACCCATCTGTCAGGCATGTGGTTAGCTCGCACGTGTCCATGTACATAATTGCTCTCTCTCTCTCTCTCTCTCTCTCTCACACACACACACACACACACACACACACACACACACACACACACAAACCAAACAGTCTCTGTCTGGTTCAGTTTTAACGGTTTAAAATGCAGTCAGTCGTCGATCTAGATAAGCATTGCCTTTAAAAGCTACAAGTCAGAAAGGAAGATTTTAATTTTGTTGTTTTGTTTTCGTTTTTCAAAGCGACGAACCAAACCACCGTTATCGTTTTTCCCACGCCCCTTTACAGACTTTGACTCTAAGATTAAAACAGTCATAAAAGGGCTGTCTAATTTCAGTACCTGCAGTTTATTGGTTTTCGCGAGATTTTCGTGGAATCAAATTTTGTATTTGCAATCAAATGATGTGTGGCAAAGGATGTATGCGTGAGGAAATCTCGCTGCATGCGTAATGAAGGAGTGAGCGACAGACTGTAACAACTCTCAGGCGACCGGTTGTTGCCATACGAAATGCTGAATTAACATTATGCGACGGACTATAACAATGGCACAACCAATGTTAGGTAGGTCTCAAGGTCTGACCAGCGCGTCTTGCTAATGCGTAGGTCAGACATCTTTAAAGTCGAAGCCACGAGACACTTCTTAAATCCTCCCATCTTACTCATTAATTAAATTTATCCATCAGCTTTAAATCGTGCGCAGTGTGGTCTCAAAACTTAGCGGATGTAAGGTAAGGTAATGTTGCTTAGAGCCCAGCCGACCGCAAAAGGCCACATCAGGGCTGTCACCGCGTTGAAGTCACTCAGCGGATGTGGTGTAGCGAATATGGACTGATTCGCACGCAGTGGTAGCTCCTTGATGAAACTGAAACTGAAACTCACGACCTCAGTTCTCATTCCCTCTTCCCCCACACACTGACTCCTAGTCATGTTCCCCCTCACCTCTCCATACTGGTTGACCTCCATCTTCTCCATGATATACTGCTGCTGCTTCCAGTTGAGGCCCCCGGCGATGAGCTCGATCTTCAGCGAGTCGGCCTTGATGTAGTTGCCGTCGCGGTCGCTGCGGCGGTTGTGGTAGAACATGTTCATGTAGAGGTCCAGCTTGCGCTCGATGTCCGCCAGGTTGCACATCTCCAGCAGGTGCTTGCTCAGAGGACTGGCCACCGAGCGGGAGAGGAGGGAGTTACATTGGAACGTGGCGAGGACAGAGAGAAAGAGAGAGCGAGAGCGAGAGGAGAGAGAGAGAGAGAGAGAGAGAGAGAGAGAGTGAGAGAGAGAGAAAGGGAGACAGAGAGAGAGGGAAGGAGGGAGGGAGGGAGACAGATAGAGAGAGAGAGAGAGAGAGACAAAGAGGGAGGGAGGGAGGGAGAGAGAGAGAGGGAGAGGGAGAGAATGGGGGAGAGAGAGAATGAGAGAGAAGGAGAAAGAGAAAGGGAGAGAAACAAAGAAAAACAGAGAGCGAGAGAGACAGAAATAGAGAGAAAGAGAAAGAAAGACAGAGAGAGAGAGAGAAAGAAAGAGAAAGGAAGAAATAAAGAGAGAGAGAGCGAGAAAGAGACAGACAGACAGACAGACAGACAGACAGACAGGCAGACAAAATAAAGGAAAAAGGAAAAGGGGGGGGGGGGGGCGGGGGGAGGGTGTGTGAATGCGCACGATGTTGTGATATTTTGTCCTCCAAATACTAGAACATTGATAAAAACCGATGCTCTGTTTGAAACACCAAAATATCAAAGTTCACAAGAGCACGTCCATCGCTAACACACACACACACACACACACACACACACACACACACACACACACACGCACGCACGCACACGCACACACACACACACGCACACACATATAGATAGATATGTATGTGCGCGCGTGTGTGTGTGTGTGTGTGTGTGTGTGTGTGTGTGTGTGTGTTGTGTGTGTGTGTGTGTGTGTGTGTGTGTGTGTGTGTGTGTGTGTGTGTGTGTGTGTGTAAACTGAAAGGAGAAAAGAAAGGAAATAAAGGGTAAGGAAAGAAAAGAAAAACGATTTGAAAAAAGGGAGAACAAATGGAAAAAACTGGATGTTGAGGAACTGAAAAAAAAAGAAAAAAAATTGTCCTAACAGGCACCAGAGGACGACGAGAGTAGGGCTGGAAGAGGAGTGTGTGGGAGAGGGAGGGGAGAGGAGAGAACAAAGGAAGGGCTGAGGGGAAGGGTGGGGATTAGGAAGAGTAGGGCCAAAAGATGACAAATCACGCACGTTCTCATGCTATCCTACTACATTTCCCATTTTCCTATAACACCATACCAAATCAAGCCATCCGTCCGTTTTCCAATCCCAGACCTCATTCCAACTGGTAAAGAAAAAACAAAAAACTGTGGGTGCCTTAACCAGCTCTTTGAGGGAAGGGGAAGAGAAGTTTGCAAAATATTGTCTTAGAAATATGTCATCTCGAACAAAATTGTCGACAATGATTTACGATGACCCCTTTCCTTCTCCCCCTCCCCCTCCACACACACACACACACACACACACACACACACACACACACACACACACACACACGCAAACTCCATTCCACTAAACAGAAAAGATTTGAGAACCGTTCTTCATTTACATCTTCCAAACCCAACCCAACCAAACCCTCACCCAACCCCCCACCAAACATTTTGTTGCTCTTCATGTGAGCGCTCATCATTATTTACCATACAGAAACACGTTGTGGACCCACTCACCCCCTCTTCCCTCCTCAATCCCTCTACTACAGACCTAAAAACAAAAAAAAATCTAGCCCCTCCTCCCCCCCGTTTCCCGGACGGAACGATCCGCCCCTGCCATTTCTACTCACTCCATGGAAGAGACCCGTTCGCAGAGAGCTGTGATGACGGCGAACATTCGGAAGGTGACTTGGGTAGCATCCGTGATGTTCAGCACCTGCACACCAACAGGCAATGGCGTAAGGCGTGATGCCTCGATTGGTCAACATCTTTCCTAAAATGAACTGGACATGGGAAATTCAGCTGTCTGAAAACAAGCCAGTGATTGACACACACAATGATGGCGAGCTCTGCTCCCGTAATCGGGGACGTAACCATTAACTGGTGCAGTTCGTGGAGCCCATTCACCTGGCACAAGGGTAGGCAAGAGTTTTACAGAACGAACAAGGACACTTCAAAGGAAGTTACAAGCTCGCTCAGTCAGTCCTTGCTGACACATACTCACACAACAACAGTCGTGCACAAGACGTGTCCCAACTGGCGTGGTCTCTTGATGGTGAATACTGCCACACAGACAAACAGAATCACCTGCTACCTCAGTGTGGTTAACAACGAGTCTTAATTTAAGCAAGGAAACAGTTAGAAATAACAAGTGTTTGTTTGTTTCTTTGTGTGTGTGCATGCGTGCGTGCATGCACATGCGCATGCGTGCGTGCAAGCGTATGTACTTGCGTGCGTGCGTTCATGCCTGCGTGCGTGCGCACGCGCGTGCTGTGTGTGTGTGTGTGTGTGTGTGTGTGTGTGTGTGTGTGTGTGTGTGTGTGTGTGTGTGTGTGTTGTGTCTGTGTGTATAAAATAACATGTTATGTATCATACGTACAGTGGAGGAGGAAGAGAGAGGGAGTGGGGGAGGGAGAAAACTCCAGCAATCTGTCTGATTTTGTCAAGTGTATCACTGGCTGTTCATATTTCCTGCATCACTTGCGACAGCTGGTGGACTGTGTGCGGAGAATTGTTCGCCACTGTGCAATCCATATTCCATGTTGGAGTATAATGTCTGTCAAATCCTGTCACAGCTTCTTCATATTGGTAAATTAACACAATGAAAAAATATATATAATTTTTTTTTTTGGCTGTCCCAACCTCTGCGCCACCTCAGAGGCAGTGCACCCACGCCGCTCATTCCGACACCCTGTCCACAGCCACAGCCCGGTCGGCCCAGCCGCAGCCCCGGCACCGGCAATCCACAGGGAGCAGTCAATGTCAAGTCGTCAAGAGGCCACCCACCAGAGGAGACACTGCACTGCTGCCGAGTCACTTCGGTGGTGTTCAGTGGCGCCTGTTCCGATCTAACATACGCAGGACACCACCTACTAAGCCCCCTACTGACGACAATAATTGCTTAGTCGCGGATCCAGCGTGAGTGAGCTCTCCCTCCGGAGGGCGCCACCACGTCCGTCCAACGACGGCCTCCATGGACTCGCCGATACCGGTGACCCCGACGGAACCAAACCAAGGCCACAGACGTAGAGAGGACATCGAAATTGAGGTCACCATGAGAGCAGGGCATGAAGGGCCACAGAATTTGAGACATTTTTTTTTTAATGCTGATCGATGAGAATGAGGATGATTAAGATGATGCTACGGATTTCCATTTCGGTCTGAGACTACATGACAGGGCTGTACTCTACGCTTCCTTTCATAATATATCCCGGCGTCAACCAGGCCCGAGAGATACAGGCACCTGCAGTGTTGGTCATGAAATTTGAGCAACACTCTCAGAAACGCATCCATTAAGTGGATGAAACTCAACTGTGTGGTCTCAGTCTTCCCAACTGAGTCCGCAGCAAACTCAACTCTGGGTAGGAGCCGGTCGGGGCAGAAAAACCCACATGACTGATGGGATTCGAATCAAATGAAAAATATTGTGAGTGGGAGGGACGGAGGGAGGGACGGAGGGAGAGAGAGAGAAAGAGAGAGAGAGAGAGAGAGAGGAGAGAGAGAGAGAGAGAGAGAGAGACAGACAGATAGACAGACAGAGGGAGAAGGAGGGAAAGAGAAAGTGAAGAGGGCGCCGACAGTGTACAGAAGACATACCGATTACGCCCTTTCTCCAAGTCGCTCTCTCCGCAGTTCTCATCTCTTTTTTTGTTGTCCCTTTCTTTGCGCAGTTAAACAATGCTGATGGGAAACCGGGAAAACCGACAAGGACAGACAAACAGACAGACAGACAACAGACAAACAGACAACAGACAGAGGAAGAAAGAAAGAAAGAGGCATACAGAGAGACACGTGGACTTACTCGGAAAACATAGTCCATCTGTTTAGGAGTCATCTTGTTGACAGCTGG
>CM065721.1:68239611-68252111 GCA_033310375.1 Conus canariensis
CAGCGGGAAAATGGGAGTTCAGACAAACAGAAGTGGAGAGGTGTGGACAAATCAGAAATAGAGAACAGAAGCATTGCTTCGCATCTTGATTTGTGTGGTTCAATAAATGTTGAAGCTTTTTGTTTAACTCAGCTTCGTTTTCTAAGCACCGAGTAAAACCACGCTGAATTGTCTGTTTTCGGATTCATTTTGTTTCATGATGGAAAAATAAACTTAAGCATTCTCCAATGTGAAGCCAACACTTACCTCGGAATGCATAAGTCAACAATACCTACAAAGAAAGGAAATCGCCTGTTCAACACGACTACTCATCCGCTAAAGTCTCAGTTAACGCTCTGAATAATCCTGACAACAAAACGTGCACCTTCTTTTGTCCAGTTTTCAATGAAACACAAAACTGTGGTCACATAATAAGGACAACGCTGTAAATTTTCTCACACAGTCTCTCACTCTCTATCTTCTATAGATACCTGATCTGCAAAGGCATGCACACACGCACGCACACGCGCACGCAAGCACACACACACACACACACACACACACACACACACACACACATCTACACACACACACACATTTATATATTATACACACACACACACACACACACACACACACACACACACACACACACACATACACAAACTCTCTTCATTTATATATTCAGCCCCCCTCCCCCCACCGCCTCCATCCACTCTCCCCCATTCAAAGGCGTAAAGTGACTGCCCACTATATGTATAACAAGAAACTCAAAGGGGCTTACCTCTCCTCTGTCCGGCATTCTTCTCCGTGTGTGCCCACCCTTGATGGCAGAATCATCTGGTGGACATGGACAGAATGAAGGCTCTGACTACATGATAGTATGGCGGCTCTGACATAACGATATCACAGAAGCTCAGGCTTAACATTTATGGAAATAGATCAGAAAGTTATCATGTATGTAGTCAATGCATACGGAAATCCAATAGAATTATTTCACTGAAGGTAAAGAGTAGGATTCGCAACTTTTTTTTTACTTCCTACCCTAGCAAAAAAAAAACCCAAACAAACAAACACAAAAAAACAACAGCAACAAAAGATAATAATTAAAGAGAAAGATATGGCAAAAACCACAAAATGGCGCACATGAAGAACATTCTTTGCACACAAGTGCACATCTACCAAAACAGTGAAAGCACAGTACGGAAATCAAGGCTATCTTTAAGGGGAAATGTCGCTGGTGTGTTATCATCAGATGATGAACTTGTAATAAAATCAGTTGCGAAATTCATCGCGGAAGCATTGAAAATTAGACGGATGAAGGATAGTGAAATTGAAGATAATACATTATAAGAGATATCTCAATGAATGTTATCATTCATCGCATGTTGAAGAGATCAGTAAGATACAATGTCATCATTTGATTGAGTGGATGGTCGAGTCAGTCTTAATTTTTTTTATTTTTTTTTTATTTTTTGTTTTTTGGGTTTTTTTTCATGTTGAAGACATCAGTAAAATACAATGTCATCATTTGATTGAGTGGATGGTCGAGTCAGTCTTAAGGTGTTTTTTTTTTAACCTTACTGCATTACTCCTGTGCGTGAGGTGAGGACAAAACGAAATGTTACGAATTTATTTGTTTTTGTTAACTTTGGATTTGATACACACTAGGAATGAAAGTGTACTATTCGTTTGCAGGAAAGGAAGAGGGAAATGTTTTTGTTCTGTTACCTCTCCCCCCTTGTCAAAAGACCTCTTTGGTAATGACAATAAAATATCAAAGTGTCAAGTGTCTCTCTCTCTCTCTCTCTCTCTCTCACACACACACACACACACACAATCACACACACAGTCACACACGCGTAAACATGCATACACAGGCACAGACATACATACAGACAGACATACTCACATTCACACACACAGTCATACACGCTCACATTCACACACACAGTCATACACACACACACACACACACACACACACAGAGGAACAGACACAGACACACACACAAACACACATACACAGAGTCACACACGCGTACAGACCGGCAGACACACATACATACACACTCTAACATAGTCGCATACGCGTACACACACGCACAGAGAGAGAGAGAGAGAGAGAGAGAGAGAGAGAGAGAGAGAGAGAGAGAGAGACAGACAGACAGACAGACAGACAGACAGAGTACCTGATGTTTTCATGCGTTGGAATGATGGGAACTTGGTGTACGATGATAGACTGCTGTCCTCTGGAACAGGAATAAACGACAGCACCGTGTACCACTGGTTTGTAATGGTTCACAACACACACACACACACACACACACACACACACACACACACACACACAACCACACACACATACACACACACACACTACCCACACACACACACACACTCTCATCTCCTCTCTCCCACCCCACACACACACACACACACACACACACACACACACACACACACCAACACCTCTTCTGTTGTTTTTTTTTTTTTTACCAAACATGCACGCTTTAGCCCAAACACTCAGCTTATGGTATCAAGTTACCCCCCGCGCTGTCTTGATTACCCTTGAACACCCCCCACACGTATGTTGCTTACGTGTCACACTTCTCCTATACCTAATTACAAGCAGTACATCAATTACAGTTCAACTGCCCCCTGGTCTCTTTCAGGAAGTAACTGAAGGTCGCTCACCTCGACTTAGACGCCGTTCGTGTTTTGACCAGCTGGAAAAAAGAAAGATATAATAAGTAATAATAGTATAATGATAATAGTAGTAGTAGTAGTAGTAGTAGTAGTAGTAGTAGTAGTAGTAATAATAATGATGCTTCAATATCAACAATGAAAATCAAACAGCTGTGACGACGATAATGGTGATGATGATGATGTGATGATGATGATTATGAAAATGAAATAATCCATGCTTTTTTTCTCTGAAAAAGCACAAAATATCATACTAACGTGAGCAACAAAAATCAAATTACTGTCGTCTTCATCATTATCATAAGTAGAGCTTGTTCTCATGAAAAAGCGCACAAAAATCTATATATTTCAACATCAAAAATCAAAATCAAATCATCATGACCATCATTATCATTATAATTCAGGCTTGCTCCCACGGAAAATATACGAAATACCGTCTTAACAGGGGAAATCAAAATCAGATAAATAGAAAATGCGCACTCTAGCCAATAACGATATCCTGAGATCGCTCGAAACAGAAACATAACCGGGACAGACGGACAGGAAAAAATCCACAAGAGGGAAAAGGACAACAGCAGAAGTTGCTGGGGAAAAAAAGATGAGAAGAAGGTAGAGAAAAAAGCAAGTAAAATAATAGCATCAGCAGCAGCAACAACAGCAACACCACAATGACAACGTCAGCAAGGGAAGACTTACAAATCACACTTGGTGTAAAATGAACATGAGAAGAAGAAAAAGAAAAAAAAGGAATAGATGATATGAAAGAATGGGCTCCAGATAAGAAAACGAACAAAAGAAATGACACAAGCATGAAACAAAATGAGGATTGAATGCATGCATAAAGGAAAGAAAAGGGAAAAAAAACAAGTACAGGCAAACGATCTGAGCAACATCAACGGGGACGAGGGTGGAAGGGAGAGAAGGATGGAAGGGAGAGAGAGAGAGAGAGAGAGAGAGAGAGAGAGAGAGAGAGAGACAGACAGACAGACAGACAGTCAGACAGAAACAGAGACAGAGAGAGATAGAGACAGAGAGAGAGAATGGAAGGATGGAGAAACAGACTGACAGAGAGAGAGAGAGAGAGAGAGAGAGAGAGAGAGAGAGAGAGAGAGACAGAGAGAGAGAGACAGAGACAAAGACAGAGACAGAGAGAGGAGATACACAGAGATGGACGCAGAGACACAGAGACAAAGAGAGCGCGAGAGACCGTGAGAAGCCGACAAGCAGAAAAAAAAAAAAAGAGACGAAACACAGCCTCTACCAACCCACTCCCCCCCCCCCCCCCCCCATCATCGCCCCCCCCCCCCCACCTTCTGAATGATCAAAACACATCCCACGGAAACCAAAGACACTCCCCGCTCAGCAACTTACTCATTGTGGGAAGGCCCGATGTCCCTCTTGTCCGTCTTCTCAATGGGTCCGCCCAGCCCCCGGGGAAGCGCCTTCTCGTAGGTCACCATGGATTTGGGCTTGTCTTTCTTCTGCAAAAATCGCCAACGTCTTTGTAAAAAAAACAACAACAAACAAACAAACAAACAATATATATATATATATATATATATATATATATATATATATATATATATATACACATACACCTGCAAGACCACTGAGAATCATAAAGACAAATTAACACAATACGCTGATGACACAGAATTCTTGTTATCTGGAGATAAAAGCTCGTTTGAAACTTGTATAGAAGTTCTGGATAAATTTGGCTCTGTTTCAGGTCTGCATATGAATACTAAAAAAACAAGCGTAATTTGGATAGGCAGACAGAAAAATAGTACAGTTCGTCATATGGAACACTTAGGATTTTGTTGGAACCCGCCGAAATTTCGCATACTTGGAATTTGGTTTACAAATAATTTAGATGAATGCATATCGCTAAACTACGCAGACAAGTTAGCAGAAGTGAAATATTTATTCAATATTTGGATAAAACGACAGTTAACTCCCCTTGGCAGAGTCGCAATCTTAAAATCCGTTATCCTTTCCAAGTTAACTCATTTATGTTGCTTCTACCTCAGACATATTCTATCAAACTTGCCAAAATCTTATATACAAATTTGTGTGGAACAAAAAGCCAGACAAAATTAGCCGAAAAAATTCACATAAAAGTATTAAAAACGGAGGTATTGGTATTCCTGATGTAAAAACTTTTGTGATGGCACTAAAGCTGTCTTGGATTCGCAAAGCTGAAAAGTCAACCCATAAATGGAAAGATATTTTGTTGTTTAATTATCCACAGTGGAATTATTTTTTAAAAAAAACTTTGGGCCAGAGTTTGTTTCCAAATTTACTAGGTATAACCAATTTTGGGCAGATGTTTTTAATGCTTATAAAATATTCCACTATAAATGCATACCTAAAAATTCGGCTGAGCTTCTCGCTGAGCCTCTTTTTTTTATAACAAACGTTTTCAAATAGATAGAAAATACATAGTCTCTAAATCACTTAATGACAAAAACGTATATTTTTCTTGGACATTTTCTAGACGAAAATGGAAAACCTCTGTCGTACTTATGTTTTAAAGAAAAATACCAAATCGAAATCAATTTTGTTACTTTCATTGATATATATCCATAATAACAGATTTTGTGAAACGGTTTGGCATCATTGTAAATAACAAGTATACAGACACACACCTGTGTTTAAACAATTGTTTTCCACTCATAAAGGCACAAATTTATATTATGATACTGTAACTGCTAACAATGAGACACTAAAATGTTCTCATGTGTGGGACACGAAGCTAGCCAAGAATCATAACTGGAAAGACTGCTTTTTAACTACACACAAAATTAGTGAAGTAAAGCTACAGTGGTTTCAGCTAAAAATATTGCATAGATGTTTGGGTACCAATGTTGTCTTAAATAAGATGGGAGTTGTAAATAATGATAAGTGCAATTTCTGCAGAGATAATAAAGATAGCATTGATCATATATTTTGGAAGTGCAGACATGTACAGATATTTTGGAATTCACTTACTAATCTAATGAATGAGAAAAGTATAAATGCAGAGAATATTAGGATCACGGAATCCTTTGTCTTGCTTGGTCATGACAGTGTTATTACTAGTGATGAAATATTTAACTTTATAATGATCTTTGCAAAATATTACATATTCAACTGCAAAGCAAAAAAAAAATAATGTCCCACAATTAAACGTGTTTCTCAATAAATTAAAAATAAGATATAAAACTGAAGAATATAATGCATGTTTAAAAATGGACCACACACATTTTTGCAATAAATGGTCTACATATATCCCATTACTATGCAATATTGACCCTTTACCATAACTATACATACAATAAGAGAAGTTATTTAATTACCAACATTTCTAGGGAACGGACTCTATATCTTGATAACAAAGCAAAATTATAATTGAGGCCAACCTGATACAGCAAAAGATGTCTATATGTAACCATGTACATATGCTTGCATTCTACAAACAGCATGTCGGATAATGTGCAAGAAATGTACCCAGTCTTTGAAATACTATTGATACCCATATTTTCTCTCTCTCTCTCTCTCTTTCTTCTCTCCTCTCCCCCCCCCCCCCCCTCTTTCTCCCTCTTTATGCTCTAAATACTAAAAAACAAAGCATAATAAATGTACATTTGATGCTTTATGCTTTGTTTATGTACTCATACTGCTCTATGCTTTGGAAAAAAAAAAGAAAAAAAAAAGTCGCCCATCTGGGGAGTATCGTCTGGCGTAATTATGTCTGATAATATGCGTACGTGCGTGTGCACGCGCGCGCGCGCGTGTGTGTGTGTGTGTGTGTGTGTGTGTGTGTTTGTGTGTGTGTGTAGGTTAGAGAGAGAGAGAGAGAGAGAGAGAGAGAGAGAGAGAGAGAGAGGTCGCACGCGCTGGCGAATGCATGCGAGCATGGTACGTATTGATACGTCAGATGGCGGAGGAAGGCTTGGAGACCATTGACCAGTGTGGGCTCCCTGGCAAATACAAGGTCTGGTGTCTGCAGTTCATGCTGATACCAAAGCTGCTATGGCCTCTGATGATATACGACATCTGCACCAGCATAGTGGAGGCAATGGAAGCCAAAATCAACAAGTTCACAAGGAAATGGCTTGGTGTCCCACCCTGTCTGACTGACATAGCGCTGTACTGTCGCCAAGCAAAGCTGAAACTACCACTGAAATCCATCCTGGAGGAATACAAAGCAGGGAAGATCAGACTTCAAAGCATGCTGGAGGACTCAGGAGACAAGGTGGTAGAAGCAATCAAGCCCCAGCTGAAGACAGGCAGAAAATGGAAAGTTCAAGAGGCGATGGATTCTGCAAAAGAAAGTCTCAAGATCAGAGAAATAACAGGACACACACAGACCAACAGACAAGGACTGGGGGTGACCAAAACTGAATGGTGGTCAAAGGCCAAAGGAAAAGCCAAAAGAGACATGATGATTCAGGAGATGAGGAAAGAAGAAGACCAAAAAAGACTCCAAAAAGCAGTCCAGCAGAGCCAGCAAGGGCAATGGACAACGTGGGAGAATGCACTCCAAAGAAGTCTCACTTGGAATGACATTTGGCACATGGCCCCTCTCAGGATCAGCTTCATTCTCAGATCTGCATATGACCTTCTGCCCTCAAATGCAAACCTGGTGAAGTGGGGGAAAACAGACGATCCTGCATGCCCCCTCTGCCATGAAAAACAAACAGTGGAGCATGTCCTAAGCTCATGTAAAGTAGCCCTGGCTCAAGGAAGGTACACATGGAGGCACAACCAAGTGCTCAAAGAGATTGTACAAGTAGTCTGGGCTAGTACCAACACCACAAAAGGGAAAATCAGGACTCCAAAAGCACCCGCAACATTCTTCACGGCAGGAGGCAGCAAATCATGGCCAAGAACAACAGTGCCACTCGAAACATGCAGGCAGAGTCTGCTGGATGGGGCAGATGACTGGGAGTGCACTGCAGACCTCCCAGAATGGAAGAGTCACCCAGAGATCATCAGCAAGAGTGGCATGAGACCAGACATAGTAGTCCACTCTCAGTCAACCAAGCAGCTGATCATGATCGAGCTCACGGTGCCATATGAGAACAGAATGGAGGCAGCTCAAATCTACAAGACTGAAAAGTATGCTGATCTGGCAAACAGCCTGAGGAGAGAAGGCTATCAGGTCAAAGTCCTCACTGCAGAAATTGGAGCTAGGGGGTTTGTAGGAACGTCTGCATACAGCCTCATGAAACAGCTCTCAGTTGCAGGGAAGGAAAAAAACAGAGCCCTGAAAGCAATGGCAGAAGCGGCAGAGAGGTGTTCAAGCTGGATCTGGTCAAGGAGGAACAAAAGTGAACTTCATAAGGCTTAATTTCCCTACAAATATCAGGTGTCCCTGTGGCTCAGTGGTTAAAGCGCGAGTCATTAAGTGGAAAATGAGCATGTCCAGAGGGTCATGGGTTCGAATCCCAGCCATGGCTCGTCCCAAGATGGGAAAAAAAAAAGGGGCAGCAGAGGGACATCCGGAGTCATGAACCGGGTGTGGCCCAACCCCCCTAGAGTGTCAGGAGATAAGGGCCGAAACACTTGCTTGAAGGGGGCTTCTCTTCTGAGGACCCTCTGCTGCCACGCTCTCCACGAGTTTCTTTCTACTGATGCATGGGTAAACCATTGACTTCCGGGAATAGGCCGGAGGACATCCGGGAAAGACCGGAGGACACTGGGAAAGACCAGAACCGAGGGCTCTGTGGGCTGGCTCCCCACTTTGCCTTAAACATGTGGCTACTAAGAATAAAAGGAAAAGATGCTCCCAGGATTCACCGAAAGGGGGAGAGAATGATGAATCCATCGGTGCTCAACCAATCATGACTGCAAATCCCAAACGGACTATGAACATGGACCAAATGGAATATCCATGTGTCTGTGGAAAGCGTTTCGCTACCACCCGTGGCATGAAGATCCACAGAACAAAGATGGGATGTGTGAAGACTCATCTGAATGAGCAGCAGCGCACTGCATCAGCAGATAAGACGTCGGAAGACCAAGGCCAGGATTTAAACCACAGTGCCAAGGACATCCACGCTGTTGGTTCGGATGAGGAATTTGCACAGGCCCTCGATGCCAGGCGCCTGAAACTCAACCTGCCACGAGCAAACGAAACTGAAGATTGGGAGAAACTGGATGCAAAAATCGTCCAAAGACTCGATGCACTGATAGGGAAAAGCACCCTGGAACACAAACTAGCCACATATGGGGACATTGTGTATGCCACATGTAGAGACGCCTATGGAGCAAAACTACCCAAAGAGAAAACACCTCCAAAGAAATCCAGACGCCAAGAAAAGATGGACAAGATCAGGGTCCAAAAGAAAAACCTCAAGATGCAAATGAAGACCGCACTGCCAGCTGAAAAACAAGGCTTGGAAAAACTGTGGAAAGACCTGAAAGAAAAACACAGCGCCCTCAGCAAAGCGGAATCTGCGAGGAAGAGGAAGAGCAAAAAGAAGAAGACACAAGAGCGCTTCTTCAGAGACCCCTTCCAGTTTGCCAGAACACTGTTTGAGCAGCCAAAATCTGGGACCCTAAGTGTGGACAAAGGAGTTCTTGAGCAGCATCTGAGGAAAACATACTCTGACCTACAGAGCAAAGCACCACTCGACATTCAAGGTCTGGTGTGGCCAACCAACCCTGAGGAACAGTTCAATGGCAAGCCTCCAACGTTGGCGGAAATCAAGAAGGTGGTCGACAAAGCCAGAGCCAAATCATCACCAGGGCCAAACGGAATACCTTACCAGCTTTACAAGAAATGTCCCAAGGTGCTGGAGTGGCTCCACAAGCTGCTGCGATCGGCTTGGAGAAACCAGAAGATCAGCGGCCAGTGGATGACGGCAGATGGTGTGTACATCCCCAAAGAGCAAAACTCAAGTGACATCAGCCAGTTCAGGCCAATATCACTACTGAACGTCGAAGGGAAAATCTTCTTCTCTGTCATGGCAGCAAGGCTGACCAAGTACCTGATGGAAAACAAGTACTTGGATGTGTCAGTCCAGAAAGGTGGCATCCCAGGCGTGGCTGGCTGTGTAGAACACGCCACAATGATCTGGGACGCAATCCAAAAAGCAAAAACAGAAAAGAGAGACCTGGACGTAGTGTGGCTTGATCTGGCAAACGCATATGGATCTGTGCCCCATGAGATGATACAGTTGGCTCTTGAGATGTACCATGTGCCAAAGAACATCTGCGACATGCTCAAGAAGTACTTCAATGGCTTCTCAATGCGGTTCTCTACCAAGGAGTACACAACAGACTGGATCAACTTGGAAGTGGGTATTGCAATGGGCTGTGCAATTTCCCCAATACTGTTCGTGCTGGCAATGGAACTCATCTTGAAAGCAGCAACAAACAACGCGAGACAAACAGACCTTGGCGATGGATACAAGATGCCTCCTCTCAAGGCCTTCATGGATGACACTACAGTGATTTCATCCAGAGAAGACGAGACACGTCATGTGCTGGAGAGGCTGGACGACATAGTTGCCTCATCCAGAATGAAGTTCAAGCCAAAGAAATCACGGAGTCTCTCACTGAGGAAAGGAAAAGTGGCCGGATCTGTGGTCTTCAGTGTTGCCAACCAGGCCATTCCAACAGTCACAGAAGAACCAGTCAAGAGCCTTGGAAGATGGTATGATGATACGCTGAAAGACACACAAAGAGCAAAAGAAACCAAGCAGATGGCGGAGGAAGGCTTGGAGACCATTGACCAGTGTGGGCTCCCTGGCAAATACAAGGTCTGGTGTCTGCAGTTCATGCTGATACCAAAGCTGCTATGGCCTCTGATGATATACGACATCTGCACCAGCATAGTGGAGGCAATGGAAGCCAAAATCAACAAGTTCACAAGGAAATGGCTTGGTGTCCCACCCTGTCTGACTGACATAGCGCTGTACTGTCGCCAAGCAAAGCTGAAACTACCACTGAAATCCATCCTGGAGGAATACAAAGCAGGGAAGATCAGACTTCAAAGCATGCTGGAGGACTCAGGAGACAAGGTGGTAGAAGCAATCAAGCCCCAGCTGAAGACAGGCAGAAAATGGAAAGTTCAAGAGGCGATGGATTCTGCAAAAGAAAGTCTCAAGATCAGAGAAATAACAGGACACACACAGACCAACAGACAAGGACTGGGGGTGACCAAAACTGAATGGTGGTCAAAGGCCAAAGGAAAAGCCAAAAGAGACATGATGATTCAGGAGATGAGGAAAGAAGAAGACCAAAAAAGACTCCAAAAAGCAGTCCAGCAGAGCCAGCAAGGGCAATGGACAACGTGGGAGAATGCACTCCAAAGAAGTCTCACTTGGAATGACATTTGGCACATGGCCCCTCTCAGGATCAGCTTCATTCTCAGATCTGCATATGACCTTCTGCCCTCAAATGCAAACCTGGTGAAGTGGGGGAAAACAGACGATCCTGCATGCCCCCTCTGCCATGAAAAACAAACAGTGGAGCATGTCCTAAGCTCATGTAAAGTAGCCCTGGCTCAAGGAAGGTACACATGGAGGCACAACCAAGTGCTCAAAGAGATTGTACAAGTAGTCTGGGCTAGTACCAACACCACAAAAGGGAAAATCAGGACTCCAAAAGCACCCGCAACATTCTTCACGGCAGGAGGCAGCAAATCATGGCCAAGAACAACAGTGCCACTCGAAACATGCAGGCAGAGTCTGCTGGATGGGGCAGATGACTGGGAGTGCACTGCAGACCTCCCAGAATGGAAGAGTCACCCAGAGATCATCAGCAAGAGTGGCATGAGACCAGACATAGTAGTCCACTCTCAGTCAACCAAGCAGCTGATCATGATCGAGCTCACGGTGCCATATGAGAACAGAATGGAGGCAGCTCAAATCTACAAGACTGAAAAGTATGCTGATCTGGCAAACAGCCTGAGGAGAGAAGGCTATCAGGTCAAAGTCCTCACTGCAGAAATTGGAGCTAGGGGGTTTGTAGGAACGTCTGCATACAGCCTCATGAAACAGCTCTCAGTTGCAGGGAAGGAAAAAAACAGAGCCCTGAAAGCAATGGCAGAAGCGGCAGAGAGGTGTTCAAGCTGGATCTGGTCAAGGAGGAACAAAAGTGAACTTCATAAGGCTTAATTTCCCTACAAATATCAGGTGTCCCTGTGGCTCAGTGGTTAAAGCGCGAGTCATTAAGTGGAAAATGAGCATGTCCAGAGGGTCATGGGTTCGAATCCCAGCCATGGCTCGTCCCAAGATGGGAAAAAAAAAGGGGCAGCAGAGGGACATCCGGAGTCATGAACCGGGTGTGGCCCAACCCCCCTAGAGTGTCAGGAGATAAGGGCCGAAACACTTGCTTGAAGGGGGCTTCTCTTCTGAGGACCCTCTGCTGCCACGCTCTCCACGAGTTTCTTTCTACCGTCACGTGTACATTGCTCACTCAACGCTTGCTAACGTATAATCTACGTGCAAATCTTTCCCTCCCTCCTCCCCCCCTCCCCCACCTCCACCCACCATCCGTTTTTTAAAATTTTCTTTTGCCACCTTGAATTACACCGACTACACCCGGTCACCTGCAACACGCTTCCAGTCGTCTTCAGCGAGTTGGACATGCGCCTCTTCTTGGCCTCCTCCTTTTCGGCCTCCAGCCTCTCTTTCTCCCTGGCCCGCTCCTCCTCCTCCCTCCTCTCTTGCTCCTCTTTCTCCGCGCGCTCCTTCTCCGCTTTGGCTTGCCGTTCCTGCTCTTTCTTTCTGCAGTGGTCACAAACGCGGGCAGAGAGAAAGAAAAAAAAAAAAAAAAAATGTTGTTGACTTCGACATACCGGCATGATGAAAGGAAGTCAAC
>CM065721.1:68259611-68262111 GCA_033310375.1 Conus canariensis
TAGTGTAGTTACAAGAAAGAAGCCAGATTGTATCATTTCATTCGACATTTCAGATCCGTCCCTAGCTCGTCCAATTAAAAATGTTTTATATATATAACTGAGAAAAGATCGTTACTAAAAATTACTCCAATTGAACAATATCTTTCAAACGCTTGCACTCCAACATATAAAGAGGATAAAATACTCACCTTCGCGTCCAGTGAAAAAGGGCGTGAAAGGGAGATGACTCGTTCTATATGTCAGTCTCAAATTTCTTCCCTTGCTCCGTAACCTCAAACGCGTCCATAGAATCAAATTCAACTCACATCATCAAGAATTGGTCTTAAGCATTTTATTCCAGAAAAAAACAAAGTCATGCTTCACACCAAGGAACGGTATACACATGCAGCATACTGAATTTGACACTGCCAGAAATACAAAAATTCTGAGCCACTCTTTTTTTCTTTCTTTTTTTTTACGAATACATAAAAAAAGAGATAAGTATCACAGCCTAACCAACAATGCAAAACCTTTCAAACCTAGATAGGTAAATAAATAAACAAACAAACAAATAAATACTAAACACGACAAGCTTAAAAAGCTGAACCCTAGCACTCCAGCTGCATCATTATACGCTTCATAGTCCGACTAATTTCGTGGTCAGTATCAGTCCCCCCGTAAGTATGCAGCCAAGTCACACCACATTAAAACGGAAAACACGCATACACACACGTACAAAAAAAAAGAAGATGGAAGGAAACACTAGTCTGAGCTGAAGACTAAAAGTAAAACAAAACACACGAAAAATGCAATAAAATAAAACGAAAATTACATGGGTTAACTTGTACAACTGCTGCTGCAGTTTCGTTGTTTGTAAACACACATTCCTAAATCCCTGTCAGTATCTGCCGTTTATGTTTGCAATGATTCTTGCAAATTACTGGTCCAATCTCTCTATCTCTCTCTCTCACACATACCCACACACGCGCGCACGCACACACCACACACACACACACACACACACACACCACACACACACACACTTCAGCATCAAGAGGAAACAAAAAAAAAAACTAATATTTTTCTTTTGAAAGTCTAGAGACCTTCCACTTAATAAAAAGGCAGTTATGTAGCTATTGTTAAGAAATTTGACCCCCCCCCAAAAAAAAAAAAACAAACCCAAAAACAACAAAAAACAGTTTGCGTAGATTTTCAGTCTCAGACCCTAAGCTGAGTTACTTCATTTCATACAATCCACATGAAGCGGACAGTTCATATAAAAGCCCTACATTTTTCGGCCCTACATCTTCTATAAATTGCTATCACCTGAGATCGATCACTGAACATCTATGAAACAAATGTTGATGAGCTTTAAACCCTCAGACGTCATCAGTCTGTTAGAGCTTAATATTACAACATACCTCTTCACAAAATATGTGTGTGTGTGTGTGTGTGTGCGTGTGCGTGCGTGCATGCGTGTGTGCGAGCGTGCGTGCGTGCGCGCGTGTGTGTGTGTGTGTGTGTGTGCATGTGTGTGTGTAGCTCAAGTTTGTTTAATGGTCGGGTGTTTTAGCTCTCATATGTTTCATACTAAACGAATCGTATATAACGGTTTGTAAAAAAAAAAAAAAAACCCTAAAGAATGCTCTTTTATGTCTTTTATATGTATAAAAAGATGTTTTCCTTGTTTGTCTGGTAAGATGGGTGTGTATTTAACTTTAAGACATTTCGTTGAATGTTACAAGTATTTCGCCTATCCCAAATAACTGCAATGTACAGTACACGCAGATCTAAGAGAAACATGGTTCTGCTTATGTCACAAACATCGCACACAAGGAAATATTCACAACACGACAAACACAAATTCTATGGCACGACTTTGTCTTCCAGTTCTTTTATCCACTATGCAGTCAAACTGGATAATAAATAAATATATTTCTACACGGCAGTTAGATTACCGTTACGAGGCGGGTTAAAAATCATCATTACTTAATATCAAACCACAAGGACTCGGCAGAATCTTCATTCGAAAAGGTCCACTGTACCCACTCTGAGATTATGTTTTCAAAGTTTTCGCACCCAGTTTCTAAATCAGTGAATATCCCGAATGGTTATAAGTTCCAGCAGGAAAACAACTGACGTATCTCTGAAGTCTATAAGCGATAAACACAGCACGCGGCACGAGCTCAGCTATATTTTTGGCACACTGTTGATAGACGTCTCGGTAACCTGCAGTCTGTCAGCACCAAACTCCAATCCATGGAGTCTTGCCTAGTCTTAGACACGTGGTCAATCATTTTCTCTCTTGGAGTCCGTTCCACACGTTTTGGCTACAACCCTCGTCAGAGACGAAGGCAGTTCACCACATTTACCTATGAGTACTCTTCTGTGGTAAATATGGAAAAGCAACTTTTTTCAAAAGGAGCGTATTCACGGCTACACGCAAATTTGAGAAAGTTGCTCAGGCAGAAGACTACACAGAGGTAAATGTGAAAACTGCCCATATCCTTCTAAAATTGGA
>CM065721.1:68267111-68282111 GCA_033310375.1 Conus canariensis
TCAATATTTCCATTGTCTCCAGCCCTCCATCCTCTGTTGGTTTTGGTCGTCCCCCACAAGACCAAATTTTGCACCTAGTTCGAAGAGAGAAGTGATTGTTGGTCGTTCGTTTTCATTGTCTTCAATGTTATTTGTCGTGCCTGAAGAAGACCAGCGAAGTCAAGTACGCGTTCTGTTTGCTTTGTAACTTGGCTGATCTTTCGTTTGGCGGCGCAGTAATTCTCTTTTGCTCTTACGATCGAATTAACTCGTGGAAAGAGACTCGTTGAAAGTGGAGTTACAACAGGTGGGACTTGAAAAAAAAAAAAAAAAAAAAAAGGAAAAGAAAAAGAAAGAAAAAAAAAGCTGAGTTACTAGATCCCAACAAACAAATAAAACGAACAACCGTGTTTCGACACTTCGGTCTGCTGCAGGTAAGAGAAACAGATATATATCCCTATCACCTCCGCGACCCCCCCCCCCCCCCCCCCGCCCTCCCGGTCTCTCCAAAGTACCCTAACAACCACCCACCCCTTTCCCCTTACACACACACACACACACACACACACACACACACACACACACACACACACACACATCCACACTCACAAATTCTCTCTCTCTCTCTCTCTCTCTCTCTCTCACACACACACACACACACACACACACACACACACACACACACACAAACACACACGCACACACCATCCCTCTGACGCACATGTGCATCTTACGCATGGCCTTTATTTGATGTACGAATTTTAGAAAATCTAAGACACTTGACGCGAGCTAATTCACGTTATCTTATTATCTTCTCTCTGTCAGTAACGTCCAAAAAATGTAAGGCCAAGAATCATCCTGATATAACACAGCAAATTTGAATGATATGTTGGCATATCAAAAATGAAATAACAAACACAAAATCGCGGTCAAAATATCCCACCGCGTGACATAATGTGCATATGACCCTTACCTTCAACTAGGGCTCGTCTTCCACTACACCCTCTCCTTCACTTGCACATCCCCCTTCCCTCCAGAACACACACACACACACACACACACACTAGTATACACACACATATACACACACGAACACACACACACACACACGCACACACACGCACACACAGACACAGACACACACACGCACACGCACACACACACACACACACAACACACGCACGCACACGCACACACACGCACACACATAGACACAGACACATGCACACACACACACACACACACACACACACACACACACACACACAATATCTACGTACTCCATTTGCGTGACACGCTCACTGACGGCTGTGATGACGGCAAACATGCGGAACGTCACCTGTGTTGCGTCATCAATTTTCAGCACCTACGTAAACACAGGGCTACTTGTTATGTCAGTTCTTTTTTTTTTCTTTTTTTTTTTGTCTTTTCTTTTTTTTAATCGGTGTCTGCCAACATTTAAAGTCTTAAAGAAAGTCAAATCTAAGATCAGATGATTTTATGGGCTGGCTAAAAGAAAAAAACGAACAAACAAAAACAAAACAGCAAGCAAGCAAGAAAGAAAGAAACAAAAAAATGTGAGTGTTTTCATAACCTACCTAAAAGCGGTTACTACAAGTTTCGCATGGAATACAGACATACAGATCGTGCGTGAGCTAAAGAGTCAATTATTTTAAGACAAACAAAAGTAACAAACCTTGTGTCTGAGCAATTTAATTTTCTGTATATTCCACGCGTGTTCAACTTAATCTGCAGTAATAATTATAATCTAATTTAGCTATCCTTTAGTTTGTCTTCAAATGTGACTTTTCCACTCACCACATGGGATTTAAGTCTAAGCAATGTGATCGAAATTACGTCTTTTTCTTGTAGTGAACTATGTGTCTCATCTTCGAAAAAGAACGGTTTGAATGCTGAGCATAAAAATATTCTATTTCATTCTAATTCATTTTTCTTTGTCATTGATGTGTCGTTGTTTTATCATATTGCAGCCTTTTCTCTCACACACACAACCAAAGCCTCAGACACGGTCCAGTCGCTGACCTTGAGGACGTATTCCATTTGTTTCGGGGTGAGGTGCTGGGTAGACTGTACCCCTTCCAGAGCTGTTCTTGTTTCCTGCACACCCGACAACGACAAACCTACTTCACCACGGAAACTGCCAATTTGATTTTGACTAAGCCTGCTAATGAAGAGTTTGTATCAGAATACCCCCAGTAAAGAAACATTAAAGGTTAAATAAAAAGACAACAACAACAAAAAAACACCCCCACCAAGAAACATTCCGATTTAAAGATGAAGTACGCACATACGTGTGTGTATGTCGACAATATTTCCACAATACTGCACAGAGAGCTTGGCAGGACACCCCCCCCCCCCCTCGCCCCCCACCCCTCCGCGTATCTGAGCGCCCATCACTTCCCTGTGATATTCCAATCATGCGGGGAGGATATACCCGCGTTAATTTATGCACGTATGTGTGCGCACGTGCAAGCGTGCATTCTGGAGCGTGCACCTGCATATTTTAGTGGGTAGCCAATAGCCCATGGTTTACATAACTGCCTTTTCGTCACACGGATGACAGCAATGGTCTCAACAATGCCTACAACAGCAAAGAAGACCGTCGGCGATCGCAACGCAATACGAATGGTCGACACCACCAACAAACGACAAACAATATCAAACACACAAGAACAACAACTCATTACAACAACAACAAGGACAACAATATCAACAACAACAACAACAACAAAAATAACAGGTGTTACATATCGCATTAGATTACATCAGTAAACTAATAAATGAATGACAGAAAAATAGGAAAAGCCAATTTCAATGATTTATACTCTGTTGATCGCTCTGTATAGCTGCACGATACCTTTTACGGCTGTTCAATTTTTTTTACCCTTTACTTTTGACAGTATATTATTAATATGTGTCATGCATGGATATATCTGTCGTATGTGTGAAAATCTCCGCGCACTGTCTTCTTTCTGCGCTCGCACGCAAACACTCACATTACCTTACTGAAACAGGTGGAACATTAAAATAAAATGAAAATAACTGACAGAGATGAGGTCACCTCAGAGCCGATGACGGTATCAAAGTCGTCATCCTCCACCACAAAAGCACGTGCGTAGGACTCCAGTTTTCGAGGGTCGACCAAGCGGTAGTGCGACAGGAAGTCGATGTCTCCGCCTGTCAGGAGACCAGAGTGTGATCATCATCACTACGGCCATTATCCTCATTATCATTTATAGAAGTAGTCATAGCACAAGCAGTAGAAGTAGCAGAAGTAGTGCTAGTAGTAGTAGTTGTTGTTGTTGTAGCAGCAGCAGTAGTAGTAGAAGAAGCAGCAATGGAAGTAGCAGCAGCAGCAGCAGTAGTAGTAGCAGTAGCAGCAACAGCAGCAGTAGTAGTAGTAGTAGTAGTAGTAGTAGTAGTAGTAAGTAGTAGTCGTCGTCGACGTCGTCGTCGTCGTCATCATCGTCCTAGTAGTAGTGGTATTAGTAGTAGTAGTAGTAGCAGTAGCAACAGCAGCAGTAGTCAAAGTAGTAGTGGTAGTCGTCGTGGTGGCGGTAGTGGCGGCGGCGGTAGTAGTAGCAGTAGTAGTAGTAGTAGCAGCAGCAGCAGCAGTAGTAACAGCGGTAGTAGTGGAGGTGGTGGTGTTGTGGTAGTGGTGGTGGTGGTGGTGGTGGCAGTAGTAGTAGCAGCAGCAGCAGCAGTAGTGGTGGTGGTGGTAGTAGTAGCAGTGGTAGTGGTGGAGGTGGTATTAGTAGTAGTAGTAGTAGTAGTAGCAGTAGTAGAAGTAGTAGTAGTAGGTATAGTTGTAACAGCAGTAGTAATGGAGGTGGTGGTAGTTGTAGTAAGGGTGGTGGTGGTGGTGGTGGTGGTGGTGGCAGTAGTAGTAGTAGCAATAGTAGTTGTAGTAGCAGCAGCAGTAGCAGTAGTAGTGGCGGTGGTGGTAGTAGCAGTGGTAGTGGTGGTGGTGGTGGTAGTAGTAGTAGTAGTAGTAGTAGTAGTAGTAGTAGTAGTCGTCGTCGTAGTCGTAACAGCAGCAGTAGCATGACCCCTGCCATTATCAGTCTTCAATATCGCTTTGGTCACAGTATTTCAGGTGCAGAGTTTCTGTTAAATACTTCTATTCAGAATATACAGTTTATGGATTTTCAGTCTTTCACTTACGCCCGTGCGCACAACAATATCACGGCCTTTTCCAATCGCAATAATATACTTCTAATTGATCAAACGTATGCTAAGAACAATTAAAGAATATGTCATGTGTTTGTTTTAAAATGCAGAAATCTGTTTGTCTGAAAACATCTCAAATCAACGAGCTCGTCCTTGTTATGATATATCCATCCCCTGATTCCAAGACATCATTTGCCTATTGTTCATAATGTGAGGCCAGATATCCGACACATCAAAATAGTACACAGAAAACTTGAATGTGTGTGTGTGTGTGTGTGTGTGTGTGGTGTGTGTGTGTTGTGTATGCGTGCGCGCGCGCGCGCTCGCGCGCGTGTGTGTGTATTTTTGTATGCGCACGCGCGTGCGTACATGTGTGTGTGTGTGTGTGTGTGTGTGTGTGTGTGTGTGTGTGTGTGAGAGAGAGAGAGAGAGAGAGAGAGAGAGAGAGAGATGTTACTGTTCGTTGTCATTTCGACTTAAAGATATAATGCTAATGCCGCTGTCATCAGTATTCTTGTTCTTTCTCTCTTTCTGTCTGTCTTTTTGTAACGACCACTACCATTACCATCAGACGGGCCCGTTGTCAGATAGATAGAGCGTTTGCCTTCGGAAATGACAGTTGTGAATTTGAATCAGTCACTGGGATCGAATTTTCATGACTTGAGAACCTTCTCCGCCCAATCGGCTGTACATGAGTTCCTGATTCAGCTCAGGGCAGGTTAAGGCGGCGGAAGGAGAGACAGATGCCATAATGCTCTGCCTCGGATACGGTGGACTGCTAACAGTTCTCTGTCCTAATGGCTGTTAAACTGTTTTGTTTTTTTTAATCCTCGCCATTATCATTATCACCGCGATTATCATTATCATCGTTGCTACTACCATCATCGTGTGGGGCAGACCATGAAGTCACCGTGTCCACCTACCTCTCTCATCCAGGTCCTTAGCGTTTATCTTCGCCATTATCATTATGATTATCATCATCACCGTTGCTACCGTCATCACTATCATCCTGGTGTGGTTTTTATCCTCGCCATTATCATTGTCATCGTGATTATCATCATCATCATTTTTGCTACTGTCATCACTGTTATCGTGGTGTGGTTTTTATCCTCGCCATTATCATTGTCATCGTGATTATCATCATCATCATTGTTACTACTGTCATCACTCTCATCGTCGTGTGGGTCACAATTAAAGTTATGGTGTCCACCTACCTCTCTCATCCAGGTCCTTGGCGTTTATCTTCGCCATTATCATTGTTATTGTGATTATCATCATTATCATTGTTTGCTACTATCATCACTCTCATCGTCGTGTGGGTCACACGATGAAGTCGCCATGTCCACCTACCTCTCTCATCCAGGTCCTTGGCGTAGGTGCCGGGGTCCTGCAGGCCGCACTGGTCCAGCACGCGCTTGATGTGGTCCTGCAGGGCTTGCCCGCCTCGTTTCATCAGCACGTTCACACGCCGCGTGCCTTTCACTGCACCCACCAATCACAGGCCGCCATTTGTAGGAATCGCCTCCCAAACATGTCTCGTGACCAAGTCACGTGGGGGAAAATGGCGAACACTGCGTGCAGTGGTACACGCGCCGTGTTGTGACGTGCTCGTGAAACGAGGCAAAGATGTGTTTGGCTTTGGTGACGGATGGGGGGAGGGGAGGGGGTCAGGGTGTGGCCTTGAGCGTTATGGGGTTAGTAGTTGAACGACGAAGCGTGGAAGAAGGGAAGAAGGTTAGTTGGATAGCAAAACAAAAGAGACACAAAAAACTAACTTTTTCACACACACACACACACACACACACACACACACACACACACACAACACACACACCACACACACACACACACACACACACACTCACTCACTCATTCACTCACTCATGTCCACCCACAGTATCAAAAGTAGGTAGAACACGGACAATCAAGACAGGCATCGCTTCTCAACCCCCCCCCCCCCCAAAAAAAAAAAAAAGCAAAAAAATAAACGAATGACAACACATGAAAAATTTCACGAAGACAATGCCGATTAGGTATTACCAAGAAGTGTCTGTGAATATGCAAGAAGCAGAACAAACATATAAAGACACTATTGTGTTAAAATAGTTAAACAGGAGTATATTTTATCCTCTCTTAATCTTGCCGCTAAAGTAGATTTTTCAAGAAAGACTAGACAAACTTTAACCAAAAATGATCTATTCAAAATATCATTATCAAAGCAGTCTTTCGAAAAAAATTCTAATGAATATGCGAACAAAAAAACAATCCTTTTAAAAGCCAATAAGAAAGAAAAAGAACAAACAAACGATTGCAACACTTAAAAAAAAATCCTTCCTTTCTGTGCAGAAGTATACTTTGCTCAAAACGACTTCTTCTCAAGAAGGCCTAAAAGGCCCTTTCAGAATCATAAAACATCTCCGGTGTTGCGACCCTTCAAGCCCTGTTCTCGTGGTGACGTCAGTTCCGATTTCCTCTTCCTGTCCACGCCAATAGCGAAGATCGGGCTGATGTCGTCAGGGCCGACAACTTTATGGGGTTTGTCTTTTCATGGAAGCGGTGGCGCCCTGAGCACAGGGACGCTGACTCACGCTGGCTCAGTGGCTAAGCAATTATCGCGGTCAGAGGTGGACCTTGTAGGTGGTTCCCCGCGAATGCTACATCTGAACAGGCATGTAGATGGTTCCCTGCGGATGCTACATCTGAACAGGCATGTAGATGGTTCCCTGCGAATGTTAGATCAGAACAGGCACCGCTGTACCCTACCAAAGTGACTCAGCAGCTGTGTTGTATACCAGCAGGAAGGCTGCCTAATCATAATCTGATACTGATTGCTCCCTAAGCATTGTAGGTGCTGGGGCCGAAACACATCAAGCCTGGCTGTAGCTGTGTACCGTGGAGCCGGAGTGAGTGTCATCAGAGTAGTGGTACGGAGATAGTGCATCATCATTTACTAAAAAAAAAAAAAGAAAAAAAAAAAAGAAAAAGAAAATAAAACCTTCACACGTTGACTGACATACTGTGAGACCGCCACAATCAGCGAAAGCCGTGAAAGGCCCGTCTCATCATATTCACGGAGTTAACATACCTGTGAAACAAAAATAAACAGGACAGCTTACGTGTGCTGATATCGAGGTCACTATCGTCCGCCAGGTCATCTGTGTTGACTTCACTTCCGTAATCGCTGAGACGCCTGGTTCCCACCTTCTTCTTGTGGTCCGTGATGGTGATGTCGGCTCCAAACTTTTCCTGTTCACCACACGGGTTGGAGTGACCTGGATGAGGGGCCCAACAAGACCCTCCCCTCCCCCCCCCACACACACCTGTATGCGATCTTTTTTATGCATATCTGGACCTTTGAAATCTCGATTAGCGGGGTGGGGGAGGGGGTAGGATGTTTGGTAGTCATACTTAACCTCTACCATAACATGCGGTACTGTAATTATGACAATCACACGTTTTCATCAGCAGGGCACAATTCAGGCATGTACATTTGTCCCCGAACCTCCCAACGTCCTCTTTCTTTCCCTTCGTCTTCCTCCGTCTACAGCTCCCCCATCCACACACACACACACACACACACACACACACACCCGCATTACCAAGTGGTGTAATAAGCAAGACATTCAACATCGGTGGTGGTGTAGGTGGTACTGTCTACAAATCAGTCTCGGTGAACCAACTGTATGGTCTGTCCTACACTTATATACTTTCCTAGCACTTGTTTTCCTTTCAAAAGATATCTTCGTAAGCACACAGTAGACTGTTTTTTGTTGTTGTTTTTTTTACAATAGTCGTTTAAGACGGTCAACTGCCACCAGACTAAATGTGTCTGTAAAAAGTAACGATGGAAGTTAAGCAGTCGCAAAGGCACGGAAATATAGGGTTAGAATAGATATGTTCGCATACTTTACATCGGTACGTTCAGTTTTTTTCAGCAACTTGTGACTGTTAAAAGTGTTACTAAGAATAAAAGGAAAAGATGCTCCCAGGATTCACCGAAAGGGGGAGAGAATGATGAATCCATCGGTGTTCAACCAATCATGACTGCAAATCCCAAACGGACTATGAACATGGACCAAATGGAATATCCATGTGTCTGTGGAAAGCGTTTCGCTACCACCCGTGGCATGAAGATCCACAGAACAAAGATGGGATGTGTGAAGACTCATCTGAATGAGCAGCAGCGCACTGCATCAGCAGATAAGACGTCGGAAGACCAAGGCCAGGATTTAAACCACAGTGCCAAGGACATCCACGCTGTTGGTTCGGATGAGGAATTTGCACAGGCCCTCGATGCCAGGCGCCTGAAACTCAACCTGCCACGAGCAAACGAAACTGAAGATTGGGAGAAACTGGATGCCAAAATCGTCCAAAGACTCGATGCACTGATAGGGAAAAGCACCCTGGAACACAAACTAGCCACATATGGGGACATTGTGTATGCCACATGTAGAGACGCCTATGGAGCAAAACTACCCAAAGAGAAAACACCTCCAAAGAAATCCAGACGCCAAGAAAAGAGGGACAAGATCAGGGTCCAAAAGAAAAACCTCAAGATGCAAATGAAGACCGCACTGCCAGCTGAAAAACAAGGCTTGGAAAAACTGTGGAAAGACCTGAAAGAAAAACACAGTGCCCTCAGCAAAGCGGAATCTGCGAGGAAGAGGAAGAGCAAAAAGAAGAAGACACAAGAGCGCTTCTTCAGAGACCCCTTCCAGTTTGCCAGAACACTGTTTGAGCAGCCAAAATCTGGGACCCTAAGTGTGGACAAAGGAGTTCTTGAGCAGCATCTGAGGAAAACATACTCTGACCCACAGAGCAAAGCACCACTCGACATTCAAGGTCTGGTGTGGCCAACCAACCCTGAGGAACAGTTCAATGGCAAGCCTCCAACGTTGGCGGAAATCAAGAAGGTGGTCGACAAAGCCAGAGCCAAATCATCACCAGGGCCAAACGGAATACCTTACCAGCTTTACAAGAAATGTCCCAAGGTGCTGGAGTGGCTCCACAGGCTGCTGCGATCGGCTTGGAGAAACCAGAAGATCAGCGGCCAGTGGATGACGGCAGATGGTGTGTACATCCCCAAAGAGCAAAACTCAAGTGACATTAGCCAGTTCAGGCCAATATCACTACTGAACGTCGAAGGGAAAATCTTCTTCTCTGTCATGGCAGCAAGGCTGACCAAGTACCTGATGGAAAACAAGTACTTGGATGTGTCAGTCCAGAAAGGTGGCATCCCAGGCGTGGCTGGCTGTGTAGAACACGCCACAATGATCTGGGACGCAATCCAAAAAGCAAAAACAGAAAAGAGAGACCTGGACGTAGTGTGGCTTGATCTGGCAAACGCATATGGATCTGTACCCCATGAGATGATACAGTTGGCTCTTGAGATGTACCATGTGCCAAAGAACATCCGCGACATGCTCAAGAAGTACTTCAATGGCTTCTCAATGCGGTTCTCTACCAAGGAGTACACAACAGACTGGATCAACTTGGAAGTGGGTATTGCAATGGGCTGTGCAATTTCCCCAATACTGTTCGTGCTGGCAATGGAACTCATCTTGAAAGCAGCAACAAACAACGCGAGACAAACAGACCTTGGCGATGGATACAAGATGCCTCCTCTCAAGGCCTTCATGGATGACACTACAGTGATTTCATCCAGAGAAGACGAGACACGTCATGTGCTGGAGAGGCTGGACGACATAGTTGCCTCATCCAGAATGAAGTTCAAGCCAAAGAAATCACGGAGTCTCTCACTGAGGAAAGGAAAAGTGGCCGGATCTGTGGTCTTCAGTGTTGCCAACCAGGCCATTCCAACAGTCACAGAAGAACCAGTCAAGAGCCTTGGAAGATGGTATGATGATACGCTGAAAGACACACAAAGAGCAAAAGAAACCAAGCAGATGGCGGAGGAAGGCTTGGAGACCATTGACCAGTGTGGGCTCCCTGGCAAATACAAGGTCTGGTGTCTGCAGTTCATGCTGATACCAAAGCTGCTATGGCCTCTGATGATATACGACATCTGCACCAGCATAGTGGAGGCAATGGAAGCCAAAATCAACAAGTTCACAAGGAAATGGCTTGGTGTCCCACCCTGTCTGACTGACATAGCGCTGTACTGTCGCCAAGCAAAGCTGAAACTACCACTGAAATCATCCTGGAGGAATACAAAGCAGGGAAGATCAGACTTCAAAGCATGCTGGAGGACTCAGGAGACAAGGTGGTAGAAGCAATCAAGCCCCAGCTGAAGACAGGCAGAAAATGGAAAGTTCAAGAGGCGATGGATTCTGCAAAAGAAAGTCTCAAGATCAGAGAAATAACAGGACACACACAGACCAACAGACAAGGACTGGGGGTGACCAAAACTGAATGGTGGTCAAAGGCCAAAGGAAAAGCCAAAAGAGACATGATGATTCAGGAGATGAGAAAAGAAGAAGACCAAAAAAGACTCCAAAAAGCAGTCCAGCAGAGCCAGCAAGGGCAATGGACAACGTGGGAGAATGCACTCCAAAGAAGTCTCACTTGGAATGACATTTGGCACATGGCCCCTCTCAGGATCAGCTTCATTCTCAGATCTGCATATGACCTTCTGCCCTCAAATGCAAACCTGGTGAAGTGGGGGAAAACAGACGATCCTGCATGCCCCCTCTGCCATGAAAAACAAACAGTGGAGCATGTCCTAAGCTCATGTAAAGTAGCCCTGGCTCAAGGAAGGTACACATGGAGGCACAACCAAGTGCTCAAAGAAATTGTACAAGTAGTCTGGGCTAGTACCAACACCACAAAAGGGAAAATCAGGACTCCAAAAGCACCCGCAACATTCTTCACGGCAGGAGGCAGCAAATCATGGCCAAGAACAACAGTGCCACTCGAAACATGCAGGCAGAGTCTGCTGGACGGGGCAGATGACTGGGAGTGCACTGCAGACCTCCCAGAATGGAAGAGTCACCCAGAGATCATCAGCAAGAGTGGCATGAGACCAGACATAGTAGTCCACTCTAAGTCAACCAAGCAGCTGATCATGATCGAGCTCACGGTGCCATATGAGAACAGAATGGAGGCAGCTCAAATCTACAAGACTGAAAAGTATGCTGATCTGGCAAACAGCCTGAGGAGAGAAGGCTATCAGGTCAAAGTCCTCACTGCAGAAATTGGAGCTAGGGGGTTTGTAGGAACGTCTGCATACAGCCTCATGAAACAGCTCTCAGTTGCAGGGAAGGAAAAAACCAGAGCCCTGAAAGCAATGGCAGAAGCGGCAGAGAGGTGTTCAAGCTGGATCTGGTCAAGGAGGAACAAAAGTGAACTTCATAAGGCTTAATTTCCCTACAAATATCAGGTGTCCCTGTGGCTCAGTGGTTAAAGCGCGAGTCATTAAGTGGAAAATGAGCATGTCCAGAGGGTCATGGGTTCGAATCCCAGCCATGGCTCGTCCCAAGATGGGAAAAAAGGGGCAGCAGAGGGACATCCGGAGTCATGAACCGGGTGTGGCCCAACCCCCCTAGAGTGTCAGGAGATAAGGGCCGAAACACTTGCTTGAAGGGGGCTTCTCTTCTGAGGACTCTCTGCTGCCACGCTCTCCACGAGTTTCTTTCTACTAAAAGATAAAAACATATCTTGGACTTCGAGAAAAAAGTGCTTGCCATCAATTGTTTAAAACACAATCAGCGTGTTTTGATATGTAAAGTATTATTGTGCACAGAAAAAAGTGTTTGCCATCAATTGTCTAAAAACATAATAAGCATATTTTGATATGTACAGCATCATATAGAGAAAAGAAGTGTTAGCCATCCATTGGTTTCAAATACAATCGGCGTGTTTTGATGCGCACAGTATCATTATGCTGCGATAATTGGCAGTGACATATACGTTGTCTCTGACGACAGCATTTAACAAATTTGAAGACTGTGCATTTTGAATTTTGTATTTACGCACAATTTGAAGATTGTATTTATGCACATAGCGACCTACTGTTCGACTGAAAGAATGTATACACAAAATCTGTCCGAGTGATTAATCTCAATGCTTGCATTTTCAAAATAAAAAGGTCAAATCTCTTTACCAGAATAGAAAACTGATGGAACGTTAACCTTTTTATTTTACCTACAAATCCAGATCATTCAGTTGGTCACACGTCCCCCCCCCTCCTCCGGATCCCAGATTCCCATCGCCAGGATGGAGACGCACCACCCCCACCATCACCAACCTTGAGGAGTCGGGCTATCTCCTGCTTGGACAGGCTGGGGTCGATGCCCAGCCGCCGGAGGTCTTCGTCAGTGAGTTTGCTGAGGTCGATCTTCTTCTTGCCCTGTTTCAGCCGCAGCTGCCCTTTCTCGTCCACCTCGAAGTAGTTGCCGTCATCGGAGTCCTGGCCTGGAAGAGGAAGGGGGTGGGAAGGTAGAGTGCAAGCTGTTTTTGTTTTTGTTTATTTTCGTTTTGTCCGCGCTTTGCTGCAGTCTCTCTACTCTCTCTCTCCCTCTCTCTCTCTCTCTCTCACACACACACACACACACACTCTACACTCACACACACGCATACAAACACGCGCACACACACACACACACACACACACACATATATGTATACACACACACACACACACACACACACACACACACACACGCACACACACACACAGACACACACACACTCACACACACACACACACACACACACACACACACACACACACACACACACACGCACACACACACACACACACACAGAGTGACAGGTACACACACTTACTGCCTCTTCGTTTGTCGATTTTCTTGACACTTTTAACGTTTCCGTGTTCATCTGCGACAAAAAGTAACCTTGATATTAGTACAGTGTCATTATGTTAATCTGGCTCTACTCTTGTTTTCTGTCTGTAACTTGTCTTACGGTATTTCTTTTCAACTGAAAAAAGGATGCACTTCTGTTATACTTTCTAGTAAGTAAAATTATTATTATTATTATTGTTATTATTATTATTGTTATTGTTATTATCGTTGTTGTTGTTGTTACTATTGTCATTATTGTTATTATTATCATTATCATTTTCCCCATCCATACCTTTTCGAAAAGCAGACAGTCAATCAGCCTATCACAAGTGTCAGGTGGAGTTGGAATATCCACAAGCCGTGTTTTGAACAGCAGATTCAGTTGCCCCATTCTATCTTCTGTCTTGATAATAGAGTCAACACTATCTGAGGATACTTCGACTATATTTATACTCACCATATTCATACTCGTATTCGGACCCGCTGTCGTTCCCATCCTAAGTAAAAACGAAAAAAACAACAAAAAATGCTGGTTATTGGGAGCGTGTGTATACGTGTGTGCGTGTGCATATGAATGCATCTGTCTGGTAACATAAAAGCAGAATGGAATGGTTGGGGGGGGGGGGGGGAAAGAGAGAGAGAGAGAGAGAGAGAGAGAGAGAGAGAGAGAGAGAGAGAGAAGAGGAAGAGACAGACAGAGAGAGAGCGCGAAAAAAAACCCAACAGAAACGTGAAAAAAAAAAGAAGAGAGAGAAAGAGACTGTTCAGGAAACTTTGTCAACATTCTGTTGATTTTTTTCATGTGTATTAATTCTAAACAAGAAATGGGACGTTGTTCAATGCTGAGCGGGCGGTACGTGCTTAGTCTTTAAAAACTTGGCCAAAATGAGTGAAGCAGGAGGACGAAACGACGAAGTCTGACGCAGGGAGTGTCATCAGAAGAAACATGGAATGGATCGAGAGGAAACTGAGGCATTGGCAAGAAAACAGGGGCAATCTTCTCTTTATTTCTTTCCCCTTCCTTTCTTAGTTGGTTTTAACAATACGATTTAAGAAAGAGTGGCAAGTCAGCATAAATGTAAGTCTGGACGGCATGAAACTTATACAAGTCGATTCTTTCTGTTCTTTCCTTCTTTTTTTTGTGCTGTCCCAACTTCTGCGCCACCTCAGAGGCAGTGCACCCACGCCGCTCATTCCGATACCCCGTCCACAGCCACAGCCCGGTCGGCCCCGCCGCTGCCCCGGCACCAGCAATCCACAGGGAGCAGTCAATGTCAAGTCGTCAAGAGGCAACCCACCGGAGGAGACACTGCACTGCTGCCGAGTCACTTCGGTGGTGTTCAGTGGCGCCTGTTCTGATCTAACATATGCAGGACACCACCTACTAAGCCCCCTACTGACGACAATAATTGCTTAGTCGCAGAGCCGGCGTGAGTGAGCTCTCCCTCCGAAGGGCGCCACCACGTCCGTCCAACGACAGCCCCCATGGACTCGCCGATACCGGTGACCCCGACGGAAGCAAACCAAGGCCACAGACGTGGAGAGGACATTGAAATTGAGGTCACCATGAGAGCAGGGCATGAAGGGCCACAGAACTTGAGACATTTTTTTTAAAATGCTGATCAATGAGAATGAGGATGATTAAGATGATGCTACGGATTTCCATTTCGGTCTGAGACTACATGACAGGGCTGTACTCTACGCTTCCTATCATAATATATCCTGGCGTCAACCAGGCCCGAGAGATACAGGCACCTGCAGTGTTGGTCAGGAAATTTGAGCAACGCTCTCAGAAACGCATCCATTAAGTGGATGAAACTCAACTGTGTGGTCCCAGTCTTCCCAAGTGAGTCCGCAACAAACTCAACTCTGGGTAGGAGCCGGTCGGGGCAGAAAAAACCCACATGGCTCTGATGGGATTCGAACCCACGACCTCCCAGCCGGGAGTCCGCGACGCTAACCACTTCGCCACGGCGGCTGGTCTTTCCTTCTGTTTTTTATTTGTCTTTTTTAATTGCTTTATATCTTTCTTCCCTTCCTATATTTCTTTTTTTTTCTCCCTATC
>CM065721.1:68287111-68292111 GCA_033310375.1 Conus canariensis
ATCTGATTTCCTAAACATCAGTTTTATTGTTTCTAAATATGCGTGGAACATTGTGTTGAATAAAAAGACATAAAACTTAAAAGCAAAGATATTCTTGAAATAGCTTCGCCTATACCTGTTATGCACTTAGGTAGCAAAGTTATAATGAAACTAATGTCAAGTTACATTTCTTTCTCTTCCATCTCAATTTGTTGTTTTGTAATCTATGCTTCCAGGTGTAATATTGCACTATGTGATAAACAAGAAAACCGATACATTTGTATCTGAATCAGCGAGAGCCATTTAGACAACATTCTTGTTGAAAACATTGTTATGTCCATTAATTACTACTGTGATTGCTATTATTGCTGTCAATGTGTTATTGTTTCCGTCATCATTATCAACCATGCATAGTCCTACGTACTTAAAAAAAATCATAAAGACCGTCTTGACACATTCGTAAAAAGCACATGCATCTGGCATCAGTATAAAAAAAAATCGCTAAGGTCACTAGCTCAGTCATCACTAACCGGGTCCTGTCACTGATCTTGTGCCAGACGCGTGATTACAACATAATTATATAACAATTACACTGCGTCTACAAACTCCGCATGCTCACACACGTCAACACACATTGTCTTAAACTCGTGAATGCAAATGGACTAACTAGCACGGCTTCGGCACAAAATCAAACTCTTTTGTTTTTACCATGTCCACGTCATGCGATAGCCACTAAACTAAACTAGACGGCTGTCAAATTAAGGCTACTAGCAATGCGACCTGCTCAGGCTCAATCTTTCTTCTGAAGATTATATTTTGAATGATAAACAGAGGCACATTTAAAACGAACTGTTCCATTTTACACATTTTTTTTCCCACACAAGTGGAAAACCGATCTGATATGAAAAGTAATATTTTTACACACACACACACACACACACACACACACACACACACACACACACACACACGCACGCACGCACGCACGCACGCACGCACGCACGCACGCACGCACGCACGCACGCACACACACACACACACATGTACGTACACATGCATTATTAAAGACTTAAAGATGCTTCGTACGCATTTTAATGGGGCCAACAGATATCAGACTTGTTACTGAGCTTTGACAATTAAAGGTGCAATGAACATGACAGTTTGCATTTTAAAGTGCAAATGTAGCTGTACGTTGTCTCAAACGCTACACTTGCGGCGGGCGTAGGGAGCGTTTGAGGTTGCGGTTGTGGGAGGGGTGGGGTGGGATGGGGTGGAGGGGCAGGGACGTGTGGGGTGGAGATTTGGAGCTTTTTCCTGTTCCAAAAAGTGTTCACGTATTTCAGCCGGAGGTACGGAACTGTGATTCTTCTTTTCATGATAGAATATAATAATAATAGTTTACCAGAATTAAGATAAAACGAACATACACCTGTAAATGATATGGAAAGTAACCGTGATTTTACTTTCATAATAGAATACATAATGTAAGACACTTTACATAATGATAGACAGTTTACCAGAATTAATGTAGAACGAACACACTCATGTAGATAATATGCAAAATAAAAACGATTTTCTTCATGATAGATTTCATAAATATAGACAGTTTATCAGAACTAAGATAAAACAAACATATTCATATAAATGATATGCAAAGTGAAACCGTTTTTAATGTACACGAACCACCCGACAAGATATCTAAATGACTAACTCGATGCTGTGTGTGTGTGTGTGTGTGTGTGTGTGTGTGTGTGTGTGTGTGTGTGTGTGTGTGTGTGTGTGTGCATGTTTGTGTCTATGTGAGGTCACCTCGCAGCTTCTACAGTTAAAAAGTATCAGTATCAAGCTAGCTCTGATTTCTTGAAACGGTCATGGTCAACTTAACAGTATGCAGTTGTTACACCCCACACACACACACACACACACACACACACACACACACACACACACACACACACACACACACGCTTGGCAAATCTTGTGGAGGCCACAACGTTACACACTGTCTAATTTTACATGAATAATGAAGACCTGAAAGTGAAAATGTACAAGCTAAGCCAACTTCGTCACTATAACTATAGTAAACAAGAGTCAAAATACCAAGTGTGCTTTTTTACGTAAAAAAAAACATTCTTGAAACGTCCGTCTCAGAGCATGAAAATTGCATAACTAGACTTCATAGCACTTCGTTTTCACTTCCAAATCGTCTGAGATAATGAGAATTTTGAGAATACCATACGTTTAAAGGAAAGAAGTCCTCAGTGCGAAGGAGAAAAACAACAACAACAACAACAACATACAGAGTTGGAAAGAGAGAGAGAGAGAGAGAGAGAGAGAGAGAGAGAGAGAGAGAGAGAGAGAGAGAGAGATAGAGGGACAGAGAGAGGGAGGAGGGAGGGAAGAGGGGGAGATCGAACTATTCATGCCTTTCGCGGCTTCTCACAGACATATCCGAACTGATTTTAGAAACACACACACACACACACACACACACACACACACACACACACACACACACACACATGTGCGCGCGTGCAGGCACGCACGCACGCGCGCACGCACGCACGCACGCACGCACACACATAACTGGAGAAGTCTGGTGCGTATATATATCTCAGTTCTCTAGTTTTGTTTCTTTACCTGTCCTTCTTCACTTTTGTACTTACTAAAAAATGTTTTGACAAATAGTCACTCAACGGGTTGAGGAAGAGTATGGACAGATGAACGCAAGAGCCAGTGGGAATCCAAGTTATAAGAGTTTTTTTTAATCGACACAAACATTTACAAGACATTAAATGACTACCAAATCACTTCAGCTCTAGCTTCTACGCAGCCGACCCAAGGTTATGCCACACCATGCCGTCTTCAATACCAGTAGGGGGACAGGGGAGAGCGCACACGTTCCCCTAGGTCTTAAACTCTGTCAAACCCTATCCACATCAATCTTACATTTTCAGACTTAACTCCAAAATTATCCGCTGAGCTCTGAAACTGGTTTAATTCGTTGAATCCTCATTGTCTGAGTAACAATTGGGTGGAAATTGCAGATTGCTGGCGCAGTTTATCACTGTTCTATGACTGCTTCTTATACAGCGACTGAACAAATACACCACCCCCTTCCCATGGTATTTCGCGCACCGGCTGAGGGTTCATTCCAAAGCCATACAAAGCCTCACAATTTCTAAGTGTACCAAATATCTGCTAAACCTAGTTTTGTTCATTGAGGTCAATGCACCGAGTCTTGAGACATTTATCTCGGTGATGACTAATGCCCGAAAAGACACGAAGATGCCCGATCCGTCCTTTGATTACGATCCGGATAAAAAATCTAATGTCTTAGTCCTTGGGTCAGATTCCACATCTTCACCAAGTTTCGTTACAATCAAATCTCTGGCATTGGCAGGATCTTGTTGAGAGACAGACAGGCTCCACAACAAGCCAACACACGCGAGTGAAAAACAGTGATTTTCTTCTTTTAATTTTTTAAGCTGCAGTCAGAAGCTTGTACGTGTTCAACAGCATCTTGTGGCATAACCAAAAGCCATGCGGCTTGCTTCACAAGGCAGCCGTTATTATATACGGCGATAACTTCAGCGAAAGACCCGTAGTGCCCACTGGTCAGCGGAGGAGACAGAAGGTCGAGGGACAGAAGGCAAGGGAGTGGAAGGGGGTTCAGGCAGGAAAACAGCCTGGGGCATTTTGGTCACTGGGATTTGTCTGCCGCCTCTGAAAGAGCATGTCAGTGACGATTAGTTATAAAACGTTCGACAACTTTGGGGCTAGGGTTATACACCAACACGTCAAACTCGTGTCATGACACAGAATCACACCGAAGCGAGAAATTTGAGAATAAACGTGAGAGAGAGAGAGAGAGGAGAGAGAGAGAGAGAGAGAGAGAGAGAGAGAGAGAGAGAGAGAGAGAGAAACATTAACGGTGCACTTACAAAACAAGCTCAAGGCAAACAAAATAATAAAGTAAGTTCATCACAAAATACATTTGGGGAAAAGAAGTTCAAAGGCACTGGATTAGCACATTAATATATGTATAAAAGAAATACATAGAAAATAGATAAATAGATAAATAGATAAATAATAAATAAATAGATAATGATAAAGGTATTGTTAAACATATCAATCCGAATTCAAATACAACTTCCAATAGTATGTAAGCAGGGAAAGGCGGGAGTACCAAGTATGTTGTACATCAACAGAGAGCTCGCAGTATCATCCTTAAGATAGTGCAATCCAAAAGAAGGAAGTAGTGCGGTTGTACACAACACACTCATGTCGGCAGAAGAAATCAGGGAAAAGATGCTGAACGACTGGACTCACAATTCTGGGCTGTTTTAATCAATTTCCATTTCGCCCTAGCTTTCGAGCATGAACAACCTCAGACAGTAGGGCCTTTTCTGCGATGGTCTGAGTACTGTTTCCCCACATCTATGTCTATATGTCAGCACCCCAACTTTAATTTTGCAACACTGCTGTCCTCATTGGCTGTCTTAGACTTACTCTTGAATCTTCTACAATGATGGATAAGAATTTCGAACATTTTCAACCAAAAGGTGCTCTTTGCTTTTCAATTGAGCACGGATTAATAAGATGGAGTCGAAACAACTTCAGAAGCCTGCGAGAGGTAATATCAATTATAATATTTTGATAAGAAATAAAACGATTCCCCAGAGTCCAGATACGGGACAAACGGTAAAACAAACCTCATCGTTCAGCGCAGAAAGCCAACATTAGGTATGTCAGTGGGTTGAACGCTAGGATTAAAGCAGAGATTACAATCAAATGGATTCAATGAGAATCAGTCCACAGCAACCCAGCAGAAAGTGTAGGAAGTTGTGAAAGACGTGGTACGGTGGTAGTTATCGGCGAGAGAATGCCAGACAGGAACACCACACGATAGAGACCCACGCGGCGTTGGCAGCGAACATCTCGTCGTATTTGTCGCCGTATTTCTCCCGCCGCCTTTTCTCCCTCTCCTCCCGCCTTTTGGCGCGCTCCGCCAGGTAGCG
>CM065721.1:68297111-68309611 GCA_033310375.1 Conus canariensis
ACCCCCCCCCCCCCACCCCCAACCTGCGTCCCGAAATCCTACCCAACTCCCTACAAACCCTCGTTCCTCCTCCCCTTCTTTCTCATAAGGGTTAGTTCGTTTCTTTCTTCGTTTGTTTGTGGCTGCACGCCAAAAATTTATGCGCCAGGGCCTTGTTTAAGAAGTCGAGTATTTATAGACTGGCGCAATTAGATTGTTTTGTGTTTTTGTTGTGTCTGAAAATTGATTCTCATTTTCTTTCATACGTCCATTAAGGTACAAGCCACGTGGTTCCAAGAAGACAGAATAAAATCAAAGGAATGGAAGTATTTGGGCGCTTCAAGCTGGCGAAAAGTTAGGGTCACGGGTGATTGCAAAGGCCTGAAATGTGACGTCAACTAGGGGAAAGGTCATGCATTTGAAGATAGTGATATCAACGGTGAAAATCCCCCCAGAACAAGGGGAATAATTGGTGGGGAGTCTTTTGATCAATTATCAGCGTAACATCAAAAGCTGGTTCAAAATTAAGGCAGGCCTGAAAACGCTTACACGGATTATGTAGTCTTTTAGTGAAAACTCCTAACTGTGGCGTGTGTCCTGTTAGTGTGTTCTGTCCACCTACCTTCCGACGTGCTCGTTCCTCAGCGGTCTCCTCCGTGACGATCAGGTTCCCGTCTTTGTCCTTCCGGACCTTCATCCTCCCCTTCCCTTTGCCTCCTCCCCCTCCCTTGTCTCCTCCCTTCAGTTTCACCATCCCAGTCTCTGGGTCCACATGGCCGATTTTCCTGAGGAAAAAAAAGCAAGATGGAGGTGATCAGAGCTGGTAATATTTAAGTGCTGAATTACTTGTAAAATGCTGTTGTTGTTTTTTTAACTTCTCTTTCACGATGTTGCTACCAGAGCTGGTCATATTTGAGTGCTGAATTACCTGTAAAATGCTGGTTTTTTTTTAAACTTCTCTTTCACGATGTTGCTACCAGAGCTGGTAATATTTGAGTGCTGAATTACTTGTAAAATACTGTCCTTTTCTTTTACTTTCTCTTTCACGCTGTTGCTACCGTAAGGGCCATACAATCATTCACTCTGATGTTAACAATATTTGACTGAAACCATTGGTTCTAGTGTGTTTTGTGATTTACAGAGTTAGATCAGAATCGCTGGTGTACCGTTTGAACATAAAGATGGCGAGCAACAGGAAGGGAAGACGCACATAGGCCTGCAAACACACACACACACACACACACACACACACACACACACACACACACCTCTCTCTCTCTCTCTCTCTCTCTCTCTCTCTCTCTCTCTCTCACATGTGCTTATTCTTTTCCCTCATTAAACAAATTTCGTTCATTCGTTCGTTCACATAGAGAGAGAGAGAGAGAGAGAGAGAGAGAGAGAGAGAGAGAGAGAGACAGACAGACAGACAGACAGACAGATAGACAGGCAGACAGACTGATAGACAGACAGACACAGAGAAAAGGAGACAATGACAATGGCAACGATTCTTTATCTTACAACGGTAAAGGTATTGACGTATATAACCATTTTTCATACTCGCCGTCACTATTCTACGAAGCTGGTACCAAATGATACAACGTACGCATCAAAACATGATTATGCAAATAAACAACAACAAACCACATAAACAAACAATAACAACCATCACCAAGAAGCAAGTACTGACATCACCTTTGAAATAAGCAAAAGAGAGGGAGGGAGAGAGAGAGAGAGAGAGAGAGAGAGAGAGAGAGAGAGAGAGAGAGAGAGAGAGAGAGAGAGAGAGAGACAAACACATTTACACTCACGCAGAAACAGACACAGGCTTACATAGCGACACTTACTTTTTGTACTTCTTCCCGGTGACTGGGTCCACAACCACTTCGTACACACTGCCATCCTTCCCCACGATCCGTGTACCTGCTTTGGCTGTGGATATTACACACACACACACACACACACACACACACACACACACACACATACATTATTACTATATCCTGTATTGTTTAAAGTGACGTATTGCTGATGCCACCCGCTTTAGATTACGGATCTTACACTGAGTGGAGTGTAGCAGAGGACAGCAACAGACAACAATGGAGCACAACATGACACAACACAACAAGGCATAGCTCAGCGCAGCTTGGTTCAGCACAAGACATCACAGCAAAACAGCTCACAACGCAGAACCACACACACACACACACACACACACACTCACACTCACGCTCGCACGCGCGCGCGCGCGCACACACACACACACACACACACACACACAGAGGGAAAAAAACGCAACATAACGCAACCTAGCACAACAGAACACAATACAACACAAACCAAAACTCACACAGTACGCACATTCCATAGAATGACAGAAGCATGGTCTTATCACTGACCAGCACACAGACACACACACAGACACACAGACACACACACACACAACAACACAGCACAATATACAAATCTATACCGTATCACACCGTACTTCACGTGCACCGCACAATTCCACAGACCTTTCTGGACTTCAGGGTCGTCGTCATCGTACACGGTGGAGGCTTTCTCCCAGTCCTCCAGTGTCTCTCCATCTTCAAGCTTCATGAATTTCTTCAGGAACTCCGGGTCGCCTCCCGATTCCTGGAATTTCTTGTACTCCTCCTCCGTCATCACGACTGTCTTTTCAATGAGCCGCCCGCTCTTTGTGCGTACGTACGTTTTGATGACCTGATGGAACCCAAAGCGAGGGGATGAGGCTGGTGTGTGTGTGTGTGTGTGTGTGTGTGTGTGTGTGTGTGTGTGTGTGTGTGTGTGTGTGTGTGTGGCGCGCGCGCGCGCGCGTGTGTGCGTGAGTGTATGCGTATGTGTGTGAATCACTCTATTGACAATTCCACACTGAGGACAAGCATTCAATGCTGTTAATTTTAAAACAGGAAAAAGCCATAAAGGACTTTTATTCAAACGCGTGGATATCCCCCGCCCCGTACCCCACCCCACACCCCAAAACAAATAGACCCCAAATTCCACTTTCGTTCGAAATAACAAATTAGTGACAAACATAGTCCCACTTCCTTCCTTCTTTTAGAAGCAAGACATTCAGTCTTTCCACCGCATCTAACTGTCTTCACCGGGTAGGGGAGAGGCTCGGTAAGGGAAGGGAGATGCTGGGAGGCCGAAGGATTTTCGTGAAGGCACAGTAATGTTTAGTCATTGCGATTGCTTATTATGTGTGCTGCATACAAAGCGCAGATCGCGACAGGTCCAGAGAGTGACTTTGTGCTGTAGGAGTTACCGGTAGCATGTGATCAATACAATAGCGGAACAGGACCTTTCAAATACATGTTCACGGAACTTGCTGGCTCATCACACCTCATCCCATTGCCATACCACAGCTTCTCTTGGCCACGAAATATGCCTTTATAGTCATCGATGGAACACCACATCAAAAAGTAAATATTGTTTCATTCGTGCCCAACCCCCCCCCCCTCCACTCCCTGACACTCACCTCCTTTCCTCACCCAAGTCTCTTAATACTCCTGGAGGTCCCTTACTTTTTTTTTTCTTTTCAAACAGTCATTCTCCCCACCCTCACCCTTTCCCCCACCTCTCAATTGTATGAAGTTCTCAACATTTTTCGTGGGATCGTTGTGTCCAGCTTGTCAATATTCCATGAGTCCCTTACATTTTGCGAGGAGTCATTTCTCCACTGTTTCTAAACATTTCATGACGTCCTTATTACATATATTAAAAAAAAATGTACTCTAGGCACAGTTGTTGCAGCAAATCTATGCATGCAGAACTCAAACACGAGAAGAAGCAAAACTAGCGCTGCATCACTTACCATATGCTATGCTGCCCAATGATGACAAGAAAACCATAACCACAGCCAGCAATGATGACAAACAAACATAACCAGAGCCAGCAATGACAAACAAACATAACCAGAGCCAGCAATGACAAACAAACATAACCAGAGCCAGCAATGACAAGCAAACATAACCAGAGCCAGCAATGACAAGCAAACATAACCAGAGCCAGCAATGACAAACAAACATAACCACAGCCAGCAATGACAAACAAACATAACCAGAGCCAGCAATGACAAACAAACATAACCAGAGCCAGCAATGATGACAAACAAACATAACCAGAGCCAGCAATGACAAGCAAACATAACCACAGCCAGCAATGACAAACAAACATAACCACAGCCAGCAATGACAAACAAACATAACCACAGCCAGCAATGATGACAAACAAACATAACCAGAGCCAGCAATGACAAACAAACATAACCACAGCCAGCAATGATGACAAACAAACATAACCAGAGCCAGCAATGATGACAAACAAACATAACCAGAGCCAGCAATGATGACAAACAAACATAACCAGAGCCAGCAATGATGACAAACAAACATAACCACAGCCAGCAATGATGACAAACAAACATAACCACAGCCAGCAATGATGACAAACAAACATAACCACAGCCAGCAATGATGACAAACAAACATAACCAGAGCCAGCAATGATGACAAACAAACATAACCACAGCCAGCAATGATGACAAACAAACATAACCAGAGCCAGCAATGATGACAAACAAACATAACCACAGCCAGCAATGATGACAAACAAACATAACCAGAGCCAGCAATGATGACAAACAAACATAACCAGAGCCAGCAATGACAAACAAACATAACCAGAGCCAGCAATGACAAACAAACATAACCAGAGCCAGCAATGACAAACAAACATAACCAGAGCCAGCAATGACAAACAAACATAACCAGAGCCAGCAATGACAAACAAACATAACCAGAGCCAGCAATGATGACAAACAAACATAACCACAGCCAGCAATGATGACAAACAAACATAACCAGAGCCAGCAATGACAAACAAACATAACCAGAGCCAGCAATGACAAACAAACATAACCAGAGCCAGCAATGACAAACAAACATAACCAGAGCCAGCAATGACAAACAAACATAACCAGAGCCAGCAATGACAAACAAACATAACCAGAGCCAGCAATGACAAACAAACATAACCACAGCCAGCAATGACAAACAAACATAACCAGAGCCAGCAATGACAAACAAACATAACCAGAGCCAGCAATGACAAACAAACATAACCAGAGCCAGCAATGACAAACAAACATAACCAGAGCCAGCAATGACAAACAAACATAACCAGAGCCAGCAATGACAAACAAACATAACCAGAGCCAGCAATGACAAACAAACATAACCAGAGCCAGCAATGACAAACAAACATAACCAGAGCCAGCAATGACAAACAAACATAACCAGAGCCAGCAATGATGACAAGCAAACATAACCACAGCTAGCATACTCAAGAAGCGGGCCTGGAGATCGACAGTTCCACCGAACAAATTAAAGCTATCTAACAGATTCATATGCAATCCTAAAGTCCCAGTTGACAATTACAGCCCACTTTATAACTTCAAGTGAGTTTTCTACGTCCCGTCTATTAAAGACACCCACCCTATAACTTCAACTAAATTCCTGAATCCCGCCTAGTAAACACAGCTTACCTCATCACTTGAATGATTTTCACATATCCTGCCCAATAAGTACAACCTACCGTACATCTTCGAGTAAATTTCGTAACTCCCACAGAATAAAGAGTAAATTTCCTAAGTCCTACCACGTGCATAAGGAAAACCCCATTTTATAACTTCAACTAATTTCCTAAAAACTACCTAACAATACAAAAACCATTTTATGAATTCAAGACAATTCCCCAGGTCCAAGCTGACACTGAGAACCCACAGTATAACTTCAAATTAACTCTATAAAATTAACCAAACAGTTACCTGCCCACCCATTAACAAATACGAACAAACCTCGTAACTACTACTATATCTGCTGGTCAGTCATTGCAATCACGCACACCCAAAGAATAAATAAATAAATTGATAGATAAATAAACAAAAAGAGGGACGTCGACGCACCTTCATGGCTTTACCCTCAGGTACCTTCTCCCAGGACTGTATGGTTCCTTGCTCTTCAGGTTTCAGGTACTTGTTGAGGATGCTGCTGGGATCTCCCCCTTCCCTCATCATCTTCTCGTAATCCTCTTCCGTGATATGAATCGTCTTTTCTATCAGGCGACCGCTCTTGGTGCGGATCAACGTTTTGATGGCCTACCATCAGCAAGTCAGCCAGAGTTGGGGAAAGGGCATAGGCTGGGATCATAGCCAGGAATTACGAAACGTGTGTATACCTTTAAGGCTTATTATATGTAAAAGGATTCCTGGCCTATCTGCTGCCTGCCAAAGCCTCACCCACCCTGTTTTTTTTTTTCTCCGTCTTTCTTCTTTAGCTCATAAAATGGAAACCTAACATTTCATCTAAAGACAATTGCAAGCAAAACGAAAAAAAGGCGTGCATAACAACTAATGTTTTCTGGCATTGCACATGAAAAGCAGAAAAAAAGACTAGCGACAGAATAACACGTTGATACGATTGGCTTGTTTTTTGTGGTGAAAGTCCATATTTAACATACTACTCAACACAAACACTTACAAGCTAACTGAATTTTTACACACACACACACACACACACACACACACACACACAAAGAGATAGATAGATAGACAGATAGATAGATAGATACACACACACACACAAATAGAGAGAGAGAGAGAGAGAGAGAGAGAGAGAGAGAGAGAGAGAGAGAAAGAGAGAGAGAGAAAGCCTATGCTTATGTGTATGTCAGAATGTGTTTATCAATGTCGAACAGCGACAGATAACTAGGTAAATACACTTTCTGAAAAAGAACAAGACAAAAAGATATTGATGATAGATAAGAACAAAATTTGTGTTTACATAAGTCTTCATTGACGAAAGCTAAGCTTTTTTTTTCAAAATACAAATTCTGACACAGTTTGTGAACAAACATTGATCAAACAACAAAATGATAGATGCCAACATGTCCTTGTGATAACTTGCACAGACTCATAATGCAAACCATAATCAATCCAAACCACTGTTCATTTCACAATTCTTTTATGGATAAAAGTAACTAGTTTGCAAACTTTCTGCAATCAAAGCATAAAGATAATTACTTTTATTATAATACAACTATAAACTTCAAAATGACTCTTTTCTGTGCATGAATTAGAAGCCTCTCAAAAGTTAACACTTACAAATGCTAACCAGCAACATGCAAGATTAAAGTAAAAGTTCCCCTAATGTAATGTATTTAGTATATGACAATCATTTCGTATCATTAGACATCAGCAACCATTGAAAATAAGTTACTCCCCCCAAATGACAGAATTCTATTTAAAAAAAATCATCCAAGCTAGCAGAACATCACATATAATTGTAATAACTATAAAACAAAATTTTCTAGAGAGCCGGGAAAGCGCAATAAAAAGCTTGTAGCCAAGCACGCACACACACACAAACACACACCCATCCCAACCTTCCCCTCTTGTCCCTAACACAGTCCTCTCTCTCTCTCTTGCACACCCCCCCCCCCCCCAAACACACACAAACACGCGCGCGCGCATGCACACTCACACACACACACACACACACACACACACACACACAGAGAAACACACACAGACACACACACAGACACACACACACACACACACACACACACACACACACACACACACAAAACGTACACACACAATCATATGTTTTGTTTTTTGTTTTTTGTTTTCGTTTTTGTGTGTGTTTTTATTCCCGTCTAATAACACTTATAGTGAATAAACGTTAAACTAAAGAACTAACACACACACACACACACACACACACACACACACACACACACACCACACACACACACACGCACACACACACACACACACACACGCACAGACACACACATACACGCGCACGCACGTACGCATACTCTCATACAGAGAGAGAGAGAGAGAGAGAGAGAGAGAGAGAGAGAGAGAGAGAGAGAGAGAGAGAGAGAATAAAATTTTGACTGTGTCCGCAGAACAGTCAAGAAAATAATTTGCAACTTGTAGAGCAAGAACAAGAACAATTGTACGACAATGCCTTGAACAAATGTCACAACCATTTTTCCATTAAATATTGCACATCATGGTCTTTCTTTTTCTTCGTCTGATCGAGTTTGCGTGCTCTACCGCTGGAGCACCACACTACATCCTCTTGAGATTCATTTCACTCTTTTATCCATTTATTTATCATTCTGCGCAGCACACGTTGACCTGTGTGTGTTTGTGTGTGTGCGTGTATGCGTGCGTGCGTAGGTGCGTACGTGCGTGCGTGTGTGTGTGCGTGCGTGTTGTGTTGTGTGTGTGTTGTGGTCCCTGTGTGATAACTTAAAAACAGTTGTGCTGATCTGTCGCCAGTTTTACAGGTACGTTTGTAGCGTCAACAGATACGCTCGATCCAACTGCCAGACCACGCCCCCCAGGTGCGACACTGACGACGGGGGCATGTGACCTTTTTTCAAACATCTGTATAGAGCGTGACCGTCACGAAGTGACAGTCATAGCGTGGCCCTTTGCAGTCAGACAGGGCATCAACACCATGAGTTGAACTGACAATATGAAAACTGAACCTGTTGGCAAATAAACGTAATATCTGTACACTGCCAGGGCCAGACGAGGTGATATTTTGTGTGTGTCCGGGTCCCTACCTTACCTCCATAACCCTGCGCCTGCAAGCAACATTTGCATTCCTTTTTCATGACAAGGACCTTAGACCCTTTTGGGACATCACCCTCTCCCACCTCCCAGTTTGTTTAAAAAAAACAAAAACAAACAAAAACAAAACCGTCGTAGTGTTTCAGTGATACTGGCCGAATTTTGCATGAGGATAGCCCACCCCTCTCTCTCCGCTTCCTCCTCCAGCTTTTACACATACTGGGAGATGAGCGTCACCCCCCTCCCCCTTTTCTTTTTAAAGGTTAGAATCCCCTTCTCCCATGTAACTAACGGATCTGCCCCGCGCACCACTGTTCATTTTGTGAGGATAGTTTACAGTCTCTCCCTGTTGAAGACTGGGTGTTTTGCTAAAAATGCCACCTAACAATGCGTGTCTGTAGCACAACCGTGACTGGCGATGGCGTCTTGCTTCCCAGCACGCCTGGACTGCGTCTTTTTTCAGACGCTGTGTCCATCCATACATGCAAACAATGATTTGTTATTCGTTTTCGAACATTTTTTTTTCTCATCAGGATTTCAATTATGAAAATCAATAATGATCATAGTGTCTTTTCTGCATACTAAATGTTCATATTGGATGACTCACACATGGGACACATTCTCTAGATCCATAACCTCAATTCTGATCGATCGAAATTAAGACGAAACATGGGTCTTTTTCTGGTTCAAAAATAACGATTGGAATACTGACTGACATCAGTCAGAATTGTATTTTGTCCACTGATTATGATTATGCTGAAGCTTACCAAACAGGTATATTTTAAGTCATAACTTAAACTAATTTCTGGAGGCTTATTGATATCATTGATTTGTTTCATTAACGTAGTAGTTATTCGGTTACATTTTGTCACGACGACCAAACTGGTTTGTTATTTTATCAACATCACAGACATGATTTCAACGAATGGATGATCCATAGAACAAAGCAAAAGGCAGCATTTTCATAATATCCAGATTCACCTGTTCACTATTTTTTTTCTCAAATTGTTTGTGTCTCCTCCCAAACAGAACCTAGAAAATGCCTACTGATCTGGAATTCTCCTCCTCGAAACCTTTCCAGTTACTCTATGGATATGACAAAAATCTGACCTGAATCGTGTTCAGATTGGCCTTTCACGTAATGTCGTCTGCACATTTGAAGAACAGACAACTCTTAACCAAAGAGAGCTAACTTGGCAATAGTCTTTGCCCTTGAATTACTTCACGACACAACGAAAATTGATCAGCGCATACGACAGCATATGTTTTGTTATAGCTGCTTCATTGCATGAAACTGAACTGGCGTAAGGAACTACCTGAAACCTCTCTCTCTCTCTCTCTCTCTCTCTCTCTCTCTCTCTCTCTCTCTCTCTCTCTCTCTTCCTTGATAACACGTTATTATAGATCTGTTGTTGATGCCCCCCGCCCCTTTTTTTTAAATATAGTTTTCTTATGTAAGAAGCGATGCTGACAAATGAATTCAACTTTAAAAAAAGTTTCGCGAAACGGATTTTAACTTGTTTTCAATTAGTATTTCATTTGGCTTGATTCAGTCTGGACCAAGATACAACTCATCGTTAACTCTACTCAGACACAGCTGGAAAGGCCAATAACTGTATTTATTGTGTACATTCGAGTTCGCAAAGAACTTACAGTTTTTGGTCGGAGGGTTGACTTGTGTTTGTTTGACCACAACATTTTGATCTGCTTTGCAGTATGTCTAAAGGGAGAGCGATAGATACGGGACTAGGGGTCGTGAGTAGAACAATGGAAGAAATGAATGCAGACAGCTTCTCAGACTAATCAAGGGACGCTACTAGGCTATTTCTGTTGCATCTGCGAAACCAATAATGGCTAAATATAATTACGATCGATTTTCTTGTTGGGCCTCTAATCTTTAAACGCAACATTTATCCCGTCGGCATCGAAGATGAAGTCCATATAAATTGGACAGAAGGTGAAATATGAACTAGATTATTTAATCCATATTGTTCGTCTCCATCACACACACACACACACACACACACACACACACACACACACACACACACACACACAACACACACACACACACAAACACACACACACACACACACACACACACACACACACACACACACACACACACACACACTGTCCCATTTCCCGTTCCCCCACCCCCCTCACTTCCTTCGACCTCTCATCGGAATAAAGCCACTGAACTGCTCTTCATTTCGTCAGTAGTTCACCTTCTCATAACTACTACGACGCAGGTTTACGCCACTAATCCAAGGATTTAACCTTCTTTTCTTGCAGTATTATTTAATGAAGTCATGTTTTCTTTTTTTCGTTTCCCCCTGGGTTCTTCAATAGATTGGGGGTGGTGATGGGAGAGTTTGAAGGGAGGAGAAGGGGATGTTGCATTCTTAGCTGGCTGCCATGTCCCAAGCATGATCGGAACGGATGTGTCTAGTTAGATAGCATCCTTTCCCTTACAACCCGTTGTCTTCTGGTTTCCGTCGAGTGCTTTCCCTTACCTTCATACCCGGTTCAGGCATCTTTTCCCACGACTCAATCTGCCCCTGTTCCTCAGGTTTGAGGTACTTGTTGAGGATGCTACTGGGTCCCCTCCTTCCTTCATCATCTTTTCGTAATCCTCTTCCGTGATGTAAATGGTCTTCTCTATCAGACGACCGCTCTTGGTGCGAATCATCGTCTTGATGGCCTACCATCAGGGGTTAGAACAGTGCCAAGACTCTGATAAGCACACGACGAATCAGTCGGATTAGCATGCCTTCTGTCTCGAGAATTAGCCCTGCTGGGTATCTGTTTACCGTCAATGGTAAATTAACCCTTGCTGGTATGTATTAACAGTCAGCGGTCATTCAATGTGCAGCTACTTGTTAAATGTATTATGGTATGCTAGAATTAAAAATAAAAACAGATACACAGTTATAAGCGCAATCGACACATTAGATCACTGCTTCCGCTTTAAAAAACACATTTGTTAACAACACAGTCGTCAAAAGTGTAGTAATAGTTAACGTAATCAACAGAAGTTACGACTGCATGCTGTTACTGAAGACCATGCGTCCATTAATCTAAGAAAAAAGTTTCAACAACCCTTTTCTGTTGTAACGATGAGAAAATATATCTTGAATGTAGAACCACATTCAACATCCACAATAGAGAAACAAAAGGACTGTTGGAGAATGATTCTTGTGTGGGGGGAAAAAAGAAGGAAAAAAGGAGACCCAGCCAAAATCTTTTGCCTCAGAAGTATTTTGGTCAGGTTCTTATAATTCCCTCCATAAAGACTTTTTTCCCCACAGAAGGATCATTCTCTGATCATTTGCTTGTGTGTTGCCAGAGTTAATCAACTGACCCCCCCCCCCCCCCTCCCCTAACAAAAGAAAAGCCAATAAGTTAGAGTCACACAAAAAGTTACTGTTATTACATTCTCTTTCTCATCATCATCATCATCATCATCATCATCATGCCATCCTCCTCTCCCACCTCCTCCTCGTCATCATCGTCAACAACATTATTATCATTATCATTGTTATCATCATTATTATTATCAGCATCACCATCATCATTAAGCCATGCTTGTCAGTATAATGAGGAAAAACTGTTACTGCATTCCTTAAGAAACAAAGGGTAGCGTGCTTCACTTCAAACTGGTTAGCCGTAGCCACAAAATCCTATCCGCATATCTGAGACAGTTTGAGATCTTTGCGTCTTGACTGTACAATCATGTACAATCTCTCCGTCAGCTGCAAAGCCAGCCTGACGTCATTGGTTTTTTTGCTGTTCACGTGACCAACCTGACGTCATTAGTTTTTGCTGTTCACGTGATCAGTGGCTT
>CM065721.1:68352111-68362111 GCA_033310375.1 Conus canariensis
ATGGATGAGTCAATATTACCGCGAAAGCATATAGAACATTATTTGAGTTAGACTCTCGTGATAAGACAAACTGGGCGTCTGACATTCGCTGTAAGTTATTTATGTTTAGTTTTGGATATGTGTGGTTAAACCAATGTGTTGAGGGAGTAGAGTAGTTTCTCGCTGACTTTAAAGAAAGACTTGTTCTTTGCAGATGGCAAGAATGGGATTTTCATGTCAAGAACAGTGACAGATTTAGTGTATATAAGACTTTTTGCACAATGGCAGTCGATAATATGCATTTAACGTTGAATCTAGACAGACATATCAAGATGATGACAACAAGATTCAGATTGGGTATTTCAGATATTGCTGTACATAGATGTCGATACAAACAACATACCCCTGTTGATTTGATTTGTCCATTGTGTATAGAAGAGAAAGAAGACGAAGTGCATTTTGTTCTGTGCTGTCTTTTACTGAACGAAATAAGGGAACGTTATATACATTTAAAATACTATAGATTTCCAGGTCTGTTCAGATTAAGTTTACTTACTAGCTTCCAGTAATGAACGAACAACTAGAAATCTGTCCATTTACCTACACAAAGCATTTAAGTTACGATTTGTTCTTGTTTCTTAACGTATAGTTTTGAATCAGTTTTGACCGTTTAGAATATTGAATGATTTCCAGATGCACCCCTTCATGAGGGGCAATGGCCTATTTGTAAATAAAATATCCGTATCCCTCTCTCTCTCTCTCTCTCTCTCTCTCTCTCTCTCTCTCTCTCTCTCTCTCTCTCTCTGTCGGTGTTTTTTGTTTGTTCGATTGTTCTCTAAACATATATAACTGTGTGCTCTTTCCCGCACCCCACTCTTGCATCTCTCCCTGCTTATCTCTCCCCCCCCCCCCCCCCGCCCCCACTCTCTCTCTCTCTCTCTTATTCTGTTTATTTTTCATTCTTTATTTTCATTTTATTTCAATCGCTTTTAACATGCTTCTACATTTATTGCCGTGTCTTATTTGCATTGTTGACCCTACCAGTGCTTATCTCTTGTCCTCGTAAATAAAGAATTTTGTCTTCTCTCTCTCTCTCTCTTTCTCTCTCTCTCTCTCTCTCTCTCTGAAAAATTGTTCAGCTAATACTTTTAGTTGTCAAAAAAAGACTTTCTGTCTCTACCTCTGTCTGTCTGTCTCTCTTTCTCTCTCTGTCTCTCAGTGAAAGAAATGGTTTAGTCAATTCTTTTACTGTTGTCAAACAGAAAATCTCTCTCTCTCTCTCTCTCTCTCTCTCTCTCTCTCTCCTCGCTCGCTCGCTCTCCTCCTCTCTCTCTCTCTCTCTCTCTGTCTGCTACCCCGGCCAGGGTGGAAGGAGAAGTTGGCGAGGAGGACGGGAGCGGGAGTGGGAGGGGGAAGGGCGGTTAGGGGGGAGGGGCGAAACTGCATTTTGTATTCTACTCGCTTCCCCCACCTATCCATCCACCACCCTTCCCCTTTTTTTGTTAATTTATTGTTTGGCCAGTATGTTTCCTTGGTTAAATGGAGCAATCCATTTCTTGGCAACTGGCAAGAGGTTGAGAGAAATGATTCGATGGTTGAGTGGTGAGCACTCGACCTGATCTGAAGAGCCAATGAAAATGACCGACCCAGATACTCGGCCTCTTGCAACAACAGGTTGCACACCCAAAATCAAAGCTCCAAGGCCTTGCTTAATGAATCGAGTTTTTATAGACTGGCGCAATTAGATTATTTTGAAAATTTTTATTGTATCTGTAAGTTGATTCTCTTCACTTTCTTTCATTGCCCACCAAAGGCACAAGCCTGGTGGTTCCAAGCAGATAAAAAATCAAAAGAATGAGATGATTTGGGGGGCCTTCAGCTAGCGCGAAGACAGGGTCACGGGTGAGTACAAAAGCCTGAAATGTGCTGTCAGCTAAGGGGAAGGTCATGTCTTCGAAGATTGTTTGTGATTTCTCTGTGAAAATCCTCCAAAACAAGGAAAATGATTTTGTACGGAGTTGTTCGTTTGATCAGTTATCAGTTTAACATTAAATGCTGGCTCAAATTTACGATAGACCTTAAAACGTTTACATGGATTATATCGTGTTTTAGTGCAAAATCCTAATTGTGGCGTGTGGCCACATTGCAAATTTTCACAACCAGGAAGACTACACCCGGAACCACTCTGCTACACCTCCCCCCCCCCACCCCCCGTCCCCTCTCTCCCCCCCCCTTTCATCAAATGAAAGCGTGACAACTGTATCCTGAAACATAACGTAGAGCCACACTACAGAAATGGAGAGTGAGAATTGAGACCCTGATGTGCACCAATCAGAGGGATTTTCTATTTATAGTGCATGGGGAAAAATTGTAACACCGACGGTACATTCTTATGAAAGATACCTATTTTTTCTGTCCTCTGGTCCTTATCGGAACCGTTGATGTTGTTTATGTGTGAAATCAAGTGGCTTTTGAACAGACACAAGCTGACTCGGAGATCAGGCCGTCAACCTTGGTACTTTGTCTCTCCTATATTGACAGACGCCAACTGAGCCGGAATAGCTCAGCTTCTACAGCGCCAGAGCCGTGATTCTGCTGAGTCTGGGGTTTCGGGTTCAAATCTGCGCCGGGCAGTTTCAGTGTGTGTGTGTGTGTGTGTGTGTGTGTGTGTGTGTGTGTGTGGTGTGTGTGTGTGTACCGACGAAGAGTCAAACTCCCGTTCTTTGAAGACAATGAATCACGGGCATCATGACCACTGAAAAGGCGACCGTGGTAACAAGCTTACGTGTCCTTTAACTTCCACAGCATTGACAGATCACTCTCTCCACAAATCCCAAACATTATTTATGATTATTTCTTGTTTGTGAAATCAACGGTACGAACATCGTCACACAGCACAGCCATTCAAAACTCCAGGAATAATCTTTAAAAAAAAAAAAAAAAGAGCACTATGATGTTGTATACCAACCAGCCAATCAAAAAACAAGGAACTTTCTTTTGAAAAATATTTCGAGTTTCGTGATATAGTGTACAAGTCAAAACACATGAACCGTTCTGGAACAATTTCTGAAACCATCTAGGAAACTTCTGGTCACTTTCCGGAAGGTTTTGGGACTCTCGGAACTTCAGGAAGAATATGATTATCATTTCTATCGCCTGTGTATACGTCATCTTGTTGCAAACGTCACATAGGAATTTAAAAAAAGTATTTTAACCCTATACAGAAAATAACATCAACTATGGCGACCTGAAAGAGTTTATGAAGCGAGCCAAACTCGATCTATTTGTCACAGCAGGCCATGTCAGAGCAACACAACATCAGATAACCATATGACATCAAAGGTGGGTGGGGGTCCTGTCAGTTTTGGAGTCTGCAGTCTCCTGTCTTATTTCATTGCAAGTGCTTTAGAAAAAGGTCAGACGTTCAACACACTGCATTCGGGAGGAAAAGGCCTCTCAATTCAATAGGCTTTGTATGGAAGCTTCCTTGAGTAAAAGGAACATGTACAAACTGGGTTTTTTTTTTCTCTCCAAGAGTAGTTTGTGGAAAGATTTTTTTTTTTTTTATAATCTCTTCGATTTCCATCTGTTCTTCAATCTCAGCACTTCCCAGACCTACCTAGATTGGCGCTATTTTTCTTTAGATAATCATAACGTCGTCAATTCTTGAAGGATTTTAACGTAATCAGTTCTGAAACCATTTTACCACGAATTTTTGTGTTTTTTGTCTCATAAACGAAAATGCTTTTTTTGTTGTTGTTGATGTTCTAAACGTACAATGTTATTTCTTTTTCTTCTTTCCACGAAAGAGGGCAGTATTCTGTACAGTACCATTCACTCTAATGGTGAATAAACTGATGGCATGAGTACATTTGTTGGCACATCATCGGAGCGTAAGCGTTTAAAGAGTTAACAGAATGTAAGTTATAGTACTGTTTTGACCGATTTGAAAGCATTCTGAAACAAATTTGCCAGGAATTTTTGTTGTTTTTTTTTATCTGATAAATGAAAATGCTTATTTTTTTGTGTTCTAAAACGTACAGTGTTATTTCTTTTCTTCTTTCCACGAAAGAGGCCAGTTTTCTGTACAGTATCATTCACTCTATTGGTGAATAAACTGATGGTATGAGCACATTTGTTGGCACATTATCGCTCAACAGAGTGTAAGTTATGGTACTGTTTTGTCCGATTTAAAAGCATTGTGCAATTGAAAAGGAGTTGAGAAAAACGATAATTACTTTAAATGTAACGATATGTGCTTGACTGAAAGCGACACAATGATGACCTTTGAACTATTTCATGTCGGAGGAGGAGCGGGTGGTGTCATATTTTTTTTTACTCTTTTCCAACACCACCCCCACTTCACACCTCCCACACACCCCTCACCCAACAAACACTCCCCCCCCCCCCGCCCCCTGTTCTCATTGCAGTCTCAGTATCAATGTCCCCTCCATGCCTATGACCTTGGTTAGATTCTGTCGGGGTCACCGGTATTGGCAAATTCATGGGGGCTGTCGTTGGACGGACGTGGTGGCGCTTTCCGGAGGGAGAGCTCACTCGCGCCGGCTCCGCGACGAAGCAATTATTGTCGTCAGTAGGGGGCTTAGTAGGTGGTGTCCTGCGTATATTGCAAACAACAGCCGCCACTAAACACCGACGAAGCGACTCGTCAGCAGTGCAGTGTCTCCTCTGGTGGGTTGCTTCTTCATAACCTGACAGTGACTAGACTGCTCCCTGTGGATTGCCGGTGCCGGGGTTACGGCGGGACTGACCGGGCTGTGGCTGTGGACGGGGTGTCGGAATGAGCGGCGTGGGTGCACTGCCTCTGAGGTGGCGCAGAGGATGGGAATGAAGAACCCCCCCCCAAAAAAAAAAAAAAACAACAACAAAAACCCCACCTTCCTGTGAGTTTTCTCCCACATACCCTCACCAGCCCCTAGCACCCCTACCCCTTCCCAAATCACCACCCGACCCCTCCCACTCCTCCCATATCCAGCCTATCCCACGTGCGCAGTAATGACCTCCTCAGACAATTGATAGCCGCCTTGACGTCACAAAGCCAGTTCCTTTTGTCTGGCAGGGTTGGGAGCTGCGTGTGTTGTGGGAGGAGTAGCCCGAGTGTGGAGAAGGGAGGGGTGTAAAGAGAGAAGAGGATGGGGCGTGGGGGGAGGGATGCAGGGGGCGGGGGGGGGGGGAGGCGTAAGGAGGATACTGCACTCAACAGTCAAGTGGGGGAACCTTACTTGGTGCTTGTCCTTCAGACCATGTACTTCACACCTGCGTCTACACAGTCATGGTGTGTGTGTGTGTGTGTGTGGGTGGGTGTGATGTGTGTGTGTGTGTGTGTGTGTGTGTGTGGTGTGCGTGTGTGGGTGTGAGTGTGTGTGTGTGTGTGTGTGTGTGTGTGTGTGTGGGTGTGTGTGTGTGTGTGTGTGTGTGTGTGTGTGTGTGTGTGTGTGTTTGGGGAGGTAGACGGGAGGGGAGGGAAGGGAAGGGAAGGGAAAGAGAAGCAGCTGTGAATAGATTGTAAGGATGCATACAAATATGCATATGTATGTTCTTCTCTCTCTCTCTCTCTCTCTTCTCTCTCTCTCTGTCTCACACACACACACACCACACACACACCATACACACACACACACACACACACACACACACACACACACAACACACACCACACACACCAGCACGCCCGCAGGCACGCACGCACACACACGCACAGGTCCTCGCGCATGCTCGCACACATATACACTATGTTCACATGTCACCAACCATGCATGCACACATACTCACACACGCTTGCACACAAAAACGCACAAGCACACACACACACACACACACACACACACACACACACACCACACACACACACACACACACACACACACACTACCTCAATAGCCAAGTCTATGCAACTTCGGATGGTCAGAAGACAGACCGGAGAGAGCGGAGAGCGTGAGCGCGGGCAGGCTTTGCGCTCTACATTACCATCAAAATAATTAGAATTCAAATATGCGTATCAATACACACACCAAATGGAATCCGCTGGATGTCAATCGAAGCGTACGTAAACGTGTGGGGTGTGTGTGTGTGTGTGTGTGTGTGTGTGTGTGTGTGTGTGTGTGTGTGTGCCGCTTGTGTGTGTGTGTGGTGGCGTGGCAGTGGTAGTGGTAGACACAGTCGTGGCAGTGGTGGACCCACTCCCCCAGAAAATCGTTTCGTTCGTGGCCTATGATACCACCACCCAGGGCTGAAATTGGCAAGCAGCGCAGTTTGTCTGCATGTAGCGAGGAGCCCAAAGGGTCCGTTGCGTGCGGCTAAAGTGAACGGTGCTTGGGGGCTGAGGGGGGGGGGGGGGGGGGTGAGGGGGTGAGGGAGACATGGGGGGGGGGGGGGTTCAAGTTTGGAAGCCCCTCGCTTGGCGTATTGTCAGTCTGTCAGTCGGTTCGTCAAGGGCGTGGAGAACGGTCTGGGTTCGTTCCACGTTCGTGGCCAACACACAGGTGTCTGTCTCTGTGTCTCTTTAAACTGACGCCTCCGTTACCATGTCTGCTCTCCTTGTCTTGTAACCTTGTTTCCGCCTCCCCCAACTCCTCCAGAGGCCCCCCTCCCCTTTCCCCCACCTCCGTCCAACCCATCCACCCCGCCCCTTGTCCTAACACCCCTCCTTTCCTCCCTTCTCTCTCTCTCTCTCTCTCTCTCTCTCTCTCTCTCTCTCGTCTCTCCGTCTCTCTCGTTCGTTCGATCAGTCCGCGTGTCTTGGTGTTTGGTGGTGTGGTGGTGTGTGTGTGTGTCTGTGTGTGTGTTGTGTTGTGTTGTGTGTGTGTGGGTGGGTGTGGGTGTGCATGTGTGTGCGACGTCCTCTCTCTCCTCTCTCTCTCTCTCTCTCTCTCTCTCTCTCTCTCTCTCTCCCCCCCTCGTTCTTCGATCAGTCCGCGTGTCTTGGTGGTGGTGTGGTGGGTGGTGGTGGGGTGGTGTGTGTGTGTGTGTGTGTGTATGTGTGTTGTGTGTGTTGTGTGTGTGTGTGTGTGTGAGTGGTGGGTGGGTGGGTGGGTGTGCGTGTGTGTGCGACGTCTCTCTCTCCTCTCTCTCTCTCTCTCTCTCTCTCTCTCTCTCTCTCCCGTGTGTATGATTCGGCTTTAGTGTGCTGGCCTGTATGCGGGTGCATGCATGCATGCATGCATATTCTGTGTGTGCTTACGCGAATGTTCCTGCATACGACCTTGCTGGCTTGCATGCGTGTTATGCATCCACACAGTAACTGAAGTTTCTTGACAGAATGGCAGTCCGATGCTATGGTGATGAACTCATTGATTTTGATCTCTAATTCAGGACAACACGACACACACACACAAGAAAGGCTGGACGGAACGGCACGGGGCCAGATGACACTGGGGCAAAATGGAAGGGGTTAAATAACATAGGGCAAATCGGGATGTTCCCTTGTGTGTGTGTGTGTGTGTGTGTGTGTGTGTGTGTGTGTGTGTGTGTGTGTGTGTGTGGGAGAGAGAGAGAGAGAGAGAGAGAGAGAGAGAATGTGCGCGTGGTACTATGTGATGTCATATCGCACGCCAGCGGTCGTCCAAGTGTGTGTGTGTGTGTGTGTGTGTGTGTGTGTGTGTGTGTGTGTGTGTGTGTGTGTTCGTATGCGTGTGTATGCGTGTGTGGTGTGTGTGTGTGTGTGTGTGTGTGTGTGTGTGTGTGTGTGTTCGTATGCGTGTGTATGCGTGTGTGTGTGTGTGTGTGTGTGTGTGTGTGTGTGTGTGTGCGTGCGTGCGTGCGTGCGTGCGTGCGTGTGTGCGTGTGTGCGTGCGTGCATGCGCGTGTGTGTGTGTGCGTGTGTGTCTGTGTGTGTGTGTGTGTGTGTGTGTGTGTGTGCGCGCGTCTATGCGTGTGTGCGTGCTTGCGTGTGTAAGCGTATGAGTGTGTGTGTGTGTGTGTGTGTGTGTGTGTGTGTGTGTGTGTGTGTGCGCGCGTGCGGCGCGCGCGAGCACAAGAGCATGCGTGCATTTGTGCATGCCTGTGCCTGCATCAACCATGTAACATGCAGAAGCATTGTAGAGGGGCAGCTATCAATCATTGTCGTGCAATAAACATGCCGTCTGTATAGTGCAATAAACATGCCGCCTTTATACTGCAATAAACATGCCGTCTGTCTATGCAATGAGACTTGGGCCGTCGCTGTATAGTGGCAATTAATCAACTTGCCGCTGTGTTGTGCACCATTTAACCTAACTTGCCGTCTGTATACTAAAGCAAATAAACATCAGTCGAAAGGCACTAAACATCCATTCATAGTGCAAAAAATGCAGTTTAGTCATATGCTCAAAGAATTGCGTTTATAGTGAATAAACATGACAGTTACATGAATAAACAACGCTTTGATAATTGAATAAAAATGCATCGCCCTTTATATCTGTAATACAACTATATCCCTCTGTGCTGTGCACTAAACATCCGCCTTTATATTCTTGGCAAGTATAATTTGGTGTGTCGTGTAGTAGTGGCATCTGGTGTGTATACTGAATAAACATGCGTCTTCATATGACAATTTTAAACATTGCCGTCCTTCATACTAGGCAATATACACTCCATCATCTTTTTCATACTTGCATCTGAAGCTTTCCAGGTTTTCCGTGCTGAAAGACTGTTTTTGTTTTATGGCCAGCTAATTCATCAATCTTCCGGCGTAGAAAGTGTGGTGCTTGCAGCTTGTAGTTTACATTCCTAACGGCCTTTGCCGCACTTTGCTCCATAACTAAACAAACAAATAAAGATAATCAAACAAGGAAACACGTAAACATCACAATTCAAAGATTTAAGAAAAAAGACTAAGTTTAGTGCATTTTATGCTCATCAAAGAATTGTTTAAATAGATAGATAAAATAACAAATTATGAATGAATAAATAAATAGATAAATAAATGAATAATTGAATAAATAAATGCAGACATGCATACATACATTTATTGTGTTAAATATTTTCATCACGTATATTTCTCCCTCTGTGCCCTGTTCCCTTCCCTCCCCTTACTATGAAGGTTCTGTTGGAGCATAGGAGTCATAGGAGTGTGTGTGTGTGTGTGTGTGTGTGTGTGTGTGTGTGTGTGTGTGTGTGTGTGTTGTGTGTATACAAGAATAAAAACAACAGTCTTTTCATATCTCAGACTTGTATTTTTGTATTTTTAACACATTTTCGCTGTTAAAAGCTTCATCAGGCATAGGTACAATGATGACAGCCTCACATCATGCTTTTATCATGGTACCTTGGCCTGCTGAAGCTTTCAACAGCGAAAATTTGTTAAAAGCACAACAAGTCTGAGACATGAAAAGGGACTGTTGTTTTCATTCTTGTATTTTACTGTCTCCGTTTTTCTTTCAGTTGTTTTACAAGGTGCGGAGCTCAGGACAAGAGAGCATTATATATATTTTATATATATATATATATATATGTAAATATGTATTTATGTATGTATAGTATGTATATGTATAGGTGCCTTCCTGACGACTCCGATCCAGCGGACGAAAGGCCTCGGAGCAGGCAACATGAATAGCTCTGTCTTCATGATGGGTTACGATAGTCTCCCTTGGATGCTGGTGAAGGATCTTATATTTTGTTGTATATTTCCCTGACTTTTCATTCTCATTCTCTGTATCTTCCTCCCCTGCTTCTCCCCCCCCCCCAACCCCCCCACTCCTTCGAATTTTTGTAAAGTCATTAATATAATAATGGATCTTGAGGAATTGTTAGCTTGCACTTGTTTTCTCCCACTACTAAATTGTTCAATACATATATATATATATATATTTTTTTTTTCTTCTCACGTATACACACACTCCTCAAACTTCAAGAAAGATATGATTGGCAGCTTCGTCTAAAAATAACAATTAAAATCGGATAATATCGACCTGTTAGTTAAGATAGAAAGGGAAGAGATTATGACCCTTCTGTCAAGGTAACAGTCCGCAGTTCTGAATAGAAGCATGGCGAGCAATATTATGCTTGCTCGTACAAACCTCGT
>CM065721.1:68369611-68372111 GCA_033310375.1 Conus canariensis
GCTTCCTACCTGAGTAATACGCCTGGGGTGTGTTGTTCCTCGGATTGGGATGCACCCCCGCAGCCGAGTCCGCGCGACTCGACGGCCTTGACCCTTGGCCTTGACCTGTGGCTCCGGGGATGGCCGGTAGGGTGACCCCGCCACTCATCCTGCCTCCTCACGCCTCACCGCTGCCTCGCTGCCTCTCTGATGCCACCTCGCTCGATGCCTCCTCACTCACTCACTCACCACGTTCAGAACTCAGGAACTGTCCACGATGAGTCCATTGAGCTAGGCATGCTGGATTGGCTCCAAAGAGATTCGGCTTTTCACCACGGCGAAGGAGATGGACAGAATCGTCTTCCACTTACGTAATCCTTTATCTGACTTTCCCACGTTCCAGTTTGGGATCTAACTCCAGCCAAGGGATTCCACTACCGGAACGTGAAGATTATGTCTCATACAAGTGGTGAGAGCCACATATACACAGTGTCGCGTCCTGCAGTGGTAAATCAGCGTATACACACAGTCTCGATGCAGAAAAAGACACCGAATACACACAGTTTTGCGTTACACAGCAATGAACCAGCCTATGCACACAGTCTCGATGCAGAAACAGACACGGGGGTTAAATGCAGGAAGACGAGTTGCAAAGAGACCCTTTACAATCAGGATATTAATCTGTGGTGGGGATGTGTTGGTCATCGCAGACGTTGTCTTTGTTAATAATTCCCGCACTGAAAAAACAAGTTTAATTTATTGTTAGTTTCAGCATGTATCATCTAGTGGCTATATCCAATGATATGTCACTAGTGGAAGACTCTACTGAGAAACATCCATAAAAGTAGGTTTTAAACACAACACACACACACACAACACACACACACACACACACACACACACACACACACACACACCACGCGGCACTTGCACACACACCACACACACACACACACACACACACACAACACACACACACATACGCACGCGCGCACTTGCACGCCACACACACACACACACACACACACACACACACACACACACACACACACACACACACACACACACACACACACACAAATCGACTTACATGAAACACAATCATGCATGTACATGTTGCATAGATCAATTAATCAATTAGTCAATCAATTAATCAATCATGTTGCATAGATCAGTTTAATCAATCAGTCAATCAATCAATCAACCAAATGAATAAACAAGTCAAGAGAAATAAATGAACACGTAACTAAACAAAAGCCAAGACTCTTCCTTGTATGGAACGAACTGGAAAGACACCCCCCTCCCCCCCCCCCCTTCCGCCTCCTCCTCATCTCCATTTTGTTTTTCCTCCATCCCCCATTCTTCCCGTCCCTCATACACACTTCCTCAGGAAAAAGGGGGTGTTTGTGACGTTCACGATGTGTTGATTCCAAAATTGTTGCGTTGATTTTATTCGCGCTTTTACGTAGACCTCTACCCTACCCTTTGTTTTATACCCCTGTCGCTGATATTTCCGTACATTAACATAGGCCTGGCTCTAACATTCGCTCTGTTCGTGCAATTCAGTGGCTATCAATGGCTCAATTCTCGTTTTTAATACAATGAAGCAGGACCATTTCATTATTCGTTGTATTGCGCGTTTCTTCTTTCATTCTGGCCCCCGAGATTTATCTAAACACATTATTAGTCAGTCCGCCAAACAATAGGGACAAATAAATTACAAGACAAAACACTACGCGTTTCGACCTCTTAGGACTTCTTCAAGCAAGATAAAGAACGTTCAGGACAATGAAACGAAGAACAAGCAATCACTTATCTTCTCACATTCAACGCAAGATGGGCGTCGTGTTTTGTCTTGTCATTTCTTTGTCCCTGTTGTTTGGCAAACTCACTAATAATTCTTTTTCAAATTTGTTTCAATTTCCGCCTGCAGTCACCTCAACGTGAAGCTAACCCCCAGATTTAGCACTGATCATAACTCATACAGCAGGATCGGATTTTCCGGTCTGTACACTTTTCCTCATGAAGGATAGTGTATATTCTTATTCATTGTTTGTTTAATTTTCGTTTGAGAGAGAGAGAGAGAGAGAGAGAGAGAGGAGAGAGAGAGAGAGAGAGAGAGAGAGAGAGAGAGAGAGAGAGAGAATTACACGCCCATAACAATGCTGTTTACGGCACCGAATCGCCTAGCAGAAATGACAACACAAAGCACACAGAACAAACAAGGACATTTCCCCCAAACAAAGGATGTTCCAAGCTTGCCCATATACCCTGCACCTGACACCTCTACGCAGCAGCAACCTAATCAAGAAATCAGAAGAGGGAAGGTAATATTACCGGGCAGTCCACTCAGAAAAAAACCCCAGTTCCAGGAAAGATCAGATGTGGTGATCAACTGTGCATTGCCTGCAGGTCTACCGCATTTGCTCTAGCTGAAAACCAAGCGACGCGAGTATGCATTTCACCCTCGCGTGACCCTCCGCATTTCCGAATCGCGTACCCAGGCTTCCTCCACGAAGAA
>CM065721.1:68377111-68382111 GCA_033310375.1 Conus canariensis
TCTGATTAGAAACTACACGGCAGGTCTACACCTCACGCTTCCTTTTATAACCTATCACGGTGCCAGCCAGGCCTGGCATATACAACCACCTGCAGTGTTGGTTAGAATATTTGAGCAACACTCCCAGAGATGCATCCACTAAGAGGAACTCGACTGTGCGGTTCCAGTCTTCCTATTTGAGCCAGTAGCACATTCGTCTCTGAGAAGGAGGATTGACCCCATATCGATGGAAGGCGATGCATTACATCTGGAATTAATACCCAAACTTATTGATTGAAGAGGATATGACAGGCAGGCCTATAATCACCCCCACGAGAGTAGAGGAAAAGGGATTTATCTTATAAAACAATATCACCAAATTGACAGCATGCTGACAGATACCTGTGTGTGTGTGTGTGTGTGGTGTGTGTGTGTGTGTGTGTGTGTGTGTGTGTGTGTGTGTGTGTGTGTGTGTGTGAGGGGAGTTGGTGAGTGTTAGGAGTGTGTGTGTGTGTGTGTGTTAGTGTGTTTTAGTGTGTTAGTGTGTGTTGGTGTGTTGGTGTGTTAGTGTGTGTCAGTGTGTTAGTGTGCTAGTGTGTTAGTGTGTGTGTGTGTGTGTGTGTGTGTGTGTGTGTGTGTGTGGTGCGTGCGTGCGTGCGGGGTGCGTGTGTGCGTGCGCGCGCGCTCGCGTGTGTGTGTGTGTGTGTGTGTGTGTGGTTGTGCGTGCGTGCGTCCGTGCATGCGTGTGTGCATGCGTGCGTGTGGTGTGTGTGTGTGTGTGTTGTGTGTGTGTGTGTGTGTGTGTGTGTTCGTGCGCGCGTGTGGTGTTGTGCGTGCGTGGTGTGTGTGTGCGTGCGTGCGTGCATGTGTGTGTGTGTGTGTGTGTGTGTGTGTGTGTGTGTGTGTGTGTGTGTGTGTGTGTGTGTGCTCACTTAAGCCTGCAGCATGTCAACTTTTTTTTTTTAACTGGTAAATGATTAATGCACTATCTGAAGAATTCCTGGCATCCACAGCGATCCTGCCTCAGGAAAGGAAAGATTAAAAAAAAATCTGGAACGCTATCTGTGAGTACGGCTGGCGGGAGGAGAGAGAGAGAGAGAGAGAGAGAGAGAGAGAGAGAGAGAGAGAGGAGGGGAGCTCATAAAATATTCTTTGATTCCCATCGCGCTTAATCCCATTTCAAACAGGATCGGCGCCGTCTCATTGTAGGAATCTCTCTGCAAATGCCGCTCAGCATGAGGTCGCGTGAACTACGTCCATCGGAATCGATAAACGGGAACATCTGTGTCGGATTTACCTTCGGTTGGTCAAAGTCGACGTGGGCACGTGGGGAGGAGGCGCGGGGACAAAGGAGTAGGGTCAGGGAGAGATGGTTGCATTTTTTTTTTCTGTTTGTTCAGATTTGTGATCCTGTGTATATCAGTTTGTTGTCTGTTCCTGTGTCTGATTATCCGTCTGCATGACTGTCTGTTCCTGTGTTAATTGTCTGTCTGCATTACTGTCTGTTCCTATGTCTGTTTGTTTGTCAGCATGACTGTCTGTTCCTATTTCTGTTTGTCTGTCAGCATGGCTGTCTGTTCCTATGTCTGTTTGTCTGTCAGCATGGCTGTCTGTTCCTATGTCTGTTTGTTGCAAGACTGTCTGTTCCTATGTCTGTTTGCCTCTTTGCATGACTGTCTGTGTCCTATATCCACTGGTGTCTGCATGACTGTCTGTTCCTGTCTGTTTGTCTGTCAGCATGACTGTCTGTTCCTATGTCTGTTTGTCAGCATGACTGTCTGTTCCTATGTCTGTTTGTCTGTCAGCATGACTGTCTGTTCCTAAGTCTTCTGATGCAGGTGTCGCCATGGACTGGGTGGTGGTGATGATGAAGATGTTGGTGATATGATACCAGCGATTTATGATGATGATGATGAGGAGGAGGAGGAGGAGGAGGGAGGAGGGGGAGGAGGAGGAGGAGGAGGACAATGACGGCGACGACGACGACGACGACGACGACGACGACGACGACGGCAACGACAAAGAAGAAGAAGAAGAAGAAGAAGAAAGAAGAAGAAGAAGAAGAAGAAGAGAAGAAGAAGAAGAAGAAAAGAAGAAGAGAGAGATGATGATGATCGATGACGACGACGACGACGACGACGACGACGACGACGACGAAAAGAAGAAGAAGAAGAAGAAGAAAAGAAGAAGAGAAGAAGAAGAAGAAGAAGAAGAAGAAGAAGAAGATGATGATGATGATGATGATGATGATGATGATGATGATGATGATGATGATGTGATGATGATGAGTTGGTTGTTGATGGTAATAATGTCAGTGACGTTAATGGTGATGGTGATGATAATAATGATCATGATGATGGCGACGACGACAATGATGATGATGATGATGATGATGATGATGATGATGATGATGAGATGATGATAATGATGGTGATGATGATGGTGATGATGATGACTATTACACTGAAAGATAGACTTTGCAGACGATGGAGAGAGAGAGAGAGAGAGAGGAGAGAGAGAGAGAGAGAGAGAGAGAGAGGAGAGAGAGAGAGAGGGCGTAGTGTATAGCTCGCTATCGCAGGCTATTGCGCACAACAAGACGAAGAAGCTCTTGAACTACAAAGCTGGCTTGGAACAAGCTTGGAACAAACCCCCAGCAAACCACATTGGAAAGAGAGGCACAGACGGATTAACGCATGACAACAGCACAGTGCCTACACAGTCTGCCTGTGTGACACTTCCATTTCTGGGTGACTCTCTACCCGTACAATTCCCTATCATTTTCCACGGACGACATTTCCTTTTCTATGTGACGCTCTACCTGGGCAATTCCCTATCATTTTCCACGGACGACATTTCCTTTTCTATGTGACGCTCTACCTGGACAATTCCCTATCATTTTCCACGGACGACATTTCCTTTTCTATGTGACGCTCTACCTGGACAATTCCCTTTCATTTTCCACGGACGACATTTCCTTTTCTATGTGACGCTCTACCTGGACAATTCCCTTTCATTTTCCACGGACGACATTTCCTTTTCTATGTGACGCTCTACCTGGACAATTCCCTATCATTTTCCACGGACGACATTTCCTTTTCTATGTGACGCTCTACCTGGACAATTCCCTTTCATTTTCCACGGACGACATTTCCTTTTCTATGTGACGCTCTGCCTGGACAATTCCCTTTCATTTTCCACGGACGACATTTCCTTTTCTATGTGACGCTCTGCCTGGACAATTCCCTTTCATTTTCCACGGACGACATTTCCTTTTCTATGTGACGCTCTACCTGGACAATTCCCTTTCATTTTCCACGGACGACATTTCCTTTTCTATGTGACGCTCTACCTGGACAATTCCCTTTCATTTTCCACGGACGACATTTCCTTTTCTATGTGACGCTCTGCCTGGACAATTCCCTTTCATTTTCCACGGACGACATTTCCTTTTCTATGTGACGCTCTACCTGGACAATTCCCTTTCATTTTCCACGGACGACATTTCCTTTTCTATGTGACGCTCTACCTGGACAATTCCCTTTCATTTTCCACGGACGACATTTCCTTTTCTATGTGACGCTCTACCTGGACAATTCCCTTTCATTTTCCACGGACGACATTTCCTTTTCTATGTGACGCTCTACCTGGACAATTCCCTTTCATTTTCCACGGACGACATTTCCTTTTCTATGTGACGCTCTACCTGGACAATTCCCTTTCATTTTCCACGGACGACATTTCCTTTTCTATGTGACGCTCTACCTGGACAATTCCCTTTCATTTTCCACGGACGACATTTCCTTTTCTATGTGACGCTCTACCTGGACAATTCCCTTTCATTTTCCACGGGTGACATTTCCTTTTCTATGTGACGCTCTACCTGGACAATTCCCTTTCATTTTCCACGGACGACATTTCCTTTTCTATGTGACGCTCTACCTGGACAATTCCCTTTCATTTTCCACGGGTGACATTTCCTTTTCTATGTGACGCTCTACCTGGACAATTCCCTTTCATTTTCCACGGGTGACATTTCCTTTTCTATGTGACGCTCTACCTGGACAATTCCCTTTCATTTTCCACGGGTGACATTTCCTTTCTATGTGACGCTCTACCTGGACAATTCCTTTCATTTTCCGACGGTACATTTCCTTTTCTATGTGACGCTCTACCTGGACAATTCCCTTCATTTTCCACGGTGACATTTCCTTTTCTATGTGACGCTCTACCTGGACAATTCCCTTTCATTTTCCACGGTGACATTCCTTTTCTGGGTGACTCTACCTAAATTCCCTTCATTTTCCACGGAGTACTCTCTTTCTAAGTGACCTTCCGGACAGTCCTCATTTTCCACGGGTACATCTCCTTTTCGTGTGACGCTCTCCTGGACAATTCCCTTCATTTTCCTGGTGACTTCCCTTTTCTGGTGACTCTCTACCCGGACAATTCCCTCTCATTTTCCACGGGTAGCTTCCCTTTTTTAAGTGACTCTCTACCCGGATAATTTCCTCTCATTTTCCACGGGTGACCTCCTTTTCGATGTGACTCTCTCTACCCGGACAATTCCCTCTCATTTTCCACGGTGATACTTCCTTTTCTATGTGACTTTCTACCCGGACAATTCCCTCTCATTTTCCACAGGTAACACTCCATCTTCTAAGTGACGGTCTACCCGGACAATTCCTCTCATTTTCCACGGGTGAATCTCCCTTTTCTGGATGACTCTATACCCTGGACATTTCACTCTCATTTTTCACGGGTGACACTCCTTTTCTATGTGACTGTCTACCCGGACAATTCCCTCTCATTTTCCCTTGGATATATCCCTTTTCTGAATCACTCTCTCCTTGGACAATTTCCTCTCATTTTCCACGGGTGACGTTCCCTTCTATGTCACTCTCTACCCGGATAATTCCTCTCATTTTTCACGGGTGACACTCCGTTTTCTATGTGACTCTACCCGGAAATTCCCTCTCATTTTCTTTTTTCCACGGGCTCGACACTCCGTTTTCTTCTAT
>CM065721.1:68389611-68402111 GCA_033310375.1 Conus canariensis
TGGATAAAGGCGTTCGTGTGTGCGCGTGATAGTAATCCATGATCTCAAGTTTCTTAAGTAATAACCAACTTCCTACATAATGGCAAATACCCATTTGTATGCAAATACAATCGATACGCTTAAATGCACACGGGCATGCGAGTTCAAGAATATCTGCCGGATAAGCTCGCATACGACCACACAAATCATTACATAACACACACACACACACACACACACACACACACACACACACACACACACACACACACACACACAGTTTATTGTTACTAGCTCTATGAAAGGTCTCCAAAAGGTTTATACCGAAAATGAACTATAATTATTGAAAAGAAACTTACACACCTACAGACCCCATCAGGTTAACTACGCTCCTGTCAACTACCAATCATAGGGAAGCTTACTGAATTGTGCGAATCAAGTCGTCCAATACGTCAATATATAGAAATAAAAGAGACATAACTGAAAAAAGCAAATGCGAAGTTTAAACAAAGTACGCTCTGTGAATCCGGTAGATCAACATCAATATCAATAATTATATAGAAATGACTGAGACAGCTGAAAAACAATCCATATCAATATCAATATATAGAAATGACTAAGAGACAGCCGACAAACAATCAACATCAATATCAATATAGAGAAAGGACTGAGACAGCTGAAACACAATCAACATCAATAACCATATATAGAAATGACTGAGACGGCTGAAAAACAATCAACATCAATATCAATGTATAGAAATGACTAAGCTAAAAAAAAAAAAATGCAAAGTTTAAACACACTAGTCTCCGCTTCAGTTTCTTTCCATTTCAAACAAATTCAGTCCACCTTCGACACATAAAAGAGGACTGCTGTCTTTAAGAGAGACAGGTCAAACAGGAAATCCTTTAGAATTAGGTTCAGTTATTGTTTGTTTGTTGGTGAGTAGGGTGTTTGTTTGTTTGTTTGTTTGGTTTTTTGTCTCCACCAGCACCAGAAAAGGTGTCCTGTTAGCAGTGGGGTAAGACATCCGTCTTAAAAGGCACGCCTTGAGACGCCCACCCATCCAAAAGTTGCGGGTTCGAATCCCGGCAGCGCCAGGGGGAAAAAAGGTTGGCAGTAGGAGGGCATCTGGGAGTCATGACCTGGATGCGGCCCGGCCCCTAAGAGTGTAAGGAGGTCAATGCTGAAACACTTGTCTGAGGGGGTTTCCTTCTCTGAAACCCTTCTGCTGTCAAGCTCTCCCTAGAGTTTCTTCCTCCTTCTCGGTGCTCCATTGGTCCAGTGGGTTTGGCATCAGACGCTTGTTCCAGTCTCCGGGTTCGATTCCCATCTAGAGGCAATGCGGTTTGCTATAGATTTTCTCTCCAGAGATAACTTTCCTCCATAATGCAGTTCCCTCCTAATTCTCCGCACACGACTTTAAAACCGATGCCCCGTGCGTAAATGCATGTTTTAAATAATTTTTTTTTTAAATGCAGGCTCTTTCCATCTCATTCCTCTTTCGAGAGAAGAGAAGGCCCGTCGTGTGCTTGTGGTGGTAGATGACACGAAAGTTAAAAACGCATGCACATTGGCGTCGTGTTTTTTTTTTGGTATCATCCCCGAAGACGGTGTGTGGGTACCTCAATGATGGGCTAAAACTGGTCATCTACGCAAACCTCAAACTTCTGGCCGAGGAACGAATAAGTAGGAAGGAGAGAAAGAGGGCGACATCCAATGATTGGTAGATAAAACTGTCTGAATCCTCACTGTTATACATGTACACGCACCTCACACATATACAATTTATGGCACAGCCAATGTTAGATAGGTTACTCAAGGTCTGACCAGCGCGTTGGGCTAATGCTGTAGGTCAGACATCTACTAAGTCGCAGCCACGAGACCCTCCTCTTAAATTCTTTCATCTTAGTCATTCATTCATTCATTCATTCATCAGCTTTAAATCATGCGCAGTGTGGTCTCAAAATTTAGCGGATGTGGTGTAGCGTATATGGACTAAAGTCCACACGCAGTGGCGCCTCCCTGATTAAACTGAAACTGACACATGCATATTTCTGTTCCTTTAAAAATCTTATTGGTTGAAATAGATTTCCATTTCCAACATGTCACGATGCTGATACACGGTGAATTTAATGTAAAAAGAAACGAAGCCTTGACATTCAAGCACTGGGACAATCCTTCAAGGATGTCTGAGCGGGGTACAGATTCCATTCTGAGGATAGCCAGTTGGTTACACAGTGCGGGGCCCTTTCATGGTGTCTCTAAAGAGAAACTCACCAAAGAAGGTATTGCAGGATAAGTTATAACAAACTGGCTGTTTTCCCCGTCCTCCACCCGACCCCCCCCCCCCCCCCCTCTTCCCTTCTCCGTACGCTCCCACTCATGTTATTGTCTCTGTCCTTCCCCGTCCACACCTCTCTGATCACATTTATTTCCCTTATACCCGTTTTGAATCCCCATATCGCCCCGCTTCGCAATCTTGTCGCAAAAAGAAGTAAATAAATAAATAAACAAATTAACAACGCTGATTGCGACTGTCTAGCACAAAAGATCTTCACTAGTAACCTGCCCAGTATGTTTATATGTCCGCATGCGAAATTTGGGGAAAATCAGACAGAAATTGTAGGTTGTTGTTTTGTTTGTTTGTTTCTTTGTTTGTTTGTTTTTTTCCTTGTTTTTTTTTTTGTAAGGAGCAAAAAGAGAGGCACACAGAAATATGACAGTAGGTAAAGTAAGTGTACAAGCTATAATCTCGCGGAAGGGAAATCTATACCAATTCATGTGGATGTTCTTGTTCAAGTCTTCTTTTTTCTTCTTCTGGTTACGAATACTCTTATCATAATTACTATACTACCTAATTTCCAATTTCAGTATTTTCAAAATTCATAAAAAATGACATGTTTATAAATGGTCTTGTCAATAAGATCAGAAGACAAACAAATGCACGTACATCATTCCATACAGGCATTTTGCTCAAGGAAGTGTTACAAATGACAGAGAATGTCAATCAAAGATGGACCACAAACACTGGAGCATGAGCTCCATATCTGATGCCATCCTTAACGACAGAGACTTCACGATACGAAGAGAAAGCAAGCGAGACCTTTTTCTGTCCACACAGAAATCACCCCTCCCCCCCCCCCCCCCTTCTCCCCCGGAATCCACTCTGCCTCATGGACATTCCTGTCATTATTAAAAACGGGGCTCTAAACTATACCTCAGATATTGCCTGAGATAATCAGCAGGATCAACTCTTTCAGCCTGTCTGTAAGCGTTCTGCTCATTACAGGGGGGAAGGGGGGGGACCCAAAGTCCCCCCCCCCCCCAAGCCTGTGGTGATCACAGCAGTCATTGTATTCAGGTCGCAGCAGTTTTAGCGGCGTTGATAACCTGGCCAGATAAGGCCCATTGCCACGCTACGCTACACGGGGCTAGCTTAGCTTATTACTGTCGATTCCCGGAAAAGGTCTGAAGTCTGATTCATTTTTTTTTTGTGAAAGGAGGCTTTAGAGGAGAGTGCGTTTGATGTGTTGTGTTGTGTTGTGTTGTGTTGTTGTTGTGTTGTGTTGTGTTGTGTTGTTGTGTGGTGTGGCATAATGGCTGGTTTGTTGTTGGCAAAACGAAGAATAGATAGTCTTTGTAAATTCAAATTAGTAATTAGTAGTAAATTAGAATGCTCTCTCTCTCTCTCTCTCTCTCTCTCTCTCTGTTTTATTGCCTCTGTAATCCAGCTACAGGCATGGAAAGCAGCATGATATCAGCACATGGCAACATGAACTCTTGAATGCTCAGGAGATCGCAGACTTCCGCCAAGCTCGGATGAATCTTGGATCCACCCACTGAGTGAAAATATATCAAACCTGTTTGGTTTTCAGCAGTAGTGCCATTGTCATTGATCTGTTCCTGTTATTAAACCTGTTTGGTTTTCAGCAGCGGTGCCATTGTCATTGATCTGTTCCTGTGTTTATATTAAACCTGTTTGGTTTTCAGCAGTAGTGCCATTGTCATTGATCTATTCCTGTGTTTTTATTAAACCTGTTCGGTTTTCAGCAGCAGTGCCATTGTCATTGATCTGTTCCTGTTATTAAACCTGTTTCAGCAGTGGTGCCATTGTCATTGATCTGTTCCTGTGTTTATATTAAACCTGTTTGGTTTTCAGCAGTGGTGCCATTGCCATTGATCTGTTCCTGTGTTTATATTAAACCTGTTTGGTTTTCAGCAGTAGTGCCATTGTCATTGATCTGTTCCTGTGTTTATATTAAACCTGTTTGGTTTTCAACAGTGGTGCCATTGTCATTGATCTGTTCCTGTGTTTATATTAAACCTGTTTGGTTTTCAGCAGTAGTGCCATTGTCATTGATCTGTTCCTGTGTTTATATTAAACCTGTTTGGTTTTCAGCAGCGGTGCCATTGTCATTGATCTGTTCCTGTGTTTATATTAAACCTGTTTGGTTTTCAGCAGTAGTGCCATTGTCATTGATCTGTTCCTGTGTTTATATTAAACCTGTTTGGTTTTCAGCAGTAGTGCCATTGTCATTGATCTGTTCCTGTGTTTATATTAAACCTGTTTGGTTTTCAGCAGTAGTGCCATTGTCATTGATCTGTTCCTGTGTTTATATTAAACCTGTTTGGTTTTCAGCAGTAGTGCCATTGTCATTGATCTGTTCCTGTGTTTATATTAAACCTGTTTGGTTTTCAGCAGTAGTGCCATTGTCATTGATCTGTTCCTGTGTTTATATTAAACCTGTTTGGTTTTCAGCAGTAGTGCCATTGTCATTGATCTGTTCCTGTGTTTATATTAAACCTGTTTGGTTTTCAGCAGTAGTGCCATTGTCATTGATCTGTTCCTGTGTTTATATTAAACCTGTTTGGTTTTCAGCAGTGGTGCCATTGTCATTGATCTGTTCCTGTGTTTATATTAAACCTGTTTGGTTTTCAGCAGTAGTGCCATTGTCATTGATCTATTCCTGTGTTTATATTAAACCTGTTTGGTTTTCAGCAGTAGTGCCATTGTCATTGATCTATTCCTGTGTTTATATTAAACCTGTTTGGTTTTCAGCAGTAGTGCCATTGTCATTGATCTGTTCCTGTGTTTATATTAAACCTGTTTGGTTTTCAGCAGTAGTGCTATTGTCATTGATCTGTTCCTGTGTTTATATTAAACCTGTTTGGTTTTCAGCAGTAGTGCCATTGTCATTGATCTGTTCCTGTGTTTATATTAAACCTGTTTGGTTTTCAGCAGTAGTGCCATTGTCATTGATCTGTTCCTGTGTTTATATTAAACCTGTTTGGTTTTCAGCAGTAGTGCCATTGTCATTGATCTGTTCCTGTGTTTATATTAAACCTGTTTGGTTTTCAGCAGTAGTGCCATTGTCATTGATCTGTTCCTGTGTTTATATTAAACCTGTTTGGTTTTCAGCAGTGGTGCCATTGTCATTGATCTGTTCCTGTGTTTATATTAAACCTGTTTGGTTTTCAGCAGTAGTGCCATTGTCATTGATCTATTCCTGTGTTTATATTAAACCTGTTTGGTTTTCAGCAGTAGTGCCATTGTCATTGATCTGTTCCTGTGTTTATATTAAACCTGTTTGGTTTTCAGCAGTAGTGCCATTGTCATTGATCTGTTCCTGTGTTTATATTAAACCTGTTTGGTTTTCAGCAGTAGTGCCATTGTCATTGATCTGTTCCTGTGTTTATATTAAACCTGTTTGGTTTTCAGCAGTAGTGCCATTGTCATTGATCTGTTCCTGTGTTTATATTAAACCTGTTTGGTTTTCAGCAGTGGTGCCATTGTCATTGATCTGTTCCTGTGTTTATATTAAACCTGTTTGGTTTTCAGCAGTAGTGCCATTGTCATTGATCTGTTCCTGTGTTTATATTAAACCTGTTTGGTTTTCAGCAGTGGTGCCATTGTCATTGATCTGTTCCTGTGTTTATATTAAACCTGTTTGGTTTTCAGCAGTAGTGCCATTGTCATTGATCTGTTCCTGTGTTTATATTAAACCTGTTTGGTTTTCAGCAGTAGTGCCATTGTCATTGATCTGTTCCTGTGTTTATATTAAACCTGTTTGGTTTTCAGCAGTAGTGCCATTGTCATTGATCTGTTCCTGTGTTTATATTAAACCTGTTTGGTTTTCAGCAGTAGTGCCATTGTCATTGATCTGTTCCTGTGTTTATATTAAACCTGTTTGGTTTTCAGCAGTAGTGCCATTGTCATTGATCTGTTCCTGTGTTTATATTAAACCTGTTTGGTTTTCAGCAGTAGTGCCATTGTCATTGATCTGTTCCTGTGTTTATATTAAACCTGTTTGGTTTTCAGCAGTAGTGCCATTGTCATTGATCTGTTCCTGTGTTTATATTAAACCTGTTTGGTTTTCAGCAGTAGTGCCATTGTCATTGATCTGTTCCTGTTATTAAACCTGTTTCAGCAGTAGTGCCATTGTCATTGATCTGTTCCTGTGTTTTTGTCTTGTAATTTGTTTGTTCCTGTTATCGGGTGGATTTACTAACATTTCTTTTTAAGAATTTGTTTTGATTTCTGCCTGCTGTCAGCTCACTTTGAAACCAACCTATTCATTCCTGTTGTCTAGAACTGATTAAGAAAACGACAGTATTTGCTACCTGTGGTAGTATATAAGAAAATGCCTCCACAATCATTCACATCACCGACCTCTCCCTTCTTACAAAGTGGCAAAATTGTAGTTTAATTCCAGCATTTAATACACACTCTTTAATGAAGTAAGCATTTGAAAAGCTTCACTAGAAAAATAACCAAAATCTTAACGACTACCAGATTTAGACAGGTCACTCAGCTGGGAAATAAGCACTTACTTAGAGCTTTCGACAGGCGTCCGTCCGTCTTCATCAGCGGTGGTGTTGCTACTGGGTGAACTGGAGTTCAGTGCACACGACCACGGATCGAACCCTGGTCGTGTGATTGAACAATGAGGGTGTTGTACACAGGTGGCAAGATATACCTGTCCTGGTCCCGGTTGAGTGTGGCGTTGTTGGCGGCAATGTGGATAGCCTCCTTCACCCCACACTGAAACCATCTGTTGTCACGGTCGAGAACGCTGATGTTGTCATATTCAAACTGATGTTGCTGGGCGTGTAGGTGGGCGCCTACTGGTAATGATTCTCTTTTGTGTTCAGTCAAGCGTTTTCGAAGGTTTCTCTCAATTTCCCCGACATAGTTCTCTTCACAGTCAAAACAACCAAAATCTTCAGAATATTTGGGAAAAGAACCCTTATCAAGCATAGCATTTCCGGCATCTTCCGTATCCTTTGGTAGTGAAAAGAAATTAGTTGTATCGTCGTCCAGTACACTTGAAAATGCTGAAACCATTTGTGAACTGATGTGTTATTAGGAAGCTGTGGTTTCTTTTTCTGAACACTTGCGCATTGTTCCTAAATAACTATTCACTTTCCGCAGAATAAAAATATCCCTTTAACACAAAGGAGTTGCAGTCTTTTTTCTTTTTTCAATCTCCAATTTTATATTGACATCTTGCAATGCAATACACGTATGTGTACTCTTTATCGACAATTTTGTACATTTTCTGAATAGTTTATATACTTCTTTTAGTTACTCTGCATTTCGGGTCCAGCCAATCATTCTGTTTAATTCTTTTAATTTCAACAGTGTTCTTTTTCTCTATAGTATGTGCTCACTTTTTGGCAGTCTCCATAAATCTTTCCAAAGGCATATAAGCATCAACATCAGCAGCTCTTCGACAGAAGCCAGACTAATACTTCTTGTGAGTTCATTAAAGAAGAAAGGTGTTGTTCGCCTCCTTGCTTCCAGCAATATTTCACAATAAATTGTTAACACCCCCCCCCCCCTCTTTTTTTTTTCTTGGGGGGGGGGGGGGGGGTTGGAGGGAGGGAAGGATGTTACATTTTGCACCACCTTGCTTCTCAATATAAGAGAGGGAAGCAACCGATCTGAATCGATACTTTTTAATACCTTAAGCCTTAATCTGTCTTTTAAAGAAAAAAAAACAACAACTTCGACTTCCTAAAACAAAACAAAACATAATCTCTCTCTCTCTCTCTCTCTCTCTCTCTCTCTCTCTCTCTCTCTCTCTCTCTCTCTCTCTCTCCACACACACACACACACACACACACACACACATACACACACACATATATATATATATATATATATATATATATATATATTATATATATCTTAATCATATACACATATACATATGATTAAAGTATAGAGATATATGTTTAAAGTCTCCCGAGGAAGACCAGTTACAGGCCGAAATATTGGGAATAATTTTTGAGTCTGTTGTTTTTATCTTCGTTTCACACACACACACACACACACACACACACACACACACACACACACACACACACACACACACACACACACACACACACACACACACACACACATATATATATATATATATATATATATACATATATAGATATAGATATTGACATAGATAGATATTGACATAGATAGATAGATAGATAGATAGATAGATAGATAGATAGATATTGTGTGTGCGTATCTGTCTGTCTGTCTGTGCTGTAATTATCTATCTATCTGAAAAAGAATTACAAAGTCGGACAAAGAAAAGGGGTGGTTAATCTAATGCATTGTGTCTTTTAACCTCCTCCTCCTGTGCAAAAGATACAAGCAAGGAGATTACCACCTTTCCAAATGGACAATATCCCAAGATTCTTTCAATGTTCTGTTCTGACAACTTTCTAGCAAGGCAGCGATCAAAATAATAAAGCAAAAGTAACATTAAAAAATGAACATCAGAATGGACAACAAAAACAGAAATGGGAGATGCAAAACGAAAAAAATTACATGGGCATTTTCGATGTAAACAACACACATGACCACAGATGATTTGGTGGCTTACATTAATACTCCAGCGTATAATCACACGAGTTCATTGTTCGTTGTTCCCGCTACCTGTTTACTGCACCTGTCTGTCTGTCTGTCTGTCTGTCTGTCTGTCTGTCTGTCTGTCTGTCTGTCTGTCTGTCTGTCTCTCTGTTATCCACTGTCCGGCTTATAATGAAGTGCGGACAAATTGTTCATTTTCCCAGTTAGATATAGCGAAAAGACAAAATGTCGCTGTCGTGTTATCATCAGTTGATGAACTTGTAATTAAATCATTTGCAAAATTTATCGCGGAAGCATTGAAAATTAGACAGATGAAGGATAGTGAAATTTAAGATAAGAGATATCTGAATGAATGTTATCATTCATCGCATGTGGAAGAGATCAGTAAGATACAATGTCATCATTTGACTGAGTGGATGGTCGAGTCAGTTTTAAGGGTTTGTTTTTAACCTTACTGCATTACTCCTGTGCGTGAGGACATAAGGAAATATTACGAATTCATTTGTTTTTGTTAACCTTTGATTTGATACACACTAGGAATGAATGTGTACTATTTGTTTGCAGGAAAGGAACAGGGAAATGTTATTGTTCTGTTACCTCTCCCCCCTTGTCAAAAGGCCTCTTTGGTAATGACAATAAAATATCAAAGTGTCAAAGTGTCTTTGTTATTGACGATCCCCACGTTTCGCCTCGCAAGCGAAGAAACAGTCAACGTACCGGGAATCTGCAATTGAAAGAGCACCATCTAGAGTAGAAGAGTGTATCGGTGACTACAATGGCAGCGTGCCACAATAGGTATCGTGGCCCCTCTAACAAGCAGCAAATTACACAGCGTTCACCAGAGGAGCGCACGTCACCAACACACGCGTCACTCAAACCACGAACAGACTTTATTCTTTGTTCCTTTCTTTCTTTCTTTCTTTCTTTCTTTCTTTCTTTTCTTTCTTTCTTCTTCTTTTTCTTTTTCTTTCTTTCTTTCTTTCTTTTCTTTCTTTCTTTCTTTCTTTTCCTTTTCTTTCTTTTTTCCCTTCTTTTTTTTCTTTCTTTTTTCCTTCTTTCTTTCCTTCTTTCTTTCTTTCTTTTCCTTTCTTTCTTTCTTTTTCTTTCTTTCTTTTTCTTTTTTCCTTTTTCTTTCTTTCTTTCTTCCCTTCTTTCCTTTTATCTCTTCTTAATGTGCCTTGAATCTTGTCAGGGTCTGAGGCATAGGGCTGGGGTACAAATCCACCCCTTTGAGAGCAGTACTGGCTGCCCTCCCACCGCCCTGCTCTGGCTCACCGTTTATAGGCCTGATGATCATCCAGTGCTGCTTGACAGGACCTTTTTAGATCCTGACGCATATGAATTATCGACCGCACCGTCTGTCTGTCGTGGTTTTTATTGTCTGTCTGTCTGTCTGTCTGCTCTGTCTGTCTCTGATGTCTCTCTCTCTCTCTCTCTCTCCTCTCTCTCTCTCTTCTCTCTCTCCTGTTTCTTTCCTTCTTCGTTTCCTTTCTTTCTCTCTTTCTTTATCCCCCTTCTCCCTCCCTCCCTCCCTCCCTCCCTCCTCTCTCTCTCTCTCTCTCTCTCTCTCTCTCTCTCTCTCTCTCTCTTCTATTTTTTCTCTCTTTCTTTTTCTCTTGTTTTTTTTTTCTTCTTCTGTTTCTTCCTTCTCTCTCCTTCTTGGTTTGTTTGTTTGCTTGTTTGTTTGTTTGTTTATTTTTCCCCCTTCTTTCTGTCCTTCTTTTCCCTTCCTTTCTTTGCGTTCTTTCTCTTTCAAGTTTCTCTCTGCCTTCGCTTTCTTTCTTTTTCTCCCCCCTAAATTCATTTTTCTATTATTCTTAATTTCTTTCCTCTTTTCTTCCTTTTTCTCAGTATGTCTTTCTTTCTTTCTCTCCGTTGGTCCTTTCTCTGTTCTCTTCTTTCTGTTCCTTTCTTTATCACCTGCTCTCTTTGTCGTGTCTTTCTCTCTGTCCAGTTGAGTCAAAGGCAGTTGTGTGGAAGTTATTGACGACCCCGCCCCCCCCCCCCCCCCACCCCCCCTTTTTCTTTTCGAATGAATGGCAGGCTTGACATGCTCTTCAATCAATAGACGATGTTGTTGACGTGATCTTCTTCAAGACAGGACTGGTGAGGCCGGATGAGGTGATTGGAGGTGTCGAGTCGAAGAAAAAGGAAGGAGGGGTGTGTGATATAGGGGCGAAGGGTGGAAGCTCGAAGAACGGGGACGGGGGAGGGGGGGGGGGGGGGCGAAGAGTGCGGAGTCTGTAGAGTTACAGTTTAGTGTCAGTCATTTGCAGGACTATGTCAAAACGGTCTTGAAAGGAAGTAACTAAAGCTAACGTCTGAAATCTTAATTCTGTCTTTTGACGTGACTGATAGTCAGGGTAGGCGCGAGAAGTTTGGCTGTACACCAAAACTTAATGCGCCAAGGCCTTGCTTAAAAAGTCAAGTATTTTTAGACTGGCGCTTTCCAGCGGGCGCAAAGACAGGGTGAGTGCAAAGGTCTGGAATGTGACGTCAGCTAAGGGGAAGGTGATGTCTTTGAAGATTGTATGTTAAATCATCGGCGGAAATCCCCCACAATTGGTGGGGAGTTGTTCTTTTGATCAATTATCAATTTAACATAAAATGCTGGCTCAAACTCATGATAGGCCTCAAAACGCTTACATTGATTCTACAGTAATTTAGTGCAAAATACTTATTGTGGCGTGTGGCCTGTGTGATTCTTCTTCTTCTTCAGCGTACGCAGGCTGATACTCCTGCAGACACTCCCTATATGGACAGGCAAGTATTAATCCCATCTACCCTACAAAGGGAGTGGACTTTTGTGTGTATGACCGTTTTTTATCCCGCCATTAAGGCAGCCATACTCCATCTTCGAGGAAGGTGCATGCGATGTGTAACGTGTCATCCATACCAACGGCCAAACTGGCCTTCTCTTCCGAAACTTGGTGATGGGATTTTACGTGTGTGCAAGATGTTATGCGTGCGTTCACACACGGAACCTCGGTTTATAGTCTCATTCGAAGGACTGTATGGGAAATGGAGTCAGAACTAATGTTAACTCCGAGGGAAAAATCCCCCTGTACCGAAACGCCCTGGCGGAGTTCGAACCCTCAACCCTTGGATTACGAGTCCGGCGCTCTACCAACTGACGAAGGAGAAGGGAGAGAGAGGGCAGGGACGGACGGGTTGCGGGGGGTGGGGAGGGGGGAAGGGGCGGTTTGAGGAGGAGGAGGTGGGGTGGGGGATCACGGACAAGTAGTACCCTCCAATGTTGTCAAAGGCAGCTTAGGCCAGAAAGTTCTAAAGAGAGACATAGAGATATTGAAATATTGCATAGACTTTAAGGAATAAATAAATTGGAAATAAAACTGTTCTATACTACTTCATTCAATATGTCTATGCACGTGTGTGTGTGTGTGTGTGTGTGTGTGTGTGTGTGTGTGTGTGTGTGTGTGTGTGTGTGTGTGTGTGTGTGTGTGTGTGTGTGTGTGTGTGACGTTTTATCTGGCTGACACTAACGAATCAAGTCACCAGGCTGGAGAGAGAGAGAGAGAGAGAGAGAGAGAGAGAGAGAAGAGAGAGAGAGAGAGAGAGAGAGAGAGAGAGAGAGGAGAGCACTATTATCCTCTCATTTCTGCCGTCTCAAAATGTTATT
>CM065721.1:68404611-68429611 GCA_033310375.1 Conus canariensis
TCGATCAGTACTCTCTTATGGGCTAGAGGTGTATTCAGTGCTTCAAATACTCTTTTAAATAAGTTACAAAGCATAGATAGTAGGGCTATCAAGCTAGCTGTGGTGTCCCTATGTACTCTAACACTCATAGAACATATAAAGAGAGCAACAGTTTTCATTAACAGAACATCCAAAATGAGCAGTTTCAAAATATATGATCAGAAGCTATCTTCGTTAATAATACACAGGAAGAAATATTCTGAAATGCAGAAACAGAATTCCCAAAGAGAGCAAAAAATATAACACTTCTTCAGCCTATCAAGAATTTTACTGAAGAGTAAAAGCAAAATAGATATTCACAATATTTCAGTCATGCCTATTATACCAATGATGCCACCATGGGAACAAAAAAAGGCAAAGTTTGATATAGAATACAGCAGTTACAACAAAAATGAAGAAGAGACCAGCCGCCGTGGCGAAGTGATCAGCGTCGCGGACACCCGGCTGGGAGGTCGTGGGTTCGAATCCCATCAGAGTCATGTGGGTTTTTTCTGCCCCGACCGGCTCCTACCCAGAGTTGAGTTTGCTGCGGACTCAGTTGGGAAGACTGGGACCACACAGTCGAGTTTCATCCACTTAATGGATGCGTTTCTGAGAGTGTTGCTCAAATTTCATGACCAACACTGCAGGTGCCTGTATCTCTCGGGCCTGGTTGACGCCGGGATATATCATGAAAGGAAGCGTAGAGTACAGCCCTGTCATGTAGTCTCAGACCGAAATGGAAATCCGTAGCATCATCTTAATCATCCTCATTCTCATCGATCAGCATAAAAAAAGATGTCTCAAATTCTGTGGCCCTTCATGCCCTGCTCTCATGGTGACCTCAGTTTCGATGTCCTCTCCACGTCTGTGGCCTTGGTTTGGTTCCGTCGTGGTCACCGATATCGGCGAGTCCATGGGGGCTGTCGTTGGACGGACGTGGTGGCGCCCTCCGGAGGGAGAGCTCACTCACGCCGGCTCCGCGACTAAGCAATTATTGTCGTCAGTAGGGGGCTTAGTAGGTGGCGTCCTGCGTATGTTAGATCAGAACAGGCGCCACTGAACACCACCGAAGTGACTCGGCAGCAGTGCAGTGTCTCCTCCGGTGGGTTGCCGCTTGACGACTTGACATTGACTGCTCCCTGTGGATTGCCGGTGCCGGGGCTGCGGCGGGTCCGACCGGGCTGTGGCTGTGGACGGGGTGTCGGAATGAGCGGCGTGGGTGCACTGCCTCTGAAGTTGCGCAGAGGTTGGGACAGCAAAAAAAAAAAAAAAAATGAAGAAGAGAATTTATTAGTTACTGATGTTCGCCTTCAATTAGATTCAAAATATTCAAATGATCTAAAAATTTTCACTGATGGCTCCGTATTAGAAACGGCAGACAGTGGTGCAGGTTTTGTTATTCCTTCGCTCAGAATAGAAAAGTCATATTATTTAGGCAAAGGTGTTTCAATATTTACGTCTGAATTATACGCAATAATGCAAGCTTTAGAATTAATTTGTGATCTACCTTACTCCACTTACAACATCTTACTATGTGTTGATTCAAAATCAGTTTTACAAACGCTCAAGCAAAATAGCTGCAACGGTCGTAACGATATTGTCTTTGAAATTAAGTATTTAATTCATCGTATTGCTATAAAAGGTATTGGTATTGACTTTTGCTGGGTGCCATCTCATTCTGGGCTCTTTTGGAATGAGGTTGCTGATAGAGCCGCTAAACGAGGAGCTTTCAATAACTCTGACATGGTTTCAAATGAGAAATTGGCATTATCAACAGATGAAATGTACTCCTTGTTGGAAAAATCCACTTGTACTAGTCTATCTGCTTCTAGATCTAAAGTCTTGACATATAGTAGACCTATAATTAGTTTACTGTACAAAATACGACTAAACTCGTGGAAAGCTAAGTACGCAAAAGTTGATTGTATTTGCAATCTTAAACTATCAATTCATCACTTACTATTAGAATGCCCAATTTTGCTTGCTAGATACCGAATGAATAATATGGAGCTTTTCTGAAGTATGACAACATAAGGGACATTTTGAGTGATGAAGAAACTGACATTATTTTAATTGCAAAAGTTATTCTATCCACACCTATTGGAAGATTACTTTGAAGTTTTATTTCACTTGTTCTTATTTTTGAAGGGGGAGGGGTAACTTTTGCATGGTGTCTAAAATCACTATCCTTGTGAACAGACATTAAACTAAATATTCATTTCATTTCATTACACACACACACACACACACACACGCGCGCGCGCGCGCACACACACACACACACACATGCCCCCCGCGCGCTCGCACGCACACACACATAGACACACAGATACACGCACACACACACACACACACACACACACACACACACACACACACACACACACACACACACACACACACACATGTACGTGCGTGCATATGCAAGCACGCCTGCATAAAGTTTGCGCGCATACACAAACACACATAAACGCACCTATACCACAACACCACATGAGAGAGAGAGAGAGAGAGAGAGAGAGAGAGAGAGAGAGAGAGAGAGAGAGAGAGAGAGAGAGAGAGAGAGTCATAAATATGCCGACAAAAATATTACTAACCGTATATGAATGACCATACATATTGAATTATCATTGGCAAGTACTCTCTCTCTCTCTCTCTCTCTCTCTCTCTCTCTCTCTCTCTCTCTCTCTCTCTGTGCGTGCACACACACACACACACACACACACACACACACACACACACACACACACACACATTTGTTTTTCTCCTCCCACTTCCCCATCGACCCACTCCCCGACCCACACCCCGTCCCCCACTCTCAATACCCCAGCCTCCCACCCCAACCCCCCACCCCCTCGCCCCATCTCAAACTCTTCTGATTCTACCCCTTTCTTTCGGTCACCAAATCCATCAATTACAACGTCCATGCTACCCCCCCCCCCCCCCCCACCCCATCTCCCCGAAGTCTAAGCTACTCGCTAAAAACCTGACGGGACTGTGAAAATGACCTATCCAGCCACGGACCATTGTGAAGTCCCCTCCACCAGTGTCTCCGCTCTGCTCGGACGGTTCCTCCACGACTCCAGAAAATCAATGGCCACAATCTGCTCAATGATGCGTGGCCTACTTTAACGGCATGAATATGGGGGTGGGGAGGAAGGGGTGGGTGGGAGTGGGGAGTGAATTGATTGCTGGAGATCGGGTGTTGACTCTCGGGATGGAGTGGAGCACATGGGGTTCAAAAGTCTGAATTTCTCAACTGACGTTAGATGAATTGTATACACGGGTCAGAGACTGAAGAACAATAAATCAACGAGCAAGTGGAATAACTCTTGCTTCTATGATGGAAATGATTATACAGGCCCATAACTCTAAACGAATGCTGCTGATGACACCAAATCGCCTAGCAGAAATGACAATGTTTAAAAGAAGCCTAGTCATTTATCCATCTTCGATTTATACAAAATCAATATTGCCTGCCATGGTTGCATTTCAGAAAAGATTTTTTTCTTCAATACTGTTCCGCCGTTATCTTTCCCGAACCCCGCCCCTCCCCGTACTCCATAAAAGGAACGTTCTTTGATTGCTACACGTAGGTAGTATCTCAATTCTGTCTCCATACTGGACTTGACTTGACTGGGTGATATTTACGTCATATTGGCCGGAGGCCCTTAAGGACAGGGTGTAGGCACAGTCTGAGGTCTGCGTACTCCTAGGCAGCTGTTGTCGCTGGCAATAGTGGGCGAGTTCCGTGTGGGGGCCGTCGTCTGTCGCTTTCTGAGCTCTGGTTCCTTTTGACTTTTAGTTCACATTCGGGTACTGGTCGGCCGACGATGGACGTCGGTGTACTTCACCTCTTTCCTCCCACTAAAAGGCTGTCTTCAGGATCACTCTTTCCTCCCACCAAAAGGCTGTCTTCAGGACCACTCTTTCCTCCTACCAAAAGGCTGTCTTCAGGACCACTCTTTCCTCCCACCAAAAGGCTGTCTTCAGGACCACTCTTTCCTCCCACCAAAAGGCTGTCTTCAGGACCACTCTTTCCTCCCACAAAAGGCTGTCTTCAGGACCACTCTTTCCTCCTACCAAAAGGCTGTCTTCAGGACCACTCTTTCCTCCCACCAAAAGGCTGTTTTCAGGGCCACCTGATGGCTTTCGTGCTCGGGTGGCGATGGTCCTGTGGCGCGTGAGGGCGCCTCAGAGAGGGAGCAGGACGAAAGTCGCTGAAGTGCTGCATGAGTTCCTTCTATTCTGTGGTCCATAAGACTACGGCCGAGAGGCCATTTTCAGCGAATTAACAAAATGAAGGGTGCCCCCACGCCCCATCCCCAAAGCACGGTATCCCAGGCAACGGTAATCGTAGTCAGGCAGCGCTCCATTGCCGATCACCCCACATCTCCAGGAGCCGTCCTCCGGCGACACAGGCTAGACCCGCCGTCACCCATATGGCTGGAAGGATCGCTGCGCCGCCTGACACGACCTCCCACATCAGTGTCCCTCAGAGGAGAGATGTCACTTCTCCCTTGGCGTTCGTGCTATGCCACCTCTCCATATCGGCTGGCCTGCAATTTATATTACTGTTTTCGGTGTTGCTACACAGATGCACATGTATTAGCAGTCGGTACTCGAAAATTTAGGGCTATGTCTAGGCTGGCATCTAAAAGACAGAGAATGTGGTCAGGCAGAAAGGGATAAGACACCTGACCTTTCGGTTCACTACATTGAAGACAAAACAATGTTGTTAGGTAGGCACTCAAGGTCTGACCAGTGCATTGGGCTAATGCCTAGATCATGCATCTGCTAAGTCGTAGCCACGAGACCCTTTCTTCAATTCTCTCATTTCATCTGATAATTCATTTATCCATCAGCTTAAAATCATACGTAGTGTTGTCTCAAAACTTAGTGGATGTGGTGTAGCGTATATGGACCAGTCCGCACGCAGTGACGCCTCCTTGATGAAACTGAAACTGAAACTGAAGATCAAAAAGACTGTCAGCCTTGAATAAATGTTGATTTGCGTCTCTTCATTTCTCTTGTCGTTGTCGCTGTGTCTATGTGTCAGGTACAGGGTATGTGGGTAAACATTTTTAGGGGGTGGGGATTTGTCGTTTTTTTCTGCATGTTTTGTGATGTCATTTCTGCTAGGCGATTCGGTGTCGTAAGCAGCATTCGTTTGGAGTCATGGGCGTGTATTTATTTCATCGTGAGAAGGAAGAGTTACCTTGTTTGCTTGTTATGTACTGTTGGCTGTTCTCTGCCTCATTTAGAATTTCCTTTCTGTGTGTGTGCATTGGGGCACAGTATAAACGCAGTTACATTTGTTTGATAAACAGTACGTCTGTCCTGGCTTCTCACCCTCTGTCTGTCTGTCTGTCTGCCTGTCTCTCTGTCTCTCTCACGGGCAAGGACCGGATGAAGAAAAGCATATGTTTGCTTATCTGTTACCCTTGAAAATAAAGATCATCATCATCATCATCATCATCATCATCATCATCATCATCATCATCATCATCACCATCATCATCATCATCATTCATCATCATCATCTTGTGTGTTGTGTGTGTGTGTGTGTGTGTGTGTGTGTGTGTGTGTGTGTGTGTGTGTGTGTGCATGCGTGTGTGCATGTGTGTGTGGGAGCCCGCGCGCGCGTGCATGTGTGTGTGGTGTGTGTGTGTGTGTGTGTGTGTGTGTGTGTGTGTGTGTGTGTGTGTGTGTGTGTGTGTGTGTGTGTGTGTGTGTGTGTGTGTGTGTGTGTGTGTGTGTGTGTGTGTGTGTGTGTGTGTGTGTGTGTGTGTGTGTGTGTGTGGTGTGTGTGTGTGTGTGTGTGTGTGTGTGTGTGTGTGTGTGTGTGTGTGTGTGTGTTGTGTGTGTGTGTGTGGTTGTTGTGTGTGTGTGTGTGTGTGTGTGTGTGTGTGTGTGTGTGTGTGTCGGTGTGTGGTGAAGTTGTGATTCTATAATGTGACCCATAACCGACATGAAGAAATCTGATTCTAATAATTAACAAAAGTCATGAGATCGTATTGTAAAGGTCCAAGGTCATGTAAGGGTCCGTTCTAGGCTTCAAGACTGTTTTTTTAACAGCTCGTTGATTTTTAGATACTGGCTCAGTACGAAACAAACAATATCTACACACACACACACACACACACACACACACACACACACACACACACACACACACACACACACACACACACACTCATATAATAAGCCGCGAGGCTTAAGGGCCCATACCTGATACCTGATACCTGATACCTACCTACCTAAACAGTGACCTCAGAACTCATGTATCTTGAAATCACTAGCATGCAACAGGTGTGGTGAATCTATTAAATGCCACGTGTGTATGTGTGTGTGCGTGCGTGTGCGTGCGTGCGTGCGTGCGTGTGTTTTGACGTACGCTTGCGTTGTTGTTAGATTGGTTTACACACTTTTGGCTTCAGTCCGTTAAAAAGTCACTTTGCAACAGATCCATTTTTCAGAGTTATTTCCCTTTCATCATTGTAGTTGCATTCTGAAAGTGACGATAAACAAGAACATACATATACATGTGCAAGTGCCTATATTTCTTTTCGTTTTCTCCTGGTCCTTTGGATACGGACATTCAAAAGTATATGTGACCAGCCTTTGTGATCGAGGTGGCTAAACCTCCCTGTTCCGTGGCAAATACGAAAACGAACAACTGACGTGAATTTCTTTTTTTTTTTTTTTTTCTTTTTTTTCTGACGGTTCTTCAAGTGACGACAAACCTTTCTGAACTTGCAGTTTGATAATCAATTTTCAATATGAGTAAAGGGTTGTGTCCCAGTAAAAGCACAATTTATGTTTCCAACTTGCCATTTTCGCTTACCAACAACGATCTGCATAAAATCTTTGAGAAGTATGGAAAGGTTGTGAAGTGAGTGTCATTCGATTCAGTTTATAATGTTTGAGTACTTTTACAGCTTATATAGTATTCCAGTCCACAAGCAGACACTGAGAAAACTGCTTATCGACTTTCTGCTTTACTCATTGACATGTTATGGATGATTTAGCTAATATAAGGATTCTGTGATGTGAATTAGATTGTAATTCATGTGTACAGACTCACTGTGAGTTCTGAGACCAAATGCCAATGCTTGGGCTGTTCATCTTTTATTAAGTACTGTAAAAAGAGATATTGCAGTGACAGTTCAAGGTGGTGTTGTTATGTGATTGTGTACTTCAGATGTCAACGTATCCATGAAGTTTTAAATAGCCTATTCATGAATAAAGATTAAAGCACTGGGAATAGTGAGCCATTCAATTTTAGATAAGGATGTAAATTTTAGGAGAGACTAACGGTGCCCATGAATTAAAAAGACGCACATTGATTTCTTTTCAGAACCGCTTGAATTATGTGTATATTGTTACTGCCATTATCATTGTAACTCATACTCAGGGCTGATAAATAAGCAGGGAAAAAATGATGCATGTTAGATAAGGTAGATGACAATAAACATGAATGAACATTCATACAGGCTGTAGTAAGTCAAGATCCAGAACTATAAGAAAGTAGAGTATTAAGTGGTCAATGGAGCCATTTTATGTGACATCTCATGCTTACACTGTGTAGTTCTGATAAGATACATCATAGGGAGATGGGGTTGGGGGAGTACCTTGGTGAAGTAAAAAATTGTTATTTTGATGGATTTGTTACTTGTATTGAAAACTCCCCCAATAAAGGTGGTATTGTCAATATTTATAACATTATATTTTAGTTATTTGTAATTCATTAATTATTTCATTTGCTTATTCATCTGTGGAAAGTTGTGTGTGTGTGTGTTTTTTTCACTTTACATTCACTGTTCCAGGGTAACAGTGATGAAAGACAAAGAGAAACGCCGGAGTCGAGGTGTGGCCTTTGTCTTGTACCTGGACAGAGAATCTGCTCACAAAGCTGTCAGGGCACTGCACAGAACACAGGTGGGATGGGGGAGCATGCAAACTATTTTCGGCACACAGGATTATTGTAGAACATATATAGGACATGGGAGAACCCAAAGCAATTATCAGTTGATATTGTAATCATTGATCATTTGATGTTATTGCTAATGTTATTCATTACAAAAGTCTGTTGAATTTCAACTGACGAAAAGGTTAACATTTTCTTTTTTAAGTGAGCTGTTTCATGTGAATAAAATGAAGAGTTAAAATTCATATCCCCAATGGGTTTTCCCACATATTCAGAACTGTTGGGAGGAGTGGGGTGAGGGTAGGTGTGAGGGGTGGGGTTTGTTTTTCTCAAATATATTGGTAATTTTCTTTAAAATGATTTGTTCTTCTACTTAAAGTTATCAGCAATCACAAATGAACATACTGATTCAACCAAAGCTGTTATGAAAAAAGAAAATTAAGATGGGTAATGTCGGTTTTCAGGACAGTGGATCAGTGGAATTGAACACTGAACAGAACCCAAGGCGAGCAGAAACTAATCATGCACTCAGAATATCTCCCATTTGCTTTGATGGCCTGTATACGATAGAAGGAAAAGAAAAAGAAACACCCAAAGGTGTCAGTTGGACCCAGAGAAGTGCTGTCCTCAACTCCCCAACTAACCAGTCAGCAGAATTTTTCAGTCTGCTCAGATGGCCTGCAGACAAAATAATACTGTTTTACCAATAATGCAGATACCATTGTCGGCAGACATAGAATAGATTGTCAACAAGGAAGACACTCTATTAACTCGCTGTTTTCACCCCTGTCTTTTCACGTTGTTTTGCATATCTGTGAACTCTGTGCACTCTGGAGGCAGTTGTATGAATACCAGCAATTTGGATGAAAAATTGTAATGTGGTGACAGCCCTGATATGGCTGTTTGTGGTCAGTTGGGCTATAAGCAACATTACGTTACCAAAGTGAAACTTCTATGACACTGTAACAATAACAATGCTTTAACACTGACATCGATCATAATGGTGCCATGCGCATTAATATTCCACCTCCAAACAGTCTTGGACCCATATCCTTGGTGGCATTACAGGGTCAGTTTGTCACTGTCTGAAATATGCAATGGAAACTTCTGCATCCCTCATGACAGTCAGTTCTGCATAGCTTATGCATTATAATTTATCATATTCATGGCTCTGTGTGTTTGGAACCCAGGAATATCCTTTATGACAGAATTCATGATTTAATCAGTGTCTGTTAATGCTTTTACCATTTTTTTAGGAGTGAAAGAAGAGTAAGGATCAGGAGCAAATCAAATCCAGACTGATCACAGCTTTAAACGAAGTACTCTACTGAGAGCAGAGCATTGAAAGATTAAGTGTAATATTTCAATGCTCTGCTGTCAGTAGTGTGTACATGTTTGAGAAATAAAGCTTTTGAGGTTTGAGATCCAACATCTATTATTCTATGATATACAGCTTGTTAAGCTGGTGCTTTCGGAAGCATTTTTATTAAAGTGCTGAAATTATGAAAGGAAGGTAATATAAAGTGTAGTGTTGTTGACTGGGAAAACTGATTGCCTGATTGCTGTGGAGACTGACCTCTATTTCAGCAGTTTTCCTCCATTTTTCAAGTGGAAAGTATGACATTTGTTTAAAATTAGTTGCCTGAAATCTGATCTGCACACCAGAGACATTCTGCTCAGATGAAGAATGGGCTGAGATGAGAGGAAAACTGATTTGTTAGAACTTGCACAATTTTTACAGCTCGGTATTTTTTTGTTGTCAAAAAAATATTCTTTTACTTGTTGGAAAAAAAAGACACATTCTTGTGATATCCTTTCTTTGCTACAAGTTACATGGATTATTTCAGGCTTCTGCAACACTTTGAATATGAAAGAGAAATGTTGAAATAGATGTTAAAGTAACAGTTCAGTGAACAGCTGCAATATCTGTTGATATGAGTACACTAAGGATCAATTTGTGGAATCAGATCTATAGTTAGCATCTTTCATTTTTGTCGTAATGTGGAAATTGCATAAAGGCCATAGCGAACTGATTTATCAATGGATCGGCTTCACACTTTGGGCAATGAAAACTATTCTGTTGTCTGTTACAAAGAGTGATATGCTCCTTAGCATGCAGAGAGGCTTGTTTGCTTCAGAAAATGAACAAAAATGGTCAGTGCAAGGAGCAGTTGCACCTAGTTGATTGTAATGCACACATCATTCCCGTGAAGGAATATTCCCTATTGAGTGACATATAATGCATCATTTTTTTTCCATGTTTTGTTCCGTGTAAGAGTATTCAAGATCAGGTTTTGCCAGTCTTGAATGATGATTTGTGTGTGTACTTTTTTTCAATTGTGTGTTCAGGCATTTATAATGTCATACATTCATGGACTGATGATCTGATTTAATTGTCCAGATGTTTGAACGCACCATCAACTGTACCATAGCAAAGGACAACGGACGCGCGCCCGAGTTTATCCGACGGAAGGAATACAAAGACAAGTCCAAGTGCTACGAATGTGGTGTGAGTAAAACCATGACGTGGCTATCTCAAAGATACTACCAGTATTAGTCGAGGAATTTTTATACAATTAAGGCCTAACCCCATTAAAAAAAAATTCTGAAGAGGATTGAAAGATGCATAAAAGGAGGTGGCAAGATTCCACATTTTTTGCAGTAGATGTAAATACCGAAACAGATTTTTTTTTTTTTTTTTTTTATTTGCTGTCTCATCGTCTGTGGTGACACTTCTGTGGCATTATCCCTGTGCCCCTCATTCATGTGTCCCTGTCCATAGCCACACCCTGGATTGACCCATCACATCCCTGGCACTGACAGTCCACAGGGAGCAGTCAGTTTCAAGTCATCATGAGGCAACCCATGAGAGGAGACGCTGCACTGCTGCCAAGTCAGATTAGTGGTGTTCAGTGGTGCCTGCTCTGATTAACATTCTCAGGATATCACCTACTAAATTCTCCACTGATGACAGTAATTGCTTTAAGCATGGAGCCAGTCTGAGATTCCACCAGATTTGTCCAGTGACAGTCTCCATGAAGCTGCTGCTAATATCAGTGACCCTGACATTAACTCACCAAAGGCACAGAGGAAAATTTTCAGGTCATTATGAAAGTGGGACATGAAGTGACACTGAATTGTAGATTTTTTATGCTGATCAATGAGGATAATGAAGATAAAGCTATGACGTTTGATTTTGGTTTGAGACTGCATGATGGGCTGCAGTGCTGGTCACAAAATGTTGGGGACACTATCAGAGATGCACACATTACTTGGTTGAATCTCAACCGTGTAGTTCCAGTCTTCCCAAGGGAGTGCTTTACTGAACTTGGCTTTGGGTGGGAGTGGGAGTCAGGGCAAAAAATTCCCACAAATAAATGACTCTAATGGGAATTGAATCCGCATCACCAACCACTGTGTCATGGTAAAGGAAATCTTGTATCATTCACTGAGGTTAAATGTAAAAAAAAAAAAAAAAAAAAAAAAAAGTTTTATCCTTGAGTCAGGACTCCCACTGGCTGTTGTTTTTGAGTAGTTGTCTGACCCTGAGAGTAGAATCATAAAATCATTTCTTTGGCATTTCAGCCATGTTATCAATGTCGCCATTTTGCCTTTGTAAGTCTGGCACATGGCTTGGCTCCTGCGTTTCTTCTTTTTAAAATTTTTTTTTATTATAGCTTGCCTTACATGAAATGCACTACTTACTGGGCTATCTATATTTGGCTCTGTCAGGAAATGAATTGCATCTCTTTCTATTTTATACTGCCTGGAATCTAACATTTTAATGATCTGCATACTTATGCAGCTAATTTTGATTAGCAGTTGTCACATGCACTGCAGAATTCTTAAGAGCTGGCTCTAGTGACTGCTACTTTTCAGTTTGAAAAAAGGTGGATTGATGCTTGAAGTGTTTATGTGGAAGGGTATTTTGTGGGTCATGACTTGCAAAATATGAGTCAACGGAAGCCCCTTCAGGTGCAGTTTTATACTTTCACAATGTTAGTGTAGACCCGTAGAATTACAGTTTTTATGTAAACCCATTATTTTACCCCCCCCCCCCCCCACTTCCCCTTCCATTCACTCCTCTTCTTCAGACTCCCAGTCCCAGTTGGTGTGTAAGTGTGAGTAAGAACTTAAATTTCTTTTACCAAGTTTCTTTTACCACACACACACACATACACACATGCGTGTGCGCTTGTGCACACACACACACACACACACACACATGCACACACACACACACACACACACACACACACAACATGCTTAGTCATGCACATGTACGTTTCATCCGCACAGTCAGTGTGTGTGTATGTGTGTGTATGTATGTGTGTGTGTGTGTGTGTGTGTGTGTGTGTGTGTGTGTGTGCGTGTTTTGTGCTGTCTGTTCCTCGGAATCCTGTCACAGGCATTGAACCAGTCAAAACTAGAATAAGGCATGGAGTACCATAGAATCAGGCTCTTCTTTTTTTCTTTTTTGTTGTTGTTTGTTTTAATTATAATCTATTAAGATAAGAGCTGTTACGATTAAGCCCAAGTTTGGCCTTACACCATGTATCAGAGGTGTATTCTACACTTCCCATTATAATGTATAAATCCTAGTATTAGCGAGCCTAGAAGATTCAGATGTGTGTCGTGTTGGTCAGGAAGTTTGACTAACACTCTCAGAGAGGCATTCCCCAGAGTGTGTGGTGCCAGTATCCTACACACCAGTTTTGGGCAGGGTGCAATTGGGAACAAAACAAAAGATTAGTACACCTGTACCTTCCATGGGGTTTGAGCTGGCAACCTCTTGTTGCAGCGGACAATGCTGCAATCATTACATCACAGTTTCAAGTTTCAGGACCACAGTCTTACAGGCTGTCAACATACATGCATAAAATAGAAGTAACATAATTGGGAAGGGTGAATGTAAACCATAATCTGATAATGCTGAGAAGATGCTCATGTTTGTCTTTCTTTCTGTCTGTTTTTAGGAAGCAGGGCACATGAGTTACAGATGTCCCAAGAACCTGTTGGGGGAACGAGAACCTCCTCCCAAGAAAAAGAAACTGAAAAAAGGACAGAAGAATGCAGACGGCGATGATGATGTTGACAGGTAAGTCTGGAATTTTTCATTCTCTCACACACACACGCACGCATGCATGCACGCACACATACAAACACACACACACACACACACACACACACACACACACATATAACACCGCACACACACACACACACCCATGCACTCGCCACACACATAAATGTATATGTTCATGGACATGGGCACGTCACACATGCACATGTGCATACATACAGATTTGCACACAGATACATACACTCGGACATGGTCACACAGAGACAGATACACAAAGACACACAGACATATACAGCCAGACACACATGCTTGCATGCACGTATGCACACTTGCATGTATAGACAGACAGACGGACAGACTGACTCGCACACACTGTGTGTGTGTCACACACACACACACACACACACACACACACACACACACATACACACACATACACACACACACACTTGCATTCACACACACACACACACACCACACAACACACACACACACACCACACTCACCACACACACACACACTCGCACTCACGTTCACACACACACACCACACACATACACTTACTCACACACTCATACACATACACACACACACACACACACACACAATACCACACACACACACACACGCACACACACACACACACACATACACACACACACCACACAACACACACAACATACATACATACACATACACTCGCACACACACACATACACACACACACTCACTCTCTCTGTCTTTCTCTCTCACAGACACCATGCAATAGAAACACATATCAACAAACACAGAACAAGAGAATAAAATCCACAGGAAAGAAGTGTCACTTGAAACGTGTGACCATTGCCTGTTCCTCTGTGCAGGGAGGGATCAAATGAAGACTCAGAGACAGAAGACACCAGTGCCATGGACAGCTTGGCTGCTGCCATTCAGTACCAGGTATGTACTGGGGGGTAGGACAGCTGAGGTGGAATTGGAGGGGGAGGAGGTAGTTGGAAAGGTGGAGGAAGGGGGTGGGGTGAGGGGCTTTGAGTAGGAGAAGGGGGTAGGTGTTGATGAGGTGGTGAGTAAGGAAGGCGAGGGACTGGGTGATGTTTTGGAAGAATATTTGAGAGGAAGAGATGGTTAGTGTGTGTGTGTGTGTGTGTGTGTGTGTAAGTTTTTTTCAGTGTTTACATCGACACAAAGAGGTGCATGTGTGTGTGTGTGTGTGTGTGTGTGTGTGTGTGTGTGTATACAATGTGTGTTTGTGTGTGTGTGTACGGTGTGCGTTTGTGTGTGCTTGCGTGTGTGCATGCGTTTCTGTGGATCTGTACAATGGAAGTGTCCATTTTGTTTGCGAACTCTATTCCAGCGTATCTGAACTTTCTGGACCAAGATTGGTAGACAGCAGTTGGTCAGGTGGTTGGTCATACACACATGATGATATGCAAGTATATGTTCTTGTCTGGAAGGAAAAAAGCAACCAACCGAGCAGAAGCAAGCAAAGAAACAAACAAATACTCCTGCTGATTAGAGGCCTCCCGATGGCTGTATGATTTCAGCGCCAAATGGAAGAAGAGGAAGGCTCATATGGGTTAATGTCATCCTCCTCCACCGCCGATGAGCCTCGCCGGAAACGTTACAAGAAAGACGCTTATTTCAGTGATGAAGAGGAGCTGGATGACTGACGTTACCTTTTGGCCGTTTCCTGCCAAAAGACTGATGGACTATATTCGTATTTGGTGTTTCTCGACTGCAAAGACAGGATTAGGGGAAGGAAAGAGAAGTGTTGTAAAAGTAAGAAACGAGTTTCTTTCAGTGCAAACCTGGAAATTTTGAGTTTGAGTCTGGAGATTTTCAGACAGGACTGAATTGTTTGATGCTCATAACTGGAATGTATGAAGTGTGTGTGTGTGTGTGTGTGTGTGTGTGTGTGTGTGTGTGTGTGTGTGTGCGCACATGCACAAGTGTTTGTGAATGTGGAGAATGTGACTTTGAATGTATGTGCTTATTTACAAAAAGTGTATTTGTAAAGATAATATGCTCATGTTTTGTTGAATGTGTAAAAAAAATGTGTATTTGTTTTGTCTGTAAATATGTACATTTATGTTGTATATTTGCTTGTGCATATCTGAATGTTTCAACTCTGAAATTTTGAATAGTGTAATCACTAGTGTACCTGCTTTTAGCCTATGATGATGAATATTTTTGGTTTGTTGCCTTGTGGACTTTGGAAAGAGAGAGAGAGTTTGTGTGTGTGTGTGTGTGTGTGTGTGTGTGTGTGTGTCCTTGTGTGTGTGTTTGTGTCCTTGTGTGTGTATGTGTGTGTGTGTGATTATCATTCCTGTTTGAATATAGATGTGCATCGTGCTCACAAATAATGAGTCTTGTCATCCAAGAACATTTAATGAATACATGTATGTAGCAGGCTGATGGAAGTAGGTGTTAAAAAAAAATGTGACCACATTTGAACAGTTGCTTTGGTCATTTTACCTGCAGAATTAAATTGTGACCTCAGAGGCAAGGAAGGGAATAACTAGCTTGTCAAGTGAAATGATTTTGTGAATTGCAGCCAGTAATTTCAGTAGATGAATCAAGGTAACTAGTTGGATTTGATTTTTTTATTTGTGCTGCATCTCTCTGCATCTCTGCAAACCTTTTCAAAGCTCTTGTAAATGAAGCTCCAAATTAGCATGACTTTCGTCTGCCACAGAGAAAGGGAGAGTACCCTTTCTGCCTATTTAACAGAAATTGAAATGAAGGGCCAAGGCCAGAAAGTTTTTTTTTTCCAAACTGAGCAGACAGACATCAGTATGTGATAGACTTGTGGACTTAAGCAGGTTCTTCGGCAACAAGTGAGAAGATTGTGGCATTATTGAGTTTGTTTGTAACTATGCTGTTCCCAGTTTTACTTTGCTCGATAAGTTATGCCATGTCATTTTGCTGTGTTTTATGCATTACTTAATGGTTTACCAAAACTTGTTGGCAGATTTTGTGGAGGAAGGCAAGTTATTGATCCTGCCTCACCCGTGTCTCTTGCAGAGAGAAATATTGGTGTCTTGGAATCATTCTGTTTTCTTTCATTTTGGACAAAAATGTCAACTCTTTGGCAGTTACCTAATGGTGCTCTTCTCTTGTTACCTTTGGTTCAGTTGAAATTCAGTACCGATTATTGTACAAGATTTTGTTTTTTAGATTAATTCTTCTCGCTTGAAAGAACATTTTGGTAATAACATCCCTTGATAGATTGTGTGTGTGTGTGTGTGTGTGTGTGTGTGTGTGTGTGTGCGTGTGTGGATGCATTTTTTTTTATAGATAGAATATGTGTGTGTGTATGTGTGTGTTCAGCACCAGTGTTTTGCAAGTGTTGTTACCAAGTTCAAGTTTTAGGAGGGATATCTGCTATGCACACACACACTAAAATTGTGCATTGAAGCTGGCTACCTGCCTTCATTCACAGTGGAAATTACTGTCAGTATGGACCAAAGACTGTAAACAAAACAGAGAAGTCTTCTTGTATGACGTTTTCTTCCTCCACACTAAATACATTCGGCACGTCACCATCTTCAGTCCCAAGACGGACACAATTGTCAGCAAAGGTGGAAACAGCTGTTAGCAACTGTTTTTTTTTTTTTTTTAAGGGAAATTAGGTTAACATGGAGTTTTCTTTTAATGTATTCTTTTCATTGAGAATGAATAATGCTGGTTTTATACATATGTGAATTGCATGTGTGTATATATGTGTGTGGGTGTGAAGTGGATATGCTGATAGTGAGGATGCAAGTCTGCATGAATGCGTGCTGTGAGTGTGTGGATGGAATTGTTGAGTACCTTTTACTCAGTTGCTTTTGTGTGAATTTGGATTCATGTGTGTTTGCAAATCTGATACAACTGACTTGAATGTAAAATAAAGCTCGTAGCAGTATTTTGTTGTGGTCTTTTTTCCTTTATGTTTTTTCTTATTTGATATACATTAATCAGAGTTAGGTGTGCCCAGAGAATGCTATATTTGTACATGAGTATTGTGTTACAGTTGTATCTTTTTCTGATGCTTGTATTTTGTATTTTAGACTACTTTCCTTAGGTTTGAAGGACTTAAAGAAAAAAAAAGAATTGATGGCAAGAGTTTATGGACAAGCCGTTATTATCTCCCTTTACCCCGTTCTTACCTCTGTTTAGAGAACATAATTATATCTGCTTTCATTGATTGGTTGGTTTGTCAGCAAGATGGCAAATAAGTACTCAACTGATTGTAAGAAACCTTTTTTGCTACATCTTAAAATCGCTCTCTCTCTTTGTCCCCGTCGCATTCTGTTGTCTCTCCTCTCTCTCTCTCTCTCTCTCTCCATTCTACCCATTTCCAATGCTGTCAAGTACATCCTACATTCTCGGGGGGAGAAAAAAAAACAACTTATTTATCCTGATTGGGAAAGGGCAGTTGGTTATTTTCTTTCGGTTTCTTTACTTGATGCATAGAGATTTGCTTATAATGGGAGACCACGAAAGAGTCTTCAAAACTGCTAAAATTCCATTTCAGCCAGTGAGCTTCCCTCCCCCCTTCCCCTGGATCCTCCTTGAGGGCACTGCCCCTGGACCCCACTGTACTGGGGCCTAGGTGGCTCCTGGACTGGCCCTTTTTTTTTTTTTTTTTGGAATAGAGGTTTTTCAAGTCAGTTGGTGTCCAGCCTGAATGATGTACTTTCTGCCACATAATGTATTTCGGTGTCGACCAAGTCCAGGAGATAGAGACACTTGCAGTATTGATCAGGAAATTTGAGCAACACTCACGTAAATGTATTTGGTGAGACTCGGACCCACGATCTCTAAGCCTGCAGTTCACAACGCTGACCCTGCATTAATGGTGGCTGGTTAGAATCACAGAGAACAGGTTTTTGCTTGGTTTTTGCAGGTTGCATCAGTTCATTAAAAACTAGAAGTATCAAGAAAGATTCAACGGACACCTGTGCTAATTTGAACACCATTATCAGAACCACTAGAAACTGAGGGCAGAGATGGATATAATGCAAGACGCAAAGAATGAGGGATGGACAGTACAGAAGGAATAACTACTCGGTGCAGTTAATCTTTTTTTGATGTTGAACTTTTTGCATGTCACCCTGATGCTTTTCATTTGAAGAAGAAAAAGCATTTCACTACAGACAGAAATAGATAGCTGATACTATAATTCCTCCAGAAGTTTAAATGCCTTTATTAGGTTTTGATTGTATATCTCATAAGATAACCAGTCAATAATGAAATTTCAAATATACACCAAAATGCAACATAGGGTTCAGGTTTGTTTTCATTCTGCAAAATCGAGCAAACGTGGCGCTAAAAACAGCCAGACGTAAAAAAAAAAAGGGGGGTACACAAACATAGAAATAATGGAACAATAATCATGTTTGAGACTGAAATATGCTGTACGATGACGAAACTTTCTCCATGCATCACAAAGCTTAGTCCAGTACTCTCATAATGACCCAATTATGTGGGAAAGAAGTAGGGGGTAGGTGGGAGTAGGGTGGGAGGTTGACCATTCAGAGGCAAAACTCTCACACCTTGAACAAATGGACGGACATCACAGCATATGTAGGTTGTGAAACGATAATTATTCTTGGTTAGATTAGGGTATCATCAAATCAAATATCATTCACCAAACTGGTCATCAAAACAAAACAAAGTCGAAAGATACCTGTGCAGGGCACATGTTTGAAAACTGTATCAAAATGTTGTTTTGCAATTAAAGAAAAAAAACAACTAGACTTTGCTTTGGCATATTTGACAATTGCAGGTGAAAAAAAGCATTTGTTGTTCTAAATTTTCTCCCTTTTTTTTCTCCCATGCCCTCTTGGTGACATTATTTACACGCCGTTCGTTTTGGCTTCTCCCTGTACACAACCACTAACATGCTGCTCCTCTCACAACTCCAAGGCCAGCAGTCAACACACCACAGGGAGCTTCAAATATAGGTCACGATGGGGCAACTCGCCTGAGAAGACCTAAAAGTAATTCAAAGCAATGCGAAAAATTAAGGCTCTTCAATGAGCGCGCGTTTCTCTTCCTTTGTTTTTGAATTTGAATCTTTTCTTTTTGAACTGATAGATATGATTCAAAAATATCTACAGTTAACCAATGTATTCAATAATAATAATAATAATAGTGATAATAATAACAATAATATAAATGATGATAATAATAATAATAATTACAATAATAATGAGTGCTTATTGTGCCCCCATCTCAAATGTACGACATATCTAAAACATATAAATGATCTTTTTCTTCGAGACTTAATAGCAGTCAAGATTAGTTTGTCAGACTGTGAAATACAACAAGAGCAGAATAATTTATATTCTTTGGTGCTTCTGTGATATAGGACATCAATATAAATCGTGCATGTCTATTAGTCGTTAAATATTGATTCCACATTCAAAATAAGGAAATGTTTCTTAGACGTCGTTAAATTAGTTCAGGGGGGGAGGTAAAAGTTATACAAAATTCATCATGCATCCGTGTTGGCAAGGTGTCATTAACTTTTATTCAAAGTAGAAAAAAATGGTAATAAGAATATCAACTGCAAGAACTATATTACTACATAATAACAAAAATGTCTGTTAGCTGGATTCAAAGTTAAAGAAACAGACACAACCTGTTTTAAATGAGATATCTCAACATCAATTCTGTTGTTAGTCACGCATTCTACTTGTAGTTTGCCAAAAAGTACAGTCGCCATGTTCTTAGACACAATGAAATCTTCCAGAGTTTGTTTTTATAACACATGTTTTCTGGCTGAAAAAAATAACATGTTTCACTCTAAGAATAAAAACAATGACACAAACTATCACTAAGCAGCATACCAAGAGCGTGCCTATAAAGTTAAAAAAAAATAACGATTTGGGATATGTATCTCAACGATAATGTAAAGATTTGACCCCCCCCCCCCCCCCCCCCCACCTCCCAAAAAAAAAGTGCGATAATTTTGATAATCTGTTAGCTAGACCATTGTACATTCATCAATAAAAAAAAAAAAAAAAAAAAAAAGAAATCGACACAATGAGTGATCAGTATACATGAAAAAGAAAGTCAAACGAAAAAAACAACTGTTGTCTGATCACTTTCTTGCACTTATCACATTTCCAACATATCTGACTTAGTGCCCAGTAACTTAAAACCAGTATCCATACAACAACAGTGAAAACAAATTTTCAATATGTGTATGTTAGGTGGTTTTTTTTGACAGTTATAATTTTGAACATTTTTTTTATCATTATGGGTATGTAGCTAGAATTGGGGTGGGGAGAAGGGTGAGGGAGCGTGGGAGGGGGGGGGGGGGAGGAAGGGAATGTTCGGGAGTGGCAGAAAAATAATGTATTCTAAGATTTTCAGTGGCCTGCATCAACATCATGTGAACCTCATTTTAGACGCCCGATAAATAGGACAATGAACAGACTATTTTAATGTCTTCTTTTAAGATATGAAAATGGGAAAAGGCAGTAAACATAAAACAAAAGAGTTTATGCTTTTATCATCCTCAAACATATTTTGTTTTATTTGCTTTGACATCTCAGATTCGGACTCCGTGGGAGTTATAGTGGAGAAAAGACGATAAAACATCTTGAAAATCACAATGTGTTAAATGATAGGGCTGCAATGTTTTATTCCCTACAAAAAGCAGGATGTCAGAGATGACATGTTTTTAGTTACATTTCTCATACCCACTTTAAACATGGTATTTTAAAATTTACCCACTTTAAAACATACTTCAAATTTTGTTACTTGTACGCAGCTTTTTCGTGACGTAACTCCTGCCTTTAATATCTTAACAAGATGATGTATCTTAACAAGGTCTGTTTGTCATCTCTTTTCACAGTTTGGGTTTTTTTTCAAATGCTTCAGTGTCCAACTTCTGTCCAAAGCTGTCCAATCTCAAGTTCAACACAACTTGGTACACGGCATGGAATTATAGTGAAGTTGGTCGGTCAACTGCGTGGTCTGATTTCAATGTCAAACGCCTGAGACATAAACTAGAATGAGGCCTGTGGTGTTTTGTTTCTGCTGATGTGTTGCTGTCGGTTTTCTTTTTCAACTCTTTATGTCATTCATCATTGGCTCAAGGCACTTAGGGCACGGTCGTTTGAAACTGGTCATTTATCCGTTGCGAAAGGTACTTTCGGCACAATCGTTTGAAATTGGTCATTTATCTGTTGCGAAAGGTTCTTTTGGCACAATCGTTTGAAACTGGTTCATTTTATATCTGCCATCAGAACAAACTAGAATTTTTGTGGGGGAGGAGGTGTATAATTATTCCAGACTCATTCACCGCCAAGATGCTCACGGCACCACACTGCCTCTTGATGGTTACATTTTTTTTTCTTTTTACAGTTTTTCAATGCTGAGTCCCATATGTACCTTACCTATGACTAGACAGCTTTAAGAACGGCCGCCTTGTTGTTAACCCATTGAACATCACCCACCACTTGAAAAAAAAAGCAACACTCATGATCTTTGGAGGAGGACGTTGATGGAAGACTACTAGCCAAGGTGGTGAAGAGGGCGGGTCCTCATCAGCATTGGCGAGACCTGGTGCTGGCGGTGGACGCCTTGGAAGACAGCTGCACCTTGCTGCGGGACGCGTTGCTGTCGGCTCTCTTGATGAGGATGTCCAGGGTCTTGCTGCTGCCCTCACTGCTGGTCCTGGAGCGGCTGCTGGAGGTGAAGGACGACGTGGAGGACTGCGAGGAGGCCGAGTTGGACAGGGTCGGTGTGATCTTCTGCCCACGGGCCTGAGACACACGCCGGCAGCACAGAGCGCGCCACTGCTCGCGGAACTGTCGCCGGCGGGCCACGAGCAGCACGAAGATGAGAAAGCCCTGCAGGGAGCTGAAGATGGTGAACATGTACTGGAAGGGCAGGCGAGCGTCGGCGATGGCCAGGTACCCAAAAGTCCACGTCAGACCTGGACGACAAAGATGGGATCGTGTCGTCTCAATCATGAAATACATGCGATATTAATTATGCACTGCAGGTGCAACTGGTATAGTTCTGATTTTATGAAACATATTGAATTAGTTCCATTTGATTTGCAACATATTTGATGTATTTACAGTCAAATGGACAGTTGTTTTGCCTGAAGAAGGTTTCGAATAAGTCAAACATTCGCATTACACACAAGACAAGAGGAAGCAGACAACTGAATATGTAATCATGAAACTGGCAGTTCAAGTGAATCAGATCTTAAATTTTATGCAGTGTGTACGAAGAAAGAGATAATCAGTGTCATCAATCAAGTGAAAATACAAGTATCCCTTGCGTAGTTCGCTGAAGTGATGGAGGGAAAAAAGTGTAATGAAGGATGGTTTTGCTATCACAAATCAGCCTAAGCGCGTGCGCGCATCCACGCACGCATGTGTGTGTTGTGTGTGTGCGTGTGTGTGTGTGTGTGTGAGTGAGTGGTGTGTGTGTGTGTGTGTGTGTGGTGTGTGGTGTGTGTGTGTGTGTGTGTGTGGTGTGTGTGTGCACAAAGGTAATGTCGGTGTATGTCTCTGTGTGGCATGTGCATTCGTGAAATCGTGAAAGCGTGTATGTATGTGACCGGGTGGCAAACTGAATGAATATTGTGATTCATATGCTTGACTTGTCCGATGTAGAACGCCATGTTTCTTCCCGTACTATCCCTCCACGACTTCCAACTGATCAACATACACTTAATGATGTGCAGATAATCATTTGATCTCAATGAACATGTTTTGTATAGCCCCGAGCCATGTGTGTACAGTAAGGTAAGGTAATGTTGCTTATAGCCCAGCCGACCGCAAAGGGCCACATCAGGGCTGATGTGTGTACAGGCCGTGACAAATAGCAACAAATAATGATTACTATGATGATATTAACATTGTTGCAATGACATTATGATTGTTACTGCATATTGTTGGAAACCGAAATAAACTTTGTAAACTGACCATTGGTAGCATGCTCACTTATCAGAATACCTTTTTATATTTCAGAAAAAAAGATATTCATGATTGCTGAATCGTTTTATCATCTTATACAAAGAAATAAGTTTCAAATTGAAAAAAAAGTTTTCAAATCGCCATTCTTTATATTCAATTTTTATGGGTAACTGAAACAAGAAAAAACGTTAAACTTCAGGATGACATTTGAAATATGCAAGGATGTATTCACGATTGAAGGAAGTGGAATGTGTGTCTGCCTTCTGACTCAAAATATCTTTTCAAATCATGCGTTTCGTGTCGTGAGCTTTGTCCGCGGCGCTTGCTTTTTCTGTGATTATTTACATAGTAAAACCCCGACTTTCTTCACACGAGTTATGATTTTCTTACATCCCGATTTAAAAAAAAATTCTCCAGAAAAGCGATTTTTACCAACTTTCTTCTTCTTATGTCATTTAACACTTTTTCTTCGGAAAATGACGTATGTGATTCTCACCTTTTACTGATGTTTTGTGAGCCTCTAACGCACGAAGAGTCAAAGCATACCTCTGAATAATTGTTAATTGCACGTAACAATTACACGTTTAACGCTCTTTTTAACGAAGTAACCCATTTCCAAGTCAAATCGACAGAACATGAGACATGCTCACTGTAATGTGGGACCTCGTTAATAGAACGTTTTAAAATTTGGAAAGAGAGGGGGTTAGTTACCGCCAAGGACACAGACAAACAAAGAGTACAGGACTAGTCCCCCTCTCTTTCCAAAATTTGCTTCATTTTCCGCCCTCAGTCACTCCATTTTGAAACAAAACGTTTTAGTTAAAAAAAACAACCAAAGTGAACTAAGCTACAATATTTTAAGCATCAAAATCAACGACTGGCATCTTTCAAGAACAACATCTACCCTCTTTTACCCTGACAGATGTTGATATTTTAATTTAACTTAAAATAAAGTCAAAGGCATTTAAGTCTGTCTGTTTAAGGCAGTTAACGCTGTCGAACATGTTTCAGTTAAACGTTAAACAAAAATTCTTTTGCCTTTCTTCCTCTCCTACAACTGTTTTAGCTGTTACACAAAGAAAGTAATCAACTAGCAAAAAACAGACTCATTGCGTAATGTATGGTCACATACATTTACGACAGCCTACTACCGTTCTTTTGGCCTGGTTCGTGGACTGACCTAGCAGGACGAAGATGGTGAAGGCGGCCTTGATGTTGGTCTCCGCCGTGTTGCCTTTGTTCCGCGTGGATCTCAGTCCCTCCGGTCGCCGCAGCAGGCTCAGCATGATGACGATAAAGGTGACGATGTTGAAGAGGATGATCACGCCCACGGGCAGGGCGAAGGCGTAGTAGAAGGCGTCCAGGTTCATCCAGCAGCTTGAGAGAGATGGAGAGAACGTGTGGAAGGATCGTTAGGAGCTCCCCCCTCTCTCTCTCTCTCTGTTTCTGTCTGTCTGTCTCTTCCTCATTCTCTCTCTCTCTCTCTCTTTCTCTCTGTGTTCTGTCTGTCTGTCTCTTTCTCATTCTCTCTCTCTGTCTCTCTCTTTGTCTCCCTCCCTCCCCCTCTCTCTCTCTGTTTCTGTCTCTTTCTCATTCTCTCCCTCTCTTTATCTCCCTCCCTCCCTCCCTCTCTCTCTCTCTCTCTCTCTCTCTCTCTCTCTGCCTGCCTCTCTATCCGTCTCTCTCTGCTGTCTGTCGCTCTCATGCTCATAATACTTTGGGCAATATTGATATGCCTAAAGTGATGTGTCACTCAAATAAAGTTGACTGTATTGTCCTTTTCTCCATTATAGACCGTTTATTATTCCGCACCGACGCGATATGTAAAATCGTGTGATATCGCCGCGATATATAAAATTGTGTAAAACAGATGCACCCGAAAGTGCCAGTGGAAACCCAGAAAGCGTGAAAGTCTCTCTCTCTCTCTCTCTCTCTCTCTCTCTCTCTCTCTCTCTCCGTCTCTGTCTGTTTGTCTGTCTGTCTCTCTCTTTCTCTTCTCTTCTCTTTTAACATACAGCCTTAAAAGGGCGTTGT
>CM065721.1:68434611-68437111 GCA_033310375.1 Conus canariensis
TTTGTGGGTCAAGAATTCAATTAAGTATTCAGTGGCACATAGACAAAGAACACACACGCACACACGTACACGTACACGCGCGCAAGTCCCCCCCCCCTCCCACACACACACACACACACTCTCTCTTTCACAGACAGAGAGAGAGAGAGGGAGGGGGGGGAGCGGAGGAAACATATTGATGAAATTGTGTGTGTGTGTGTGTGTGTGTGTGTGTGTGTGTGTGTGTGTGTGTGTGTGTGTGTGTGTGTGCGGGCGCGTTGTTTTGTTTTGTTTGTTTATACAGTCTTACCAGCATTATTCCAACAAGTAAGACTATGAAAACAAAATTAAGCATGACTTTTTTCAAAATTGTGAAAAGGACTATGTCTCTTGCGTTGCAATAAGAAATCAAACACACATTACCATCATATGGGTGGAGACAGATTTTTGGCACTTCAGGACAATTTGTCTACAAGGCGAACTTTGTCAGTATTACCTGTCATCAACTCTTTAAAGTTCCATCAATGGACCGTCTGTCTTTAATCCATCGATTTGCAGTGATTATCTTCTTTAGTTCTATCAATTCGATCTTGGTGATTTCGTTGACCATTAACGGTTCAGGTTTCATCACAACCATCCGAAGAAAATATTCTAACCTTCAGAGATGTAATGGGTTTTGACATAGAACAGTATATCATAAAAGTAGACTCATATAACACTACATTGTAAAAGTCGACTTTACATTACTCGTCTTTTTCATTCTTTCTTGTTTTTTCTTCTTAATGGTGAAAGAAATTGAAGATCTGAAACAGTATCATAGATTCTAAACACAAACGGTGTATATCGTTCTATGCCAGCGTGTGTAGCCTACATTATGTTCTGCTTTGCTGTGCAATTTGATGATTTGTTTATTTGTCGATAACAAATGTGTGTGTGTTAAGGAAAGAGTTGAGCACATTGTCTACCCCTCACACTCAACTGAAACCCAAGGCCCAGACTTCCGTCAAAGACCTCCGCAAGAGGAATGAAATTCGCAGACGGATAACAAACTGTTCAAAATCCGTCCAAATCTCAAAGAGCTTTTACCATGTTCCCGAGGCGGCCGTAAGGAAGAAACATTCTTGTGCCGTTTGCATACAGGCCACTCCTTTAACTCCCATTCTTATCTTTTAACAGATGAACAAGCCGCGTGGCGCATCCCATGTCACGTACCACTCACAGTGAAACATATTCTTTTAGAGTGTTGGGACTTGCATGACGTAAGACATAAACATTTTGACAGCAGACTCCCTGAAGACCTTGTTCAGAGATGTCCGACCTGATGTGATCTTTGAATTTCTGAAAGAGATCAACATTTTTCATCTGATCTACGATTTTACAGAAGAAAGATTTCTAACAAAATTTTCACAGTCTTTTTAGTAAGTGTACCTAAAGGGGCTGTGTAAATGAGTTTTTTTTCCTAGTGACTAGTGAGTTGACTTCAACGCGGTGACAGCCCTGATATGGCCCTTGGCGGTCGGCTGAGCTATAAGTAACATTTCCTTACCATATAAACGACTGACTAAAACTCAAAATACAATTTTCACGTGACCTACCTTGAGCGGTCTGAAGATCAGCTTGACGCTGTCCTTCAGGTTCTTGACGGTGGTGGAGGCCAGGGTGGCGGAGATGATGGCACTGTTGAGGTCCGGCACCACCACGTCCCCGGAGTCCATCTTGGCCGCCAGCGAGGACAGGAAGAGCCCGGGCTTCCGGTAGATCGCCATGGACAGTCGACCACTGCCCACGCCGTCTGTGCCGGGTTTTTTTTTTTATATTTGACCAGTGAATAAAGCCGGGTTAGTGGGAGGAAACGATCAGTTGGGCTTTTTTTATTTGTCAGTGAAACTGTTAGATCTGTGTAAGCAAGGAATGGATGGTCGGTTGGTTCAGTCCATTTCTTTTATAGCTCAGCTGACAGGGAATGTCTTCTCGAGAGCTGAAGCTGAAGATTAGCAGGTCAGTCAGTCATCAGTCAATAACTGCAACTGTTCTATCTTTCCCTGCCCGTCTGCCTCACGTCTGCTTCTCATATTTTACCAAGACAAACAAGACAAACGTCGTCATCATGACCATGACCATGACCATGACGATGATGATGATGATGATGATGATGATGATGATCATCATCATCATCATCATCATCACCACCATCATCATCACCACCATTACCATCATCATCATCATCAACATCATCACCATCGTCACCATGATCATGATCATGATCATCATCATCGTCATCATCATCGTAATCGTCGTTTTCGTCGTCGCCGTCTGAATGGGAAAGTGCAACACAGGAGAGTGAAGACTTCTTTCAAGGTCCAACTGATCATGGAGGCAGCTGAGTCAGCTCATGAGGGAAAAGAAAATTATTGGAAGAAGAAGAAGAAGAAGAAGAAGAAGAAGAAGAAGAAGAAGAAGAAGAAGAACAACAACAACAACAACAACAACAACAACAACAACAACAAAATGAAGAAGAAGA
>CM065721.1:68442111-68444611 GCA_033310375.1 Conus canariensis
GAGCATGCATACATTATCATATGAAGTATGAATAAATGACTGACCGACTGACTGACTGAATGAAATAAATAAATGCACAAATGAAGGAATACACAAATGAATAAACAAGCAAACTATTTGACAACTTAGCCATTCAATTAATTAATCGATGAACCAAACAGTCAATTAATCAATCAGAAAGATAGCTTGCCAGTCAACAAACGGACCTGTCAATCAAATAATGAAGTAATTATCTATCTATTAATCAGACAACTAACCAGCGTACTAATCCGTAAACCAATCATTGGTCAATCAGCCAGTCATCAATGAATTAATCATCAACCCATCACAAGTCAGTCATCAGTGAATCAATCCATAGGTTAATCTTCAATGCACCAATCCGTCAATCAGTCGGTCAGTCAATCAAAGTGTTAATAACTATGTACTGACCACAGCCGTCCAGGCTGACAGCATGCTGGTTGACCGGTGTGCTGGGAAATGTGGCCTCATACCCCGTGGATTCGTCCACCAGGCGAGATTCCGGACACATCTCTGTCTCCACACACACACACACACACACACACACACACACACACACACACAGATCTTTTTATGTTGGAATAAACAGATCAATTTTCACGGCAGAACTTTCTGCCATTGTTATGGCCCTGTATTATTTACTTGATTTTCCTACACATATATTTCATATTCTTTTCTGTGTTGATTCAAAGTAAGTTGCATATGCGCTAAGGAAATAAAATTCCACAGAAGTAAATATGAAATGAGGCAGTGAACAGTAAACAATAAATAACAAACAAGTAGGGTAACTCTTGCTCCCACAAGAAAATAAATACACGCCCTTAATGGGCGTGTATTTTTTAATTTTTTTTTTTTTTTTTTTTTTTGGGGGGGGGGGGGGAACAAGAGTTATCCCACTTTTTCAAATTCCACAGTTAAACAGCATCTTAGTGTTGAAGTCAAGTATTTGACATATCTCATACTTTTGACAGGTAGTTGCATTGCATTCTGCAGGGTGCCCTCGCATTGTGGAATCCGTTGTAATAATAAGTAGACAGACTGGCTAAAAGTGAAGCAAAACGTGCTGACAATACATACAGTTTTAATATTCCTCTGTCCCTTCTGGCGAGATACAAGGCATTATGAGATGCGTGTTGGAAGCACTTCAGAAAGAAGCCAGAAGATTCTGGGTACTTTTTGACCACCAGACACAAGAAAGTCAATCATCACGGTATGGTACCATTTTAAGAACTTGTACTGGCATATATCATGTAAGGTCAATGACCTCTTTGATTTACAGACTTAAACTTTATACCTTTATGACAAAATTTACTGGTGAAGTAAATTGCATTTGTGATGAAAACATATTAGATATGCATATAATTCTCAAATGTAAGCAGTTGAACATTTTCTGCCCGCTTTCTCTGAAACTTCACCGGATGAAATTTTAAATCATTCCTCACTAACATGTAACATTTGATTTGCATAAACTCGTCCGATTGTTACTTACTTGTAACGAAAAGCAGTTTGTTGTCCCTTTGTATCTGATGCTATTTGGGATGTTTTAAAATTCTTGCTATATCAATCTTTCGTTATTTGTTGCTTTTCTTTTGTCTAAGATCACATAACGTGCACAGACATCAAACGGAAGAAAACACACAGAGGCGTACACTTTCTCTCCCTTTTCGGGAGCGCTGTTTCACCATTCGTTTAGTGATTGTTTGTGCTGTGGTCAACATGTGATTCTGAATATTCACAATTACGCATACAAATGTTGTTTATTCATTTTCACCTGACACTTAGTGTGTTGCAAAGCTTTGAGATAACTTTCCACAATCTGTCAACGTGTGCTTCTGAATATTCACAGATGCGTATACAAATGGTGTTTATCTATTTTGGCATGAGAGTTAGTATGCCGCAAAGCTTTTAGCTAACTTTCCACAATTTCATATTATTTCCAGTGGACAGATACATGACAGAAATAAGCAAGCGCGCGCGCGCACACACACACACTCACTCACAAACACACACAGACACACACGCACGCGCGCGCGCGCACGCACGCACACATACATATACACACATACCTAGACACATACACACACACGCACACACACATACTTTCTCTCTCTCTCTTTCTCTCTCTCTCTCTCACATACACACACACGCACGCACGCACGCACGTACACACACACACACACACACGCGCGCGCTTACATCCGCTCATCGACACCAACTCATCCTCTAACAAGTCTAACGCGCGTTTACCTCCCTTTCCCTGACCCTCCCCCCCCCCCACACACACACACACCACACACACACACACACACACACACACACCACACACGCTCACAGTCAGCACTGACCCGTCATCAGGAGACGGAAGGCCTGCTCAACGGGGACGGAAAGGTTCCAGTCTCGACGCACCAAGTCCTCAGACGCCACCAGTTCTGTGTGCAGCACTTTGAGGTAGGCATCCACTACCGCCCCCTTGTCCTGGGGC
>CM065721.1:68449611-68454611 GCA_033310375.1 Conus canariensis
ATAATTTTATATTATAATTTAAGTCATAATCATTAATTATAGTTGGTTTCAAAGTGAGGTGACTGCAGGCGGAAACTGAAACACATTTTAAGAATTGTTCTTAGTGAGTCCGCCAAAAACAACACACACACACACACACACACACACACACACACACACACACACACACATACGTTCTCTCTCTCTCTCTCTCTCTCTCTCTCTCTTCTCTTCTTTCACCACACGCTTGTTTATGGCGGACTCATTAAGACCTGTTCTTTACACATTTATCAATGAAAATGCATTTATATCAATAATCATCATCCCCAGTGAGTGATTGGGTATTAACTTCAACCCTCGCCTGCTCTTCGTCCTCTTCAACACAGTTTCCTTTCGTTTCACACGACATGCGAATATGGTTTATTCTTCTTCAAGTCAATCTGATTTCGTCTTTCTGACATGTTGAAAGTCACAATTATTCTAAGTCATTTTTTTCAAACATTTCTGTCCAGCCCCGCAAATCACTTTGAAATCAGACAAACAGTGCAAGAGATACAGTCAGAAGAGACCCCTAATACAAATTTAAAAAGGAAAACTTTTTTTTTGTATCCTCAAAGTCAGCTTAAATGAAGCATGCTTAAAACTTGTTTTTCACGTGTTGGGGGTTGTGTCTTCGAAAATAATATCCTAAAAAAAAACCCTGTCCGTGGAATAAAAATTAATTCAAAGTACCGGATTCCATTTTTTTTCGCTTGTAAGGACAATGGTAAAATAACATGTCCAACTTTTTCTACAGTACAGGTCATAATTGTCAATGCGCATGTTTTAACTAAACCGAATCCACCTTAATTTTCTGCAGAAAGGAATGCGCATGAAAATAGAAATGTCAGCCTGTGAATGCACACTTTTGAAGCAAGCGGGTTTACGACTGCTGCCATTAATCTAAGATGGATATTTTGTCACAAACATTCTCATCAATTGTTTACGAAATTCTGTCGGCAAAAGCTGGGTAAGAATCAATGGGGATAAGGTTAACAGTAGTCTCCCTTCGTTTGTTTGACAGATGACAGTGACGAAGATTCGTTGATTGAAGGGACTGTGCAGTTTGGGTCAACTGTTCTGGGTTTAAAAGGACTGTGTGCGGTGTGTGTTGTGTGTGTGTGTGTGTGTGTGTGTGTGTGTGTGTGTGTGTGTGTGTGTGTGTGTGTGTGATGTATGACAGACTACAACCCAACAATACAATAAACCACTCACTGCAGTGGAACACAATACACCAAAGAGCAACAAAAAAAAAAACTACATAACACTTCTCAATACATACAAAAATTACTGTACAACACAACACAACACAACACAACACAAACACAACACAACACGCAACACAACACAACCTAACGCAACCCAACATAAAAGTACAGTATCGGGCGAGCTGAGTCTGTCCTGCCGGCATGCTGTGTGTGTGTGGGATGCTCGATGCCAAACTGCGGACCGCTCACCTGTCGGTCTGGAAGCGTCCTTCTGACAGAAGTAAGGCAGGCTGACGTCACAGGCTTCGCTCTGCAGCCCCGGCACATGCGGTTCCATGGTGCTGCACAGTCTGTCCTGCGGTCTGACGGGCCCCTCGATCCACACACGACTCGCTGCAAAACATCGCAGTCTTCGTCGTTTCATTTTTGTCACCATTCTCCTCCTCAGTATCATCATCATCATCATCATTCATCATCTTCATCATCATTCATCTTTTCTTTTTATTATCATTATTATTATCATCGTTGTTTTTTGTTGTTGGTCTTGTTGCTGTTGCTGCTGATCGTCAGTGAGGATTCCAGGATCATACCACTAGCTGAGATACTCGGTGAGGCCTATTTCGGGGAGGGTGATCACCTCTGTCTTGTTTACTTGCTTGTCTGTTGGTTAATTTATTTGTTTGACTTCATGTTTGTTTTGTTTTGTTTGTTTGTTTGTTTGCTCGCTTGCTTGAAATAGCCCTTCAGTCCTACCTCTGTCACCACACACACACACACACACACACACACACACACAACACACACACAAGATAACAACAAGAAAAACAAAACAACAACAATAACAAATCTTGGTAAACCTGCCGCCATAACGCAATATTAGCGTCGTGTTTTCCGCTGGGAGGTCATAGGTTCAATTCTCATTCATGCTCGTTTGTATTTGTTGCATTTCCAGCCAATGTTGGCTCCTTCCTAGAGTTCAATTTGCTGTGGGCTCAATTGGGAAGACTAAAACAACACAGTCGAGTTTCATCCTCTGAAGGATGCGTCTCTGACAGTGTTGCTCTGGTTTTTCTAATCGACACTGCAGGTGTCTGTATCTCTCGGGCCTGGTTGACTCTGGGCTGTATTGTGAAAGTAAGCGTGGGGTACAGTCCTGTGATGCAGTATGAAGCAAGAGTGGAACTTCCTGCATCATCTTCGTCATCCTTATCCTCACTGATCGATATGAAAAAAAAGTAACCGAATTTAACGAAACTTGGTGAAAATATAAAGTGGTCAAAAGACAAACATTTTTTTTTCATGCAAATCTCTTCGACCTTGGCTGAGGTCTTAACTCTCCGATTTTCCTTATACCTTTTGTTAATTAACTGGAGTGTGTTTTCCTTTCTGAATGGTATCTCTTTGCCCTCTTTCTTTTCTTTTTTTTTTTTTAAATTTCTGCTCCTCCCTTCCCCTTTTTCCTGCTCCCTTCTTCCATCATTTTATCTTTTAAATGCTTCCTTCCTTCTGTGTTATTGTTTTTTCATTTTCCTCTTTTGTTTTCAATCATTCCTTTGTCAGCTTCTCCATTCAATTCTTCCCTTTTAATTCTCTCATGCGGTCCCCTTCCTCTCTCGTCCCCTCACTCACCCACATTTTTTAAGCCACTCTCATTCCCTCTTTCTATCTTTCTTCCATTTTCCCCCTTTGTTACCCTCTTTTATACACTTTCTCTGTTCTTTTCTTCGTCGTTTTATTCCTTTTTCCTTCCTTCCTTCCTCCCTTCATTGATTTCTCTCTGCCTTCCTCCTATTCATTCTGTCTCTCTTCCTTCTTTCCTTCCTTTATTTGTTTCATCCTTCCTCCTGTCCCTTCTGTCTGTCTGCCTTCCTACCTTCCTCCCCTCATTGCTTCCTTACTTCATTCCTTTCTTCAAATCCTTCTTCCTTCCTCCTATCCCTGCCTTCCTACTTTCGTTCATCCATTCCTTCCTTTCCTTCCATCTTCCTTTCTTCCTGTCTTTACCCAAGCCACGGAGAAGACTCATCCGGTCCAACAGGAGATGCGTGACGTTGGCGAAGAAAGCAGTGTCGACAGAGGCTAGAACCCCGCCCAGATTTTGACACTGGCGCGCGCCTGCTCGTAGGGGGCTGGCTCCGACACCAGTCGGTAACAGCGAGACACCAGGCTGTGGCCTAGCCAGCCATCGCCGCACTGCGTCACTGTGAAACAACAAAAAGGACGATCGACGTCAGTGGTGACGTTTATAATGACATCAGTTTCGTGAGATGGAGTGCTTTTTTTCCCCTATGGTTTGTTCATGGGTGTACGCTACACGGGCAAGTGTGTGAGTGTATGGGGGTGGAGTAGGAGAAGTGGAGTCGAGAGGGTGAGAGGTGGGTCGGAGATGGAAGGAGGAGGGGGGAGGAAGATGGAAGGGGGTAGTGAAAGGTTCGGAGGACGGGATAGTTGGGCTGCTTGCATATGCGAGCGCGCGCGCGCGCGCGCGCGCGCGTGTGTGTGTGTATGTGTGTGTGTATATGTGCTTGTGAGTGTGTGTGTGTGTGTGTGTGTGTGTGTGTGTGTGTGTGTATGTGTGGGGTGTGTGTGTGTGTGTGTGTGTGTGTAAGAGCGAGAGAGAGAGAGAGAGAGAGAGAGAGAGAGAGAGAGAGAGAGTGCGTGTGCGTGCGGTGTGTGTGTGTGTGTGTGTGTGTGTGTGTGTGTGTGTGTGTGTTTGTGGTTGGGTTGGTTGCATGTGTGTGTGTGTGTGTGTGTGTGTGGGGTGTTTTGGAGAGAGAGAGAGAGAGAGAGAGAGAGAGAGAGAGAGAGAGACGAGACAGAGACAGAGACAGAGATAATTTAGATTACGTAAAACAGTGAAGCTGAAGGCTCACAGAGGATACGTAATGAAACATATGTGTTTTACAAGTTCCATAGAAACTCAAAAACACACTTAAACCCGCACAAACTGATTGACTCTGTAGCCAGCTTATAGCTGCGTGATGAGAGGATCATGAATAATAGCTAAGCAACTGATTAACTAACTGACAATCATCATACTTATAATCATTTCGACTCTGCTAGCGCAGACGATCAACTGAATATAGTAAGCAACTGATTAACTAGGACTATAATTCATCAATCCACTTACTAATCATTGAGCTCACTCAGCTAGCCAGCCAACAAACCGAGAAACAATCTAGATGGCAGACAATCTGAAAGGCCGAATATACTCACAAGTCGTGAAGTCGTGCACCGGTTTGGCGGCACACACAAACTGATGACGTTGTTGGCAGTACTGCAAGGTCATCCAGCTGAGGCCAGCAGAGGGAGTCACGTGGTCAGGTCGCGGCGTCATGGATGCCAGTATGCCTTTTAACTGAGAGTAGGTCGTACCCTGCAAACGATTCATGGTGCATAATTAAAACCGTTAAAAACCTGTGACACTAGTTTCTTTACTGAGAATATTTTCCGTGGTCGGTAGCCATGTTGATTGATTTTTCTCAGCCCTTCACCGTATCCAACGAAAAAATTTTCTTTAAAGCATACAAGAACATTCCCATAATCTCGGTAGTCCTTACGACTCCACGTATACATCGGCTTGGGGGAAAGAACTGTAGCCTAACGCTGAGATGTCAGCCGGCATAATATGCCCGTACACCAATATAGGAGAAAAATAAGGTATTTCGGGCCAACATACGTCCTTGTCGTCGATTGCATACTGTTAAAATCAATTTGTAGGTGGTAAAGAAAAATGTGACGAGAGTTTCATCAAACAGTAAGCTTGGAACGTAT
>CM065721.1:68457111-68459611 GCA_033310375.1 Conus canariensis
GGCGCAGCACGGACAACACTGTTCCACGCAAATGTCACACAGTAATTCACAGTACATTACAATACAGCATGGTACTTAGTACGACACAGTACAACAGCATAACCATAACACAATCATAGCACAGAAGAGCAAAACACAACACAGCACAGAGCAGCGGAGCACGGAGCAACACGGCACAACATAGCTCAGCAGAAGCCACCAAAATATAATACAATATAACACAGCACATCATGACAAAAACAACAACAAAAAACAGCACGACACAACACAGTAAAACCAACAACACAACAAAACGCATCAAAGCGCAACAACGTGCAGCACAATTTTACGAGCACAACATCCAGCGACATGACACAACACAATACAAACAAAAGGCACAGTATTACAGCAAAACGCAAACCAGTATCAACACCAGCACAACACAGCAAACCAGCACGATACAACACAACAGATCGAAGTGCAGGACGCACACAAAAACAGGAACACACCACACCACACATAAACCAATTTCACAGCACTGCATAACGCAACATGTCAGATCACAAAACACCACCCCACACATAAAGTAACGCAACGCAAAACACCACACCACTCCTCAACACAGTGGAAAGCAACGCAAAACACCACATCACTCCTCAATACAGTACAAGGCAACGAAAAACACCACATCACTCCTCAGCACAGTGGAGAGCAACGTAAAACACCACATCACTCCTCAATACAGTACAAGGCAACGTAAAACACCACGTCACTCCTCAATACAGTGGAGAGCAACGTAAAACACCACATCACTCCTCAGCACAGTACAAAGCAACGAAAAACACCACATCACTCCTCAACACAGTGGAGAGCAACGTAAAACACCACATCACTCCTCAATACAGTACAAGGCAACGCAAAACACCACATCACTCCTCAACACAGTAAAAGGCAACGCAAAACACCACATCACTCCTCAACACAGTGCAAGGCAAAACACCACATCACTCCTCAGCACAGTGCAAGGCAAGGCAAAACACCACATCACTCCTCAACACGGTGGAAAGCAACGCAAAACACCACTTCACTCCTCAGCATAGTGCAATGCAAAACACCACATCACTCCTCAACACAGTGCAAGGCAAAACACCACATCATTCCTCAACACAGTACAAGGCAACGCAAAACACCACATCACTCCTCGGCACAGTACAAGGCAAAACACCACATCACTCATCACAGTACAGTGCAAGGCAAAACACCAGATCACTCCTCAACACAGTACAAGGCAAGGCAAAACACCACATCACTCCTCAACACAGTACAAGGCAAGGCAAAACACCACATCACTCCTCAACACAGTACAAGGCAACGCAAAACACCACATCACTCCTCAACACAGTACAAGGCAAGGCAAAACACCACATCGCTCCTCAACACAGTGCAAGGCAAAACACCACATCACTCCTCATCACAGTACAAGGCAACGCAAAAGACCACATCACTCCTCATCACAGTACAAGGCAACGCAAAAGACTACATTACTCTTCAATACAGTGCTAGGCAAACGTAAAGCACAACACCACCCCGCAACATAGCACAAAGCGTCGCACCACACCACTACACAATATAGTACAACGTAATGTACAACATACCATACAATAACAAACAACACAACAAAGCAACGCGTAACACAACAGCATAACACAGTACAAAAGACACTTAACTTTACACCGAACACCACATCACAATAGTACACTACCCAAGCAACGAAAAACAAGCTACCAAAACCACATCACAACCCAGCACAGCCAAACTAAACCCCAACCCAACCCACACTGACACACACACACACACACACACACACACACACACACACACACACACACGCACGCACGCACGCACACCACACACACACACACACACACACACACACACACACTCTCTCTCTCTCTCTCTCTCTCTCTCTTACCATGCTCACCTCTTCAGACCCCGACACATCAGACAGCGAGTGAGCCGTGCTCGCGCCCGTCACGTGATCCAGCTCCTCAGAGGACTCCGCCAGGCGAGCAGTGGTAGTCAGGTCCCTGGGGCCACTGTTGGTGCTGGCGGTGGTCTTGGACAGGGAACTCGGGTCTTCCTGGCTCCCTGGGGACGCTGTGGTCTGCTCCTCGCTGCTGTCCGCCGAAGACGTCGGCGACGGGGTGCTGGGTTGGGTCGGCGAAGCGGTGACTTCTTTGCTGTCCGCCGAAACTTCCTTGCTGTCTGTGGATGGTGGCTGGGTGACTTCTTGGCTGTCCAGAAGCGATGACGTGACCTCTTGGCTGTCGGTTGCTGGTGTGACTTCTCGGCTGCCGGGTGGGGGTGATGGTGTGACTTCTTTGCTGTCCGTCGGTGCGCTGTCGGCATGCGTCGGGACCTCGGCGCTGTCTGGTTGCGGGTTGACTTCCTGGCTGTCCTTGGCTGAGGTGGCTTTGGTGAATCCGCTCCTGGGTGTGGTGACCTCGGCGCTGTCCGGTTT
>CM065721.1:68464611-68467111 GCA_033310375.1 Conus canariensis
TCTGGTGGGTTGCCTTATAACGATGAGATGTTGACAGAGCGCTGTGGATTGCCAGTGCTGGGCCCATGACAGGACAGACGAGGATGTCACTGTGAGCAGGAGCCGAAATGAATGGCGCGTGAGAATGGCACGCAAGATGACACATGAAAAACAAACAAACAAACAGACAAAAACCAAAAAAGTTTTGATCAAAATTAATGTTTCGATTTCAGTTCTGTATAAATAGGGACATGTGGACAAGTAGTCAAAAAGATCAAGCACTCGTTCCGTATTCGAGGGATTCCTGGGTCCGCACACTGAGTGTTATGTGGGATGGATTTCTGTTTTCTCCCCTTGGCCAGTTGGAACTTAAACAGGTGGCCTGAATGTTTGTCTGTCAGAGGAAACAATGCACCGAGCCTGCTGTGTGCTATACAGACGTTGTGTACAAAACAACAAGAACAACAACAACAACAGCAACAGCAACAACAACAACAACAACAACAAGTGGTCAACGAGGAAGCTGTCCGTGATAAACTTCCATTTTACAAAATCCCTCTTCGACAAATAAACAAACCAAAAAAAAGTACAGAGAGAGGTGGCGCTGGACCGTGGATACACGCTCTCCGCGGGTAGGGCAGCCCGAATTTCATACCGAGAAGTCTGCTGTGACGACCACAATGCAATACCGACACGTCTTCATTCATTCTGCTGTCCCCCATTGTGTGCCAGGGATTCGCCGCCTCGAGTGCCGACATGACACAGGTCACAAGGTCACGCAGGAGGTCGCAGGGTCATACAAGATCACAGCAGTTTACTAAACTGGTTCATGTTGTCCCTGTCTCGGTACGTTCTGTCATACAACAGCGTTATATGGGGCAGTGTGAGGTCACGTGTCTTGGCCCCTAATTCCTGGATCGTGGTGTTTGTTTGTTGTTCCTTTCAAAATGCACTGGGATTAAAACATTATACACAACTGTACGCAAAAACGTTCCTGAAAAAAAAAATCGTTGAATTGTTTTTGTGGAAGAAAGAGAGAAGGGAATACAAGACATGCAGAATTCACGACAAATGTTCATATTCTTCCATTTGCTTTCTTGTCATTGTTTCATTTAGTTCCATGCTCACCATCTTTCTAATCTACCTTTAGCCATTGGGGTACTCGGAAGAAAGATGGGATTTCCACGCGGAACTCCAAGCCATACACACATCTCTCTCCACCACCCCCCCTCCCTCCCCCCATTTCCTTTCGTTTTGTTTCGTCTTTTTTTCCATTTTACTCCCTTTAATTTAATTTTCCCCAATTTAACCGTTTCAGGAAAGATGAAGAAGAAAAAAAGCGGCACGATTGGGATGAGATGGGGAAGATGGAGGGGGTGGGGGTGCGGATGTGGTCAATGAATTGAGGTATATGCAGCATCCACTCCTTTTCCTCCCCTTCCCCCACATACACTTTTCCACCCACCTCCCTCACACCGCCTTAAAAAAAAAGTCATTCTCCACCACCGTGCCAATTGTGCCCATCCCTCCCTACCTTTGTCCTTGAGGTACTGGGGGAAGAGCCTGTCCTCCACGCTGACCACAGTGTCCAGCGACAGCAGCAGGCTGTCCGTGGCCCGGCATGCCTTGCGTGCCTCAGGCCAAGGGAGGGCCTGGGGGGACAGGTAGAGACACAGTCCAGCATCCTTGTCCTTGAACGACTGACCGCCCGTGGAACCTCGCACCTGTAGACATCAGGGGATAGATGATAAGGCTGGTTGTGAGGATGACGATGACGAAGGCGACGATGGTGGTGGTAATAGAAATGTTGCTTATAGCCCAGCCGACCGCAAAGGGCCGTATCAGGGTTGTCACTGCGTTGCGTCACCTCACAAGTCATTACGAAGAGGACCACAGCCAATAATGTCAAGAATGATTAGTGTTGTTCACGTCGTTGTCGTTGTCCGTTGTCATTGCTACTTCTCAGCCATCTTCTTTTCATGGAGGTCAAATATGATATGATATTTGTCACTCTCAATCCTCCTACACTGTATTGTTTGAACGCCAAATTCTTTTTTTTTTAATATCAATCATGCTTTGCTTCCCCCCCCCCCCTCCCCCCGTTCCATAAAAATCATGTCATCAATTCATTTTTCTAACGCAGCTATGAAATCTTTCGATGAGTCAGACAAATCACTCAATCAACAAATGCACGGTTTGTGGACAGAACCAAGGTCTTACCTACTGTTATTTTCCCCAAAGGTGTCAATTGTCGCTTATTTCTCAAATTCAAAATTCTTGTCATGGCGAAAAGCTTGTCATCAGAGTTAATCCTTATAATACTTGAAAGAACCAGGGTCCCAAATGGAAGTCTTATAGAATGTTTGTGTTTTCCGATTCCCTATCCAAACAACCCAGCTTTTGTCGAAGTTTATCTTTCAGCCTGAAATGTTAGTAAATACGGTGAAAATGTACACAGGTTCATTACAAGATTTTTCACTTCCACCCAAGCATAATGATCTGCAGACTGAGACACTAAAAC
>CM065721.1:68472111-68474611 GCA_033310375.1 Conus canariensis
CAGGCTGTTTGCCAGATCAGCATACTTTTCAGTCTTGTAGATTTGAGCTGCCTCATTCTGTTCTCATATGGCACCGTGAGCTCGATCATGATCAGCTGCTTGGTTGACTGAGAGTGGACTACTATGTCTGGTCTCATGCCACTCTTGCTGATGATCTCTGGGTGACTCTTCCATTCTGGGAGCTCTGCAGTGCGCTCCCAGTCATCTGCCCCGTCCAGCAGACTCTGCCTGCATGTTCCGAGTGGCACTGTTGTTCTTGGCCATGATTTGCTACCTCCTGCCATGAGGAATGTTGCGGGTGCTTTTGGAGTCCTGATTTTCCCTTTTGTGGTGTTGGTACTAGCCCAGACTGCTTGTACAATCTCTATGAGCACTTGGTTGTGCCTCCATGTGTACCTTCCTTGAGCCGGGGCTACTTTACATGAGCTTAGCACATGCTCCACTGTTTGTTTTTCATAGCAGAGGGGGCATGCAGGATCGTCTGTTTTTCCCCACTTCACCAGGTTTGCATTTGAGGGCAGAAGGTCATATGCAGATCTGAGAATGAAGCTGATCCTGAGAAGGGCCATGCGCCAAATGTCATTCCAAGTGAGACTTCTTTGGCGTGCATTCCCCCACGTTGTCCATTGCCCTTGCTGGCTCTGCTGGACTGCTTTTTGGAGTCTTTTTTGGTCTTCTTCTTTTCTCATCTCCTGAATCACCATGTCTCTTTTGGCTTTTCCTTTGGCCTTTGACCACCATTCAGTTTTGGTCACCCCCAGTCCTTGTCTGTTGGTCTGTGTGTGTCCTGTTATTTCTCTGCTCTTGAGACTTTCTTTTGCAGAATCCATCGCCTCTTGAGCTTCCCATTTTCTGCCTGTCTTCAGCTGAGGCTTGATTGCTTCTACCACCTTGTCTCCTGAGTCCTCCAACATGCTTTGAAGTCTGATCTTCCCTGCTTTGTATTCCTCCAGGATGGATTTCAAAGGTAGTTTCAGCTTTGCTTGGCGACAGTACAGCGCTATGTCAGTGAGACAGGGAGGGACACCAAGCCATTTCCTTGTGAACTTTTTGATTTTGGCTTCCATTGCCTCCACTATGCTGGTGCAGATGTCGTATATCATCAGAGGCCATAGAAGCTTTGGTATCAGCATGAACTGCAGACACCAGACCTTGTATTTGCCAGGGAGCCAACACTGGTCAATGGTCTCCAAGCCTTCTTCCGACATCTGTTTGGTTTCTTTTGCTCTTTGTGTGTCTTTCAGGGTATCATCATACCATATTCCAAGGCTCTTGACTGGCTCTTCTGTGACTGTTGGAATGGCCTGGTTGGAAACACTGAAGACCACAGATTCGGCCACTTTTCCTTTCCTCAGTGAGAGACTCCGTGATTTCTTTGGCTTGAACTTCATTCTGGATGAAGCAACTATGTCGTCCAGCCTCTCCAGCACATGACGTGTCTCGTCTTCTCTGGATGAAATCACTGTAGTGTCATCCATGAAGGCCTTGAGAGGGGGCATCTTGTATCCATCGCCAAGGTCTGTTTGTCTTGCGTTGCTTGTTGCTGCTTTCAAGATGACTTCCATTGCCAACACGAACAGTATTGGGGAAATTGCACAGCCCATTGCAATGACCCACTTCCAAGTTGATCCAGTCTGTTGTGTACTCCTTGGTGGAGAACCGCATTGAGAAGCCATTGAAGTACTTCTTGAGCATGTCGCGGATGTTCTTTGGCACTTAATACATTTCAAGAGCCCGCTGAATCATCTCATGGGGTACAGATCCATATGCGTTTGCCAGATCAAGCCACACTACGTCCAGGTCTCTCTTTTCTGTTTTGCTCTTTGGATTGCGTCCCAGATCATTGTGGCGTGTTCTACACAGCCAGCCACGCCTGGGATGCCACCTTTCTGGACTGACACATCCAAGTACTTGTTTTCCATGAGGTACTTGGTCAGCCTTGCTGCCATGACAGAGAAGAAGATTTTCCCTTCGACGTTCAGTAGTGATATTGGCCTGAACTGGCTGATGTCACTTGAGTTTTGCTCTTTGGGGATGTACACACCATCCACTGGCCGCTGATCTTCTGGTTTCTCCAAGCTGATCGCAGCAGCCTGTGGAGCCACTCCAGCACCTTGGGACATTTCTTGTACAGCTGGTAAGGTATTCCGTTTGGCCCTGGTGATGATTTGGCTCTGGCTTTGTCGACCACCTTCTTGATTTCCGCCAACGTTGGTGGCTTGTCATTGAACTGTTCCTCAGGTTTGGTTGGCCACACCAGACCTTGAATGTCGAGTGGTGCTTTGCTCTGTGAGTCAGAGTATGTTTTCCTTAGATGCTGCTCAAAAACTCCTTTGTCCACACTAAGGGTCCCAGATTTCGGCTGCTCAAACAGTGTTCTGGCAAACTGGAAGGGGTCTCTGAAGAAGCGCTCTTGGGTCTTCTTCCTTTTGCTCTTCCTCTTCCTCGCAGATTCTACTTTGCTGAGGGCGCTGTGTTTTGCTTTCAGGTCTTTCCAGAG
>CM065721.1:68489611-68504611 GCA_033310375.1 Conus canariensis
GATCCCCTCAGAAACCTAAAGATCACATCAGGTGGGAAATCTCTGAATGCGGTTTTCATGTAAAATACTTATGTCTCACACATGCAAGTCCAAACACTCTATAAGAATATGTTTCTCTGTGAGTGGCACATGACATGAAATGCACCAGGGAGCTTTTCCACCTTTTAATTAAAAGATAAGAATGGGTGTAGAAGGAATGGCCTGAATGCAAACGGCACAAGACAAGTTTCTTCTTTATGGCGGAGACCCCGGAGGCATCATGGTATGGAGTGACGACAAAACGTGCAGCTCTTCTTCTTTGCACAGCCTGTATCTGTCTATACTGCACTGACTGTGAGAGAACCAAACAGCTGACCTTGTCCTTAAACAGATCTGCTCAGTCCCTTTGTTCCTTCCCGAGTGACCCGAAGCCATCAACGATCATTCTCCAGCGAGCAGGACTGAAGGGTATCCGTTCTGCCCCCGCCCCGCTTGCTTCCTGTCTTTTTCAGCTCTGCCTCAGTGTCTTACTCCAGCAGCTCCTGTGTCAGCCTCTCGCCCTTCTCCCCTGGGATCTCTGTCTCTGTCTTTCTGTCTCGTCTGTCTGTCTGTCTGTCTCTGTCTGTCTGTCTGTCTGTCGTCTGTCTGTCCTGTCTCTCTCTCTCTCTCTCTCTCTCTCTCTCTCTCTCTCTCTCTCTCCTCTCTCTCCTCTCTCTCTTCCATATCACACTTAGATAAGCAAACAGGCTAGTAGACGGACAGACAGACAGACAACAGACAACAGACACCACCACACACACACACACACACACACACACACACACACCACACACACACACACACACACACACACACACACACAGCACACACCACACACAACCACACACACACACACCACACACACACACACACGCACACGCACGACACGCACCACGCACACACACACATCACACACACACACACACACACACACCACACACCACCACACACACACACACACACACACACACACACACATGCACACACAGATTCAGCGCGAAGCTGAGATTCAGTGCACGTTCGCCCTCATCAATGTTCCGGTCTACGCCTTTGGATGGCCACGAAGCACCAACGTGAAGCGTGTGTTTTATCACCAGGGTAAAATCTGACCAGTGGCGTAGAGTCTGATGCTGCCTTCCTTTAGTGCTGTTTTAGACAGCCTAACTTCCTCTTCACGGTCTGTGCGGGAACTGGTCCAAGTGCTGCTCTCGTCTGTAATGTTGCGTCTAGCCCAGTCGATCAGGGCCACATCAGGGCTGTCACCACGCTGAAGTCCACTCGCAAGTCATTAAAAATAAAAACTCATTCACACAACTCTTTAAAATGCAACTTCCAAAAACACACCGGAAATTTTGTTACAATTCTCTCTACTGTAAATTTCGGATCAGATGAAAAATGTTAATCTCTTTCAGAAATTCAAAAATCATATCAGGTGGAACATCTCTGAACAAGGTTTTCATGGAGTCTGCCGTAAAATGCTAATGCCTCAATCATGCAAGTCCCAACACTCTAAAAGAATATTTCATTGTGAGTGGTACATGACATCGAATTCACCACAGGGTTCTTTCCTCTTTGAAAGGTACGAATGGGTTGAAAAACGGATGGCCAGTGTGCAGCCGGCATAAAACCGTTTTTTCTTTGCGACCACCAGAGGTAGATGAGAGGAACTCTTTTAGGTTTGGACGGATCTGGAAAAGTTTGTTATCCTTTCTGTGTATTCCAGTCCTCCTGCCAGAGGTCTCTGATATAATGAATTAACTTTCGGTTTCAATCTGAGTAGGGGATGAATATGTTGGACGGTACCTTCTTTGTGGCATTCTTGGCCAAACAATCAGCCATTTCATTTCCGCGAATGCCAACATGACCGGAAACCCAAGCAAGAACAATGCTGAAACCTTCCGCTTTTAAAGAGGTAAAATAGTTCCTGTTCGCTGACTTTATCCGACCACAGTGCTGTTCACAATGCAGATCAGACACGTTGTCTTTTCAGGCAGACATACTGCTACTAAGTTCGAGCATTCTGCCATGTTTTCGGGGGGGGGGGGGGGGGGGGGGGACACCTATTCTGACATTTACGGCTTACTAACGGAGCACTTTTGTCCGAGGGTCCCACCTTTTCTTACGTTTGCTGCCTACAGATGGATCATTGTCATCTCTGGAATATGCTTGTTCTTAACGTTTGCTACTTTTACACATAGACCTCATTGTCCTTCATGCACACATGTCCTTGAAGTTGAAGTTGAAGTTAATCTTTTCAGCCCCTTTTGGAGTTTTTGTGGTTGTTATATAAACATAAGCATTTCTTAGTTTTAATGAGTTGTGTCTTTACGTTTTTTTTTTTTTTAAATGTATTTTGTGAGTTGACTTCAACGAGGGTGACGTCCTGATGTTGCCCTTTCCGGTCGGCTGGGCTATAAGCGGCATTACATTTCTCTTATGGATAACACAACGTTTCTTTATGTCTGTCAATTGCATAAAACACAAAGTGATCATTTTTCAAACACAAAGAGGGAAAATATTTTCAGAACGTTTGTAATTTTCAACAATATTTTTCAACTTACTGACACCATTTTACAGAAGCGACAAACAGATTTTCATTGCAATAATAATGAGGTAAATGTCGTTTTTCTTATATATTATATATATATATATATATATATATATATATATATATATATATATTTCGGACACAAATCAATTAAACAATATGCATCACTAATAACGTTACTATCACAGTTTCTCCTAGGAGATCTAAGTAAATTGTGTTCTGGTTTCTTTCTTTTTTTAATCTTTGCCAGGTCATTATCTAAATGCCGGAGGAAGTTTTAGCCTGCATTTTACTGATTTGTTCAACGTATTATTGTTTGGTCAATCAATAGGAGATTAAAGACAGAGCCAAATGAAAGCTGTTCCATACCATTCTTCTTCACTGTTGACAAATGGACCACTTCTCACGGGAACACGACCTTCTACGTTTATCATTTACAAATGAGCCACTTTCCACCTGAGACACAGATGTCTTGGTGTTTACCGCTCACAACTGGGCCGCTTTTCACTAGGAGCAGACCTACTCTTATGTTTACTATCCACAGATGGATCAGTTTTCTCCCGGGAACACAGACATTCTTACGTTTACTGCTTACAAATGGGCCACTTTTCACCGGGACACATACCTACATATTATGCTCACTGCTCCCAAACGGACCACTATTAAACAGGAACACACCGTTCGTACGTTTACTGCTTACAAATAGGCCATTGTTTATTGAACACAGTGTTTATTTAGAACACAGCTGTTCTTCATGTTTACTGCTATTGGACATTTCCAAGGAACGGCTTGTTCTTTGGGTTTTTTTGGGGGACATAATGGACACTTTCCACCAGAACCACCTGTTTTACGTTCACAGCTAACTAGAACCGCCTGTTTTATTCGCTAATATCAGAGCCCACTGTTTCACGTTAACAGCATAAGACCCTGTTCTACGTTCACAGCTAACTCTGAACGAAACAAGACTAAGAAATCACTCTTCAAGGGAAACACATCTGTTGTCGCTACGTGCATGGCTTTTAAATGCACCAGCCTCATCCGGGACCACACCCTGTGTTTGTTTACCGTTGGTCACCAGATAACCTAGTGTAGGAGCAAATTTATTTTGACATTTACTGATTGCAAACAGACCACCTTGTTTTCAGAGATACAGTAGTTGTTGTTAATCACACTCACCAACAGATTGATTTGTCTTTGGAATGTAACTGTTCTAGCGTTAACTACTTACGAGTATTCTCTCTCTCTCTCTCTCTCTCTCTCTCTCTCTCTCTCTCTCTCTCTGGCCTTACTACGTACATGTATCTGAATGCCGCCCATGCTGTTGAAAACAACCCGCTGTGACCTAACATAGTGCTCCAGTTGACTACCGAACAAGAGAGCTATTGTAACAACCAAGCCGCAAGCCTGTTTTTAACGTCGGAACGGAGTTGAACAATTCCAGGTGGCACAGAGGAGCTGTGTTGACTGTTTTGTGGAAACCTGTTCTTGTCGTGGGAAAGGAGGGGGGGGGGGGGGGGGGGGGGAGTTGAGAAATGGACAAACATCAAGAATCAGCTATATAATAACCTCTTGTTCTTACACTCTGTGCTTACGAAAGGACTCTTCCGTTTTTGAAGATCTCCAAACATGTACCAGTGGTCACTGCTTGCAACGAACACCTACCGTGTCCTTCCAAAAAACATGTCCATAAGTTTACGTTTACAAATAGTCTGTTATGTCATACTAACAAGCCGTTTTGTTTGCTCAAAATGTGCAGAGGCTCGCTCCAAAGCCAGGTTTTAAATTACATGCAATTAAGCGTTTGGATCTCGAAGAGTGGTTCCTTCGAGGAAAAGCCAGCTGTCTTACCTAGATTGACAACATGAGGCAAAATATATCAAAATGATGCAGACATCATACTGTTCTCGGTGGTGTGTTTACTAATTAACTCGATATTCACCAGTACCGTGTTTACGGTGTTAATCTTTTACATGTTGTGTGTTATTTCATCATGGGAGCAAGAATTACCATAACTGTTTGTTAAGGTTTAGGATTTCGTTTAAGATTTCCTTTCATAACCAATTAAATCGAGGTTACTTGTATTTGTTGCTATTCGTCCGTGTGTCTGTTTGACTGTATTCAAGATGGAAAGGCTGCGCCAGTCTTGAATACATGTTAATTTGCGTCATTTCTCCAGTTGTTGTTGCTGTGTGGATGCGTCAGGTATATGGGTAAGCTTTAGAACTTTTTGTGTGTGGATGTTTTCTTGTTTGTTCTGTGTGCTCTCTGCACTCTTAGAGATCCAATCGCTGGGATTCTAAGTCGTTCGTTTGGAGTTATGGGCGTGTATTCATTTCATTATGGGAGCAAGAGTTACCTTACTTGTTAGTTATTTGCTGTTTACTGTTCCCTGCCTCATTTGAGATTTTCTTTCAATGTTTCGTGTACGTTTCTATTTCTTCATTGTGTTTACACTCCGTTTGATTTGTTCGTGAGGGGGCCCGATTGCTCGCTGTGTTAGCCTCAGAGCGCCCCCCCCCCCCCCCCCCCCCCCCCCCCCCCCCAAATGAAAGAAAATGAAATGAACATGTTTGCCGATTACTGGTTTAAGTCACTGATTGGAATAGACTGCTGTATTTCAAACAGCATGTTCTAAGTTCATTATTTATGATAGACCTTCTGTTTTCAAACACTATGTGTTAGTTACCGTTTCGAATAGATTTCGTCCTACAAAAGTCTGTTTTAATCAGTGTTTAGGATGCATTTTCAATCTCAACACCTTTTTAGTCCGCTTGAATAGACTTCTGTCCACAAGCATGTTCTTAAATCAATGTTCAGTAATGTTCTGTCTTAGAAAGTATGTTTTTAATTCACTGTTTGAATAGATCTTTCTGTTCTGTACATCATTGTTTACCTCGTTGTTTTCGTTCCCATGTGCTTTTAGCTAGAGTCGCTCCTCCTGATATAAATGAACATTTGCTTACTTTTTAAGTTCACTGATTAGGAATAGACTGTTCTGTATTAAACAGCATGTTCTTAAGTTCATTATTTATGAATAGACTTTCTGTTTAAACAATGTTTAAGTTTACCGTTTCGGAATAGTGTTCGTCCTATAAACAGCTGTTCTTAATTCATGTTTAGGAATGACTTTTTTCAATCTTCATAAACAGCCTGTCTTAAGTTCACGTTAGGAATAAACGTTCTGTCCTACAACAGCATGTTCTTAAAATCAATGTTCAGGAATAAACTGTTCTGTCTTAGAAACAGTATGTTTTAAGTTCACTGTTTAGAAATAGTCGGTTCTGTCTGACAAACAGCCTGTTCTTCAGTTCATGTTAGGAATAGCTGTTCTGCCTTATAAACAGCATGCTCTTAGTTCACTGATTAGGAATAGGTCTGCTTACCATGCCTTATCTTATTTAAACAGCATGCTCTTAAGTTCACTGATTAGGAATAGACTGTTCTGCCTTATAAACAGCATGCGTCTTAAGTTCACTGATTAGGAATAGACTGTTCTGCCTTATAAACAGCATGCTCTTAAGTTCACTGATTAGGAATAGCTGTTCTGCCTTATAAACAGCATGTCTTAAGTTCACTGTTAGAATAGACTGTCTGCCTACAAACAGCATGGTCTTAACTTCTTAAAACAATCGTCTGTCCTACAAACACTGTTCTTAACTTCACTGTTGACAGATGTCTCCACAAAATTCCTGACTTCATAGCTTTTTTGTTTCAAAGAATGTCATTTACATCCTACTGACAGATTTTCACGCCTCTGAGGTATGGTTTTCTTTAAGACTGATGTTCTTATGGGCCACCTGCTTTTAACCTAAGAAAAGAGCTGATGATTGAACTCCGGGGATAAGCCGTTTTTAATGCTCACCAGCAGGCAGCCGTGGTGTCTTCAGAAGCATCCTTAACCACAGACCAGCTAATTTTGGTGCTTACATATACGCTCTTGTGGTGTAAGAGGCGACCTGTTTTTGACCACAGACAGCGAGCGCACGAATAAAAAAAATGACCATTGATTACTTGTTTCTACAGGCTCGTCCGTTCCGTTTCTTGCTTAGATTTAGTTTTCTGTCGTGCTTCGTTTGATTGTGCTCGTTTTGTTTCATTTGTTTTGTTCATTCTGATTTCCGTGATCTGAAAAATCCCCCTAGATGAGCAAAACGTGTCTGTTGCTAAAAGCACGGTAATTAGTTTTTTTTTTTTTTTTTTTACATTATTTGTTTTCCCAGTAACTATTCAAAAATTGAAACACTACCCTTTTATTTCACAAATGCACAAATAGTTATTTTCATAAATATCTTTTGAACTCTAGGCAAACATTGTAGTGGGCTGAGTAGTTGGTTTCCTTCGTATGTTTGATCAGAACAGCACTACCAAACAGAAGCGAAGAGACTTGGAAGCAGCACTGTGTCTCCTCCGATGGGTTGTCTTAGGGCGGCTTGATATGGATTGCTGTCTGAGGTCAGCTGTGTGTTGATATGGCTTGCTGTCTGAGGTCAGCTGTGTGTTGATATGGATTGCTGTCAGAGGTCAGCTGTGTGTTGATATTGATTGCTGTCTGAGGTTAGCTATGTGTTGATATTGATTGCTGTCTGAGGTCAGCTGTGTGTTGATATTGATTGCTGTCTGAGGTCAGCTATGTTTTTATATTGATTGCTGTGTGAGGTCAGCTGTGTGTTGATATGGATTGCTGTCTGAGGTCAGCTGTGTGTTGATATTGATTGCTGTGTGAGGTCAGCTATGTGTTGATATTGATTGCTGTCTGAGGTCAGCTGTGTGTTGATATTGATTGCTGTCTGAGGTCAGCTATGTTTTTATATTGATTGCTGTGTGAGGTCAGCTGTGTGTTGATATGGATTGCTGTCTGAGGTCAGCTGTGTGTTGATATGGATTGCTGTCTGAGGTCAGCTGTGTGTTGATATTGCGACGGGGCAATTCTGGTAGTGGCTGTGAGCGGCAAAGCGGAATGAACGGTGGGGAAGGGGGTGATTACTGTGGTGGCACAAAGAAGATAAGACAGCGAGAGAGAGGTCTTTTGAAAACGTATTGCCAGAATGAAACTAAACAGAGAGAGAGAGAGAGAGAGAGAGAGAGAGAGAGGAGAGAGAGAGAGAGAGAGAGAGAGAGAAGGCTAGTTTTCTTCAACTGTATAGGAAAATGTGAAGGGCACTGTGATGATTGCTTTCTCTTTAAAATCCTTGTCTTGATTCCCCCCCCCCCCCCCCCCCCCCCCAGTTTTCTCGTTTTTAATGTTGTGTGACTGCTTCAAATCCTAGTTGGACTAAGACTGATTCGCGTGCCTACGTTCAAAAAACACACATACCAGATTTTGAGTTTGCCTAGAGTTTTACACGGAGAATATGAGTAGTTTGTCTGTCTTGTTATCTAAAAGGAAAATTACAAGATCTGTTTTTTTTTCTACTACATAGATCTCAGCAGTTTTCCTTCTGTTCTCGGTTTTGATATCTTTCATCAAAACCTTCGTCTTAGATTTGTACCACTTTTCATTTCTGACTCTGACTTAACATCCTTCTGTTTAGGTTTATGCCATGCTATCAAAACATGTTTTTTGTTTGTTTTTACTTTATTCAACTAGATGCATAAGTAACCTGTGAAGTGTGTACAGTCAGTTAGCCAACTTATTAGACCAAAGAGGGTTTAATTAAGCCGAAAATTTGCTCTGCCTAAACTTGGGAGTTTTTAAGCTTATTTGTTTGAGTCTTATACGGAGCTCAAAGAGATATGTGTTGAGCAAGAAAAGCGTCTATTCAATATCTCTATCCACACTCACCCCCAAACCCCCCCCCCCCCCCACACACACACACCCTTGCACTCCCTCCCTCACCAGCCCTCATTGTCGTAACGTCACGGGATTTCCCTACCACTCCCCCTTCCCTGTCATTGTGTCCATCATCGTCACCACAGATGACTGAGGGAAAAAAAAAGACATCTGGTCACCGACATGAACACACCAACACACCCACCAGCTCCTCAGGCAGTGACAGTCATTTTCAACCGCTCTGTGAAGAATGATTCTCGTAACTGGCAAAGTTAACTCCCTTACCACTTTTCGAATTATGTGCCAAAGAATATCAGTTTACCAATCAGTTGAGAGCGCTTTGCTGAAATCCCTCCAAAAGAAATTAGGCCGTAGTACCCATGTAACAACGGTTACATTGGTGGCAGAATTCCTTATCCCTTGATTTGTCCTATGCTTTCGTGAAAGTCGTGGACAAAGTAACAAGAAAAACAACAACAATGACATTACACAGAACGGAACAACCCCACGACTGGCCACTTTGAACAAAAACACTGGAATTGTTGGAAATGTAAACATGGCTTTTTTTTCATACACCAGAAAAAAAGAAGAGAGCGATATGTTGATCTCATTGTTATGTATGTATATACGATTGCCAGTTCTACCGTTATGTCGTTGAATTGTATCTTGAACTAGTCATCGTTATCTCTGAAGGGGTCCAAGGAATTGAAGAGTTTAAAGTATAACTTACAACTTGAAGTAAAGCTCTCTCTCTCTCTCTCTCTCTCTCTCTCTCTCTCTCACACACACACACACACACACACACACACACACACACACACCTAGAACGGAGGAAGTACTTAATGACATCTGCTTACAAAAAAGCCCCTTTTTGTCATTGCTGCTGCTGGCAGCGGCGACTGAGATGTTGTGGAGTGGTGTGTGTTGTGTATGTGTGTGTGTGTGGTGGCGCCCGCGCGCGCGTGTGTGTTGGGGGGTGGGGGTGTATGCACTGCTGGTGAGTGGTTGCTTCCTACGACCAATACACTACTCCCAAGTACTGATCCATCCTCATTCCTTTTTAATCATTGTCTCTAGCAGTGACAAGATAATCCCAGCTGTGAAAAGAGCATTTAATCCTGGGTTTCTCCCTCTCTCTCACATAAATCTCAGCGTTTATTTTTCATTTCAAAATACGCCACAGCAGTTTCTTTATGTGTCATTTGACAGGACAGTGAAACAAATCGCTTATCAAACGACTGACTACGTCCGTTGCGAGAATTAAAGTACTGTGTAGCCGTTCCACTCATTTCATGTAAGGTATTACTCTTTCTCATATAGTTAATCCCAAACATTTCCCGACTCTATGATTCATTGCTTTTGAAACAACACGCAGAGAATAGCTTTGGAGACGGAAAGGAGAGGTGAAAAGGGGTTGGGGAAGGTGAGGTGAGAGAGAGCGGGGGGGATAAGGGGCAAGACAGACGATGAAGAAGAACGAGGAGGAAGAAGAGGAAGGGAAGAAGGTAAGCTGTTTGCGATGTCAAGACCATCCCACAAAACTAGTATTTTAACTTCGTATCAAAACCGGTTCGTAAAATGCACGAAAAATGGACGAGTCATAGTTTCACCTGGTAGGGTGAGAGCATTACAAAACACAAGAGAGAGAGAGAGGAGAGAGAGAGAGAGAGAGAGAGAGAGAGAGAGAAGAGACACAGACACAGACACACAGACAGAGAGACATACAGACAGTTAGACGGACAGAGACCGAGACCGAGACCGAGACACAAGACAGAGAGAGAGAGAGAGAGAGAGAGAGAGAGAGAGAGAGAGAGAGAGAGAGAGAGAGAGAAGAGAGAGAGAGAGAGAGTTCACAAACAAGCAGATTTCAGCTATTTCCACCACCATTTTCATTTCCATATACACTCTTCATCTAAGAAAACAAAAATTATAAACAAACAACCCACGTAAAAAAACAACAACAACAACAACAACAAACATACAACAACAACAGCCCTTCAACCCGACACAAACAAGCCCCAAACCCAAACTGCACAGAAACGTTCCCCACTCACATGATTTCCAAGTGTCGGCTGTTTCGCATAACGAAGCGAGAGAAGGAAAGACAACTTGCAGGTCGGGACGACTGAAGAGCCACTATGATGGCGGCCCCCGTGGCATGACGGGAAGGTTGACGACATTTGCAACCGACAGGGACGTCAGTCAGGCAGGCCAGAGGAGTGTGTATATATGTATGTATGTGTGGAGGCGGAGGATTCGGGAGCGGGCAGGTGGGGAGGTGGGGGAAGGGGGAGGAGGAGGAGGGGAGAAGACGGGATTGGTGAAGGAAGTGACAAGGGCAGGAGTGTGTGTGTGTGTGTGGTGTGTGTGTGTGTGTGTGTGTGTGGGGGGGGGGGGGGGTGTGCGTGCGCGCGCGCGTGTGTGTGTGTGTGTGTGTGTGTGGTTGTGTGTGTGTGTGTGTGGTGTGGTGTGGGTGTGTGTGGTGTGTGTGCGTGGCGCGGTGTGTTGTGTTGTGTTGTGTGGTGTGTGTGTGGTGGTGTGTTGTGTGTGTGTGTGTGTGTGTGGTGGTGTGTGTGTGTCGTGTGTGTGTGGTGTGTGTTGGTGTGTGTGTGTGTGTGTGTGTGTGGTGGTGGTGTGTGGTGGTGGCGTGTTGTGTGTGGTGTTGTGTGTGGTGTGTTGTGTGTGTGTGTGTGTGTGTGTGGTGTGTGTGTGTGTGGTGGCGCGTCGTGTGTGTTGTGTGTTGTGTGTGGTGTGTGGTGTGGTGTGTGGTGTGTGGTGTGCGGTGTGTGTGCGTGTGTGTGTGTGTGTTGTGCTGTGTGGGTGTGGTGTGTGTGGCGATGGTGTGTGGTGCGTTTCGTTGGCTCTGTTGTCTGTGTGTGTGGTGTGTGCGCGCGGTAAACCATTCGTGCTGCGTGCCGATGACATAGGTTGTTCTGGCTCTTTTGGCTTGTGGTTAGAAGATATTCTCCGGCGTCCTGTCTGTTTGTTTCTGTTTGCGTTGTGTAAACATCTTTCTCTCTCCTGTACCCCCTTCTCTTTACCTTCGCCTTTTCTCTTAGCTTTTTTTTGCTCTTTTATTTTTTTTCTATCGTCCTCCTTTTGGGTGTTTTTTACGATTTAATGATGATTATAATAAGTTGATGGGAAGGATGTACTGGAAAGAGAAGAGAGAGAGAGAGAGAGAGAGAGAGAGAGAGAGAGAAGAGAGAGAGAGGAGAGAAGAAGAAGAAGAAGAAGAAGAAGAAGAAGAAGAAGAAGAAGAAAGAAGAAGAAACAAACAAAACAAAACAAAAACAGAAGGATGGAAGGAAAGAAACAAAAACAGCTGGGAGATGAAAAAAGGACAAATAAATAAATCAACCAAGAAAAAGAAGACGGAAGAAGGACGGGGGAGGGGGGGGGGCGGGAAAAAGTCCTTTTTTGTATAATGATGATAATGATGATGATAACATTGATAATAATTATGGATGTTGTTGATCATGTAATAATGCCAGTGGTGGTGATTCAGTTTTTCTCTTTACTGCTTCTACTGCTGCAACCAACACTGGTCATTCTCTACAAGTACTAGGGAGCTGCTACTACCACTACTATATTGCTGCTACTGATGATGATGATGATGATGATGATGATGATAATAATGGTGATGATGTTGTTACTGTTGTTGTTGTTATTGTTGTTGCTGGCGTCGTCGTCGTTATCGTCATCGAGGTGGTTGTTGTTTTTCTTGTTGTTGTTGTTGTTGTTTTGTAGTTCTTGTTCTTTTCTTCTTATTCTTGATCTTGTTCTTGTTCTTCTTGTTCTTGTTCTTCTTCTTCTTCTTCTGCTTCCTCCTCTTCCTCCTCCTCCTCCTCTTCTTCTTCTTCTCCTCTTCTTCTTCTTTCTTCTTTCATGTTTGACATGACTTTAATTGAGCACTTAATACCTGTGAAGTACCGCGCGCTTTCCGCTGTATTCATGTCACCTCCTGTACGAGGTATAAAAAAGCAAACTGGGGATCACAGCAGGTCTGACTACGTACAAAAAGATGTCAGAGGAAAATAGTGTTACTGGCGGCGATTCCATTTATTGTTAATGTCTGTGTCATAAAACGACTCCGCGACGGTCTGACTGAACTGCCAGTGGTTATGACCATCGCTTATCTGTCTGTCCGCTGCCCCCCCCCCCCCTCTCTCTCTCTCTCTCTCTCTCTCTCTCTCTCTCTCTGCATGTGTGTATTTGTGCGTGCGCTCAGTCACTCTGTTAAGAGAGAGAGAGAGAGGAGAGAGAGAGAGAGAGAGAGAGAGAGAGAGAAGAGAGAGAGAGAGCCCGAGAGAGAGAGAGAGATAGAGTTGTATGATGCCGAACGGTGTGACTCTAGCATTGTTTCTGCAGACATATGTAGATGTGACAGCCACTGGCCTAGCTCTGTACGGAAAACTGAGTCAGGGCAAGCGCAAAGTTGGGGGACAGAAGAAACGTTTCAAGGACTGCCTCAAAGTGTCCCTCAAAGGCCTGAACATCACCTCAACACCTGGGAGTCGCTTGCCCTGGACCGCCAAGCCTGGCGAAGCAGCATCACAAAGGGTGCATATTACATCAGAGAAGAGACGCACAGCAGAAGCTGAGAGAAAGCGAGCCGCGCGCAAGGCCAGAGCTACCTCCACCTCCACTGTAGCACCCACCCACATGTATCCCACATGTGGGCGTTCCTTCCGGGCCCAGATCGGCCTCACCAGCCACCTGCGGACCCACACTCAACGATCTTCCATCTGAAATTGAAGTCATGGTCATCGAAATCGAAGGACGAACAACAACACCTCTGTATCTCATAATACACGTGACGAACACTGGACTGACTTTAACACGTGTGTGACAAGGACGAATAGCGGAAAAGTCAGATGATACAAGTGGGATAACTCTCGATAGCCATGATGAGATAATTACACGCCTCTCCCGACAAAACGCTGCAGCGTGAAGTGGAGATTATGGACGTATAATTATCTCATAATGGGAGAGACAGCATTCGTTTTGAAGTTACGGGCGAATGTTTTTTTCATTATGGAAGCAAACGTTTGTTATTTACTGCTTTCTGCTCCCTGCCTCATGCAAATTCATTAAGTCGAGGTCACCTGCTTTTGTTTCTGTTCGTCTGTTCTTTTCTTCTTATACTTTGACTATAATGGAGATATACAAAAGACTAGGCAAGTCTTGTGCAAATGTTCATTTGCGCTTTTGCATTTCGCCTGCCTCATGCAATTCATCAAGTCGAAGTTTCCTGTTTTTGTTTCTGTTCGTCTGAATACTTTGTTTGACTATAATGAAGATAAACAAAAGACTAAGCAAGTCTTGTGCAAATGTTCATTTGCGTTTTTGCGTTCTGCCACTTTTTCTTGCATGTACATGTGTGAGATGCAGAGTATATGGACAAGCTTGAAACGTCCTGTTGGGGGGAGGGAGCAGAGGGGGTCTCTTTCTTTGTTTCGTGTGCTTTGTGTTGACATTTGTGCAGGATGATTTTGTGTTGAAAGCAGCACGCGTTTAGAATCATGGGTGTAACTGTCTCATCGTGTGAGGAAGAGTAGCTCTATTTGCTATTCATTTACTGTTTACTGTTCCCTGCTTTATTTAAGATTTAGTTTTGAACAATCATGGCACACTGTATACCACAGATATCCGTGTCCATTTCTTCGTTGTCGACTTTTTCTTCACGGATAGACAGTGATATACTGAAAATAGTGTGCCAAGATTGTTCAAACCTGATACAATAGTGAGGTAAGGTAATGTTGCTTATAACCCAGCCGACCGCAAAGGGTCATACCATGGCTGTGGTACAATAATTGTATTCGAAAAGATAATTAATGATCCCGTTGATGCAAACTGTTGAAAGATGACTGTGAACCACTGCAACAGGGGTCAATAAACATGGAGGGGAAAAAAAACCTTCCAGACTTCGTTTCAAAGCGAGGTGACCGAAGGCGGAAACTGAAGCAAATTTTAAAAAGAAATGTTATTGGTTCCGCAAGACATTACAGACAAAGAGATTGCAGAAGAAAACACGATGCATTTCGACCTCTTGGGTCTTCTTCAGGTAAAAACAAAGAGTCTGGACAATGAAAATGAAAAACGAGCAACCACTTACCCTCTCATATCCGGTGTCTGTCTGTCTGTGCGTGTGTACATGCATTGTGTTCGTTCTTCGTTTTGACTTACTTGACATAGTCCTCTTCGATCTTTGAGAAGCATAGGGCCTCAACAGCAACCTTCCACCTCCGTCTGTCCCTGGCACAGGTCCTGATCTCCTCCCAGATCAGGCTGGGGGCTCTCAGCTCGTTTAGCAAGCTCCTCCTCCAGGTCTGCTTTCGGCTCTACAGCTTCCTGATGGGTTTGGCTGCAGCGCGTCATAAGTCTCCTAGGTGGGGCCCCAGATCCTCCCAAAACTGAGTTGGTGTCAGTTTTGCTGTTGATGGTTTCCGTAACTGGAGCCGGAATAGCTCAGTTGGTAGAGCGCCGGACTCGAATCTTGGTGATCCTGGGTTTGCGGGTTCGAACCTCCGCCGGGGCGTTTCGGTACAGGGGGATTTTTCCCTCGGAGTTAACATTGGTTCTGACTCCATTCCCCATACAGTCCTTCGAATGAGACTATAAACCGAGGTTCCGTGTGTGAACGCACGCACAACATCTTGTA
>CM065721.1:68519611-68532111 GCA_033310375.1 Conus canariensis
TTATTATTATTATGATATTTATAATGCGCAAAATCTTGATAAAATCAATTCTAAATGCACGAAAAAAAAAAATCTGCACACACACACACACACACACACACACACACACACACACACACACACTCACGCAGGACACACCCACACACAACTGCACATGCGTTATGGCTCTAAACAAAGGAATAGAAAGGAAATCATGTACAAAATAAATATTGAACCATAAATATTAATGCACACACACACGCACAAGCTGTGGGCCATATGGCTCTAAACATACAAAAAAAGAAACATTATATACAAATATTGCTGGATGCACCCCCCCCCCCCCCCCCCACACACACACACACACACCTACATGCGTGTCATAAATCTAACCAAAACTATCGAAAGAGAGGGGAAATAAATGCATTTCAGATTCCCATGCCGAGTGGGTACAGGCTGCAGTGGGAGTAGTAGAGTAGTCGTGGAGAGGACTATTAGGAAGAAGAAAAGAGACGAATTTTAAGAGCAGTCTTAAAATGAGAGTGTATTCATCGCCTGCTTACTATGAAAAAACGTTCACCGTTCTTTAGTGAAAACAGTATGCCTTTCGCAGGCAATATTTGAATTACTTTAAACACAACACGGTCAGCAATACATTCATAAAGATTCGCGGAAAGCAGTTTGTAAACACTCTATACTTATGTTTTTGAATATTCTTCCAAAATCGATCTTCTGTGTTTGCCATGGTCAGGTTAGCCGACACACTGCATGCATTTTCTATTTCTGTAATGTCTGGGCATACGGTGTTCACACATAAGTTTACTGTCGAACTGCGGTGTTCACACATACGTTTTACGGTTGAACTGCGGTGTTCACACATACGTTTACTGTTGAAATGCGGTGTTCACACATACGTTTACTGCTGAAATGCGGTGTTCACACATACGTTTACTGTTGAAATGCGGTGTTCACACATACGTTTACTGTTGAAATGCGGTGTTCACACATATGTTTACTGTTGAAATGCGGTGTTCACACATACGTTTACTGTAGAAATGCGGTGTTCACACATACGTTTACTGTTGAACTGCGGTGTTCACACATACGTTTACTGTTGAAATGCGGTGTTCACACATACGTTTACTGTTGAAATGCGGTGTTCATATCGTTTACTGTTGAACTGCGGTGTTCCACACTATACGTTTACTGTTGAACTGCGGTGTTCATACATACGTTTACTGTTGAAATGCGGTGTTCACACATACGTTTACTGTTGAAATGCGGTGTTCACACATACGTTTACTGTTGAAATGCGGTGTTCACACATACGTTTACTGTTGAAATGCGGTGTTCACACATACGTTTACTGTTGAACTGCGGTGTTCACACATACGTTTACTGTTGAAATGCGGTGTTCACACATACGCTTACTGTTGAACTGCGGTGTTCACACATACGTTTACTGTTGAAATGCGGTGTTCACACATACGTTTACTGTTGAACATGCGGTGTTCACACATACGTTTACTGTTGAACTGCGGTGTTCACACATACGTTTACTGTTGAACTGCGGTGTTCACACATACGTTTACTGTTGAAATGCAGTGTTCATACATACGTTTACTGTTGAAATGCGGTGTTCACACATACGTTTACTGTTGAACTGCGGTGTTCACACATACGTTTACGGTTGAACTGCTGTGTTCACACATACGTTTACTGTTGAACTGCGGTGTTCACACATACGTTTACTGTTGAAATGCGGTGTTCACACATACGTTTACTGTTGAACTGCGGTGTTCACACATACGTTTACTGTTGAACTGCGGTGTTCATACATACGTTTACTGTTGAACTGCGGTGTTCATACAAAAGCTTACTGTTGAACTGCGGTGTTCATATAAAAGTTTACTGTTGAACTGCGGTGTTCATACAAAAGCTTACTGTTGAACTACCCAGGAAGTTCGTCATCATGTCCAAATGGACAATGGGGTACATTCCCATGAGTAACAAACAATGATGAATTGATGAATAAGTAAATGAACAAAATCAATTAAAAAATCCGAATACACATGTATAAAAAGAATCCTATGACCCAGTTGTTCTTAACACAAGCAACGAGAGGCTGAGAAACAGGTACAATTGTACTTAACACAAGCGGCAAGAGGTGAATAGACAGGTACAATTGTATTTAACACAAACAACAAGAGGCGGATAAACAGGCACAATTGTACTTAACACAAACAACAAGAGGCGGATAAACAGGTACAATTGTACTTAACACAAGCAACAAGGGCGGATAAACAGGTACAATTGTACTTAACACAAGCGACAAGAGGCGGATAAACAGGCACAACTGTATTTAACACAAACGACAAGAGGCGGATAAACAGGTACAATTGGACTTAACACAAGCGACAAGAGGCGGATAAACAGGTACAATTGTACTTAACACAAGCAACAAGAAGTGGATAAGCAGGTACAATTGTACTTAACACAAGCAACAAGAGATGGACAAACAGGTACAATTGTACTGAACACAAGCAACAACAGATGGATGAATAGTACATAAAATAAATTCTTTTAAAAATCCGAATCCCCAGTACATGCATGGATTAACAAGACACAGGTACAAAATGCAAAACAAGAGATTTGCTTATTCAGCAGGTACAACTCGATTGTAAATTAGAAGAGTACTTTACGTTTCAAAGAGAAAGCATAGTTTTTTCAACTGCCTTTCATCTACTATTAATCTCAGAGGAATGGGATAACATCGTGAATTTGCTTATGAGCATAATAAAATCAAACATATTATCATTGGACATACCATTAATTTTCGTCATAAAAAAGAAAAGATCATCATAAGAAACGTTGACACGGAAAATATATTTCTAGATGACGTAAAGTATTCCAGAATAGATGGTGAAGTGTATGAGTATTTTAACTGCTAAAGACGTACGTAGTAGCATAAAAAAAAATCTAGCACATACGCCAGTACAGATTTTGCAGAAAGTATGCAATGCAAAATCCTAGTATGGAAACCTCTCAGCCTAATGTCAGGCGTTCATTTGCGATAATGACTAAAGATCTTTCCGAGTCTTATTTTGCCATTTACTAACGTACAGTAGCAGCAAGCTTATCTAAACCAAAATGAGGTTATTGTATAGATTCATTGATCTTTAAATAGTGTGATTAAGCTTTAGCCGCCATGACATAGCAGCTAATATGGATTTCGTATTTCTCATGAAATCACTTGATCGTTTGAATTATTGCATCATTAAATTAAAAGAAACTGCGTTCGGCAGAGTGGTGGGTATCTTTCCAAATTTTACAAATTGTTAGAAAGAAAAGTATAGTGTGTATACAGTTGTTTAATACAAACTGTTTGACTCTCAAATAATATTCATGTCGCAATCTATCAATATTCATGAGGATTCCGTTGATGGTGTTTTCTTTACAGTTCATTGTCGTACCCATGAATATTGTTCCTGAATAGAAAATCTGGTTTTGTTGTGGTTGGGTTAGCACATGCGTAACCTACATTTTCTGTTCTGTTATATCTGGATATACGCCGTCCACAAAATAGAGAACTGTTGAACTTCCTGAAGGTTACATTGTTAGGTGACTGCAGGCGGAAATGGAACCAAACTTGGAAGAAAAATTACTGTACCGCCGAATGAATCAGACAGAGAAATTATAAGACAAAAAAAAAAACAAAAAAAAACACAAAAAAAACCGACGCGTTTCGACCTCTGGTCTTCTTCAGACAAGACAAACAACATTCAAGACAATGAAAACGAAGAACGAACAATCACTTACCTCCTCAAATTGGGCGCACGATGGAAAAGGTTCCTAACCATGTTCCAATGAACAGCAGGGCATATCCACATCAGTGGTCGTGAATAAGGAATTGATAAATAGGTAAGCAATTACATGCATTTAGAAAAAAAAGCCTGAACACCCATTACATACATGCAAACTTAAAAACATGACAATGGCATGAAATGGAACAAAAGGTAGTTGACAAAAGAAATGCAGTTGGATGTAAGGTGGATGAGAACATAGCGTAAAGGGAAAGAATGTTGTTTAGAGGCATACCTCTGCTAAAGGACAATCTTATGGAAAAGAGATAACATCGAAAATTGCTCATTGTACTGGTAGAGCTTGACTTAAAAACACGCTTTAAAACGTCAGTCATTGGACATAATTCTCATTATCCATATAGACTATATTAACAAATAGCATTGGAGAATAGACAGTAAATGCCCATCGCCCGATTAAAGGACAGTAGTAACCATACCTACTTGCCAGATGACCACATGGAAATTAGCATGTATAAATCTAATAAGAAAAAAGTAAAGATACTTGTGATAAAGGTACTTTAGTAAAGATACTTTAGAACAAAGACAGTTCAAATGGCCATTGTGGCTGGAAAAAGTCGACAACAGGAAAAAAAAGAAAAGGGGAAGGCGGGGGGGGGGGGGGGGGGGGGGGGGGGGGGGGGGGGAATGAGGAAAAAATGAATGAAAACTTGTGGGAAACATTTACATTAATCAAAATAAACAGTCGGCATATTACGGACACTTCGAAGGATATATAGTATAACTGGCACTTTGTTTTCCCTAGCCTGCTTAAGCAGCTGCCATCGATATGCAATACACTATATATTTTCAATGAATTTATTTTTCTGTTTTAATCATGCCTTTCATAACAGTCGTAAAATTAGGGTTTGTCTCAAAGTAGCTGACACCATTTTTGACAGTTTAGTTCTCACTCGTCGAATCTAAAGCATTGCTGTTTTTGCCAACAGTGACAATATTTTCAAATTGTTTAATGATGTAATTTTGTAAAACAACAACAACAGCAAAAACAACAAACGAAGTGAAGAAATCGAGCAACGACGGTTGTTTCATTATTTGATTAGTGCATGAGAGTGTGGAAGTTTCACATACAGAGAGAGAGAGAGAGAGAGAGAGAGAGAGAGAGAGAGAGAGAGGAGAGAGAGAGAGAGAGGGGGATCTAAGGGAAGTAACCAAAACATTTTTTTGGTTGTTGGTCTCTTGGTAGAGTTGCGTCCTCTTGTATGGCTATATCACCTCTTTCAATTCCCCCCCCCCCCCCCCCCCCCCCCCCCCCCCCCCCCCCCCCCCCCCCCCCCCCCCCCCCCCCCCCCCCCCTGGTAATTAATGTTTAACTACCAGCAAGACATCAACTCTCTAAGGCTGGTTGAGATCACTCATTTTTCAGAATTGTACATACGGAATGTTGGGCTGCTGTTCGTGGCAAGTGTAATTGTACGACACATTGAATCTGTTTTGATTTTTACCCGACGTAATGGTTTAATTACTAAAGAACAACAGATATGTAAGTGGGTCTTGGCACAGTCGCCGTTGGGTCTTCTAGTGCTAATCAACCACATTCACGTACGGCGACGGAAATTTTAGTGTCGACTTTCTTCTTCTTTCTTTTTTTTTTTTCATGTGAGGTTCCTCAGAGTGGAGGAAAAAGTTGAATAGTGCCCGTTAATTGGTGTGTTAGAAGATTTTTTTCAGTAAATCAAATCACGTTATATTATGGGAAAAAAAAAAGAAAAGAAATCGCAACAATACATTTCGGGTTTTACCACATAAATGCAATTTCGTTTTTCAAAATCCGGCTCACTTTTTTCTGTTCTTCCTTCCTTTCTTTCTTTTTTTTTCTTTTCTTTTTTCTTTTTAAAGGGGGTGGGGGTGGGAGGGGGGATTTTTTTCTCCTTTCCTTTCCCTTTCTGGTTGTGCAATAAACTCGTTGCCAGAGCTGGATGTCCACTTTACGCCCAAACCTCCTCAGGTTAGGGCTGCAGGGTTGTGGTCAACTCGTAGAAAACCTTGTCCAACATAGGCAGCTATAGTGCTTTTCACATTCCAACTCACAGAATCGGGCATTGTGACATTGCTGACATCACTCAAATTACGCCCTGACGAAAGAGCGCCGAGATACTCCAACCTCTTTCTGGAGAGAAAAGTGTTTATGAAAAAAAGCTACAGCCAGCGGGCCCGGTTAAAATTAAAGTCCCGTGAAAGCATTTCACCTCAAAGTGACCCGATGGATGTCGTTCATTCGAAGTTTCAGTTTCAGTTTCTTCTAAGCGGCGTCACTTCATGTGGACTAGTTCATATACGCTACACCACATCCGGTAAGTTTTGAGACCACACTGCGCATGATTTAAAGCTGATGGATAAATGAATTAAAGAAGAGGGTCTCGTGGCTGCGACTTAGCAGATGTCTGACCTACGCTTTAGCTCAACGCGCTGGTCAGACCTTGAGTACCTACTTAACATTGGTTGTGCCATTATCATCATTGTATATGTGTCTGTGGTGAGTGTACACATGTGTGTGTATGGGTGTGTGGGCACAGGCCCGTGTGTGTGCACGAGCGCATGTGTGTGTGTGCATGATGTGTGTGTATGCGTATGCATGTGTTTTCGAAGGTATACGTTGAAAGTATCAAAAAAAAATACCTCTGCCTGTTCCTGCTAATCACAATACAATACTATTTTTTTCCCTTTGTTTTAATCGAGTAAATCAGATTTACAAGTGCACTAAAAGAGGACAGTGCGCAGACTTCAACACAAGAGTCGAGTGGCATATGTTTCAGTTCACACAGAACCGATATACACTGTTAACTGGCAAAGTGTTAGAGAACTTTTATCTGGGACTGCTTGGAGTCTGAAGGAACCAATCAGCGGGGTGCTGAGTCTCACTGTTGTATACACTGTTAACTGGCAAAGTGTTAGAGAACTTTTGTCTGGGATTGCTTGGAGTCTAAAAGAACCAATCAGCGGGGTGCTGAGTGTGACTGTTGTCCTCCAGTGTTGTTCACTGTAGAGGGAGCAGTAGAAGACTGAAGGCGTATTCAGTATTCTGGGATGACAGCGCACACTCGTGCGTTCCTGCTCTGTTCAAAATATTTTGCAAAAGTACACAAGAAAACTTCATAAGTGCATGCGTGAGTGCATGCGAGCGTGCGTGGTGTGTGTGTGTGTGTGTGTGTGTGTGTGTGTGTGTGTGTGTGTGTGTGTGTGTGTGCGTGCGTGCGTACGTGTGTGTGTGTGTGTGTGTGTGTGTGTGTGTGTGTGTGTGTGTGTGTGTGTGTGTGTACGTACGCGCGCGTGCGCGCGGGCGCGCGTGTGTGTATGTAAGCCTAGCATTTGCTGACTTTCACCCATCCTTTCCTAAAAAAAAATCACTTTATCAAAAATCTTGAGGGCTACATCTCATCCACACCAGTTTCACCCCAGACTCTATTCTGAACCCTAGAGACTGATGCAGTTTGATTGACGGCAGATTCCCTTCTTCTATAAACACGTAGGCGTCCTCCCCCTGCTCAAAGTACTTCTGGGCCAGCTGGGATACGATGACCTTGGCGTAACCTTTCCGGCGGAAGTCAGGATTGATGTACAACATCCCCATGGTGCCGTAGCTGGTGCCTACCATGTGTCCTACATGCTGCCCGCTTTCCGTCGCCAGACAGACTGAGGGGAATCGCTGGACTAGTTCCAGGATGTGGGCTTCGGATCCTTTGGTGGCAAACTTCCAGGTGGAGTTGATGCGTTCGATATCAGCGCTGGAAATGGGTCGCAACTTCATTCCGTCCGGAACAGGTCTGTGGGAGATCACACGCGCGCACACACACACACACACACACACACACACACACACACACACACACACACACAAGTATGCACGCACGCACGCACACACGCACACACGCACGCGCACACACGCACGCGCGCACACGCACACGCACACACACAACACACACACGCACGCACGCACGCACACACACACAAAAGCTCGCGCGCGCGCGAGCGCACACACACACACAAAACACACACACACACACACACACACACACACCATGCACGCACGCACACACAGGCACACACACCCCACACACACACACACAAACACACACACACACACACACACACACACATCCACACACGCACGCATGCACGCACGCACGCACGCACACAAACATTTCATTTGAAGTACCGATGAACCTAAACCACTTAACGGATTCACAGCCTCAAAACACTGGCTACTTCACTTTCACCAGAAACTTCTGCAACACGATGATGTAGCTTACACATGGTATAATTAATGACCTTACAGCGCCAGTCTCTATCCAAAATCAACCGAAATGCCGATCTTTAATAAGAGTGAATGGTAACTGGGCGGATCAAAAATGTTATAGGGATGTCATTACTTTCAAACCTGAAAACAAAACATGTACGTAGCCTACACCAACCGTGGCGCGCACCCATTCTTTAACGGTTAAACTGAAACAGCTTCAGAGAGCACTGACAGGGGCTGGAGATGGTGTAAGCAGCTTTCAGCACCACGTTGACCCGATAGGCGACAGCAGACTTTCTCATGCCGTTTGCCACTCTCTTCAGCAAGGGGACATGTTTGACGGAGATTGCTGAAACAGGAAGAAAAATGGAATGGAGAGTGACAGGTAATGGTGACGTATGTACGTCTGTCTATCTGTCTGTCTGTCTGTACGTACGTACGTCTGTCTATCTATCTATCTATCTATCTATCTATCTATCTATCTTATCTATCTATCTATCTATCTATCTCATATCTATCTGTGTGTCTGTCTGTCTGTCTATCTATCTATCTATCTATCTATCTATCTATCTATACTGTTTGTATGTATGTATATATGTGTATGTACGTATGTAACTAGTATATATGCATGCATGTCTACATGCATATAGTATGTATGTATGTATGCATGCATGCATGCATGCATTCATGTATGTATGTATGCATGCATGCATGTATGTATGTATGTACGCTTGTATGCTTGTAAGCTTAATTGAACCGTAAATGTGTATGTGCGTATGTGTGCGCGCGCGTGTGCGTGCGCGCGTGCGTGCGTTAGAGAGAGAGAGAGAGAGAGAGAGAGAGAGAGAGAGACGAGACAGAGACAGAGAGACAGAGAGACAGAGACAGACAGGCAGACAGACAGACAGAGCGACAGAGACAGAGGCAGAGACAGTGACAGAGATACAGAGACAGCGACAGAGAGTTCGTTGTAAAATACGAGTCGAGCGCGAACCTGAAATAACAGCACGTGTGCTCCAGTCCACAACACGTGGATCAGTGAGCAGGCGGCACAGTGCCTCGTCCCTCACTGCATAGAATCCCTGCACCATGCTAGAGTAGAACTCTGGGCACTGCACCTGCAACCACAACCACAATGGAAATGATGAAAAGGATGATGAGAGAAAAGAAAAAGAAGAAGAAAAGAAGAAGAAGAAGAAGAGAAGAAGAAGAGATGATGATGATGATGATTGATGATGATGATGATGATGATGATGATGATGATGAAGAAGGAGGAGGAGGAGAAGTACAAGGGGAAAAAGGAGGAGAAAGAGGAGGAGGAAGAGGAGGAAGAGAAGGAGGAGAAGTAGAAGGGGGAAAAAGGAGAAGGAGGAGGGGGAGAAGGGGAAAGAGAAAGGATTGAGCAGGAGGAAAAAGGAGGAGCAGGTGGAGGAGGAGGAGGGGAAGAAGAGAAGGATGAAGACCCGGGAAATAGTTCCAGGAAGGAAGGCAATCTCCACTGCTTAACCCGTACACAGCAACATGCCTTTTACGCTGCACATAGTTTTTCCCATTTCCTGTTCTTCTCTCAGTATAAAACCAGGAGATTTCTTGTTTGTCTTAATCCTCGATGGGGACGTCAACATTGAAATATACAGGGAAACCACACCCTCTTAAATGGAGACAGTGACCTCAAAATCTAAATGCTCGTACATAGTGACTTCAACACTTCATTATCATTTGCTGGTCGTGACCCTATGGTCTAAAAAGAACTTGTCGATCATTACCTCAAAATTGAAAGACAGACTTGTTATTCTTGATTAACAAGTATTTTGTAGATTATTGACTTCACTGGTAAAGTTGTAAACAATGACCTTCAAATTGAACGATTAGTAGATAGCAATGCAACTTCTAATGCTAATGGTAGATAGTGATCTCATAATTTCACATTTGTAAACGACCCTGAAATTTAAATACCCGTCGAGGTGATGGTGGGGGGGGGGGGGGGGGGAGGACTCAAAATTTCAATACTAGTATGCACAGATTGAAAATTTCAAAGCATGCGCGCGCGCGTGTATGTGCGTATATGTGTGTCTTTCTCTCTCTCTCCCCTGTGTGTGTGTGTGTGTGTGTGTGTGTGTGTGTGTGTGTGTGTGTGTGTGTGTGTGTGTGTGCGTGTGTGTTGTCACGTTGAACTCACCCGTTCACCTGCCGGGTCCACCCTGGCCACTACAGCCTGAGGATGGGGCCACCTGTCCACAAAGAAGTCCACGTCTGGAAACTGACCTCTCAGGTGACTCTTTAGCTCTCCATGTACCTGCAGGGTAAATCAACATCTCACGAAAGGGGTGCTTAACTAGGCCGTTGCCTCTCCTGAAGGGGTGTAGCTAAATATTCATTCCAAATCAAAAACAGACACACACACACACACACACACACACACACACACACACACACATCAATCTAGCTGATCGAACTTGACACATTAAGAAAGAAAAACAGATAGAAGAATGGGAAAATTACACCTGAAGGTGACGGTGGGATCAAGAGATAGCAATGCAACTGCCGAACCAACCAGACGGGAGCAACGATCCTTGGAAGCCTGCGCTGTGTTCACGTAGGGTGCAGGCACGCACAGGGTACTCCATTAAGACGTCAAGGGACATAACTGCTTCCTGGCAGATGCCACTGTGTGGCGTTACCGGTCGCGACACAACAGAACCTCCGTGGAAGCGCCCCCTAGACTATGACTGCAGAGTCAACCGGCGAAAGGCGCCACCACCATGCAAACTGCTGCGCGCATCCTGCAGCTCTACTCGTTGCCATTTTGTTTACAGGTGAAAACAGTGCAGCTACAGACACAGTCAACCTTTATGCTCATGAATGTTACGAGAGAGAGAGAGAGAGAGAGAGAGAGAGAGAGGGGGGGGGGAGGGAGAGAGAGAGAGTTTTCGGAAGATGTTGAATATGAGAAGGTAACTCAAAAATCTCGTGTACAGTTTTATCATGGTTTTGTTGTTGTCGTTGTTGTTGTTGTTCTTTTCCCCTTTTCAAGGAAATATTCATTGGCACAATGGCGTCTTGCGTGTCTTACTTGGATCAGAATAAGTACCGCCAAAGGACACCCAAGTAATTCAGCGGCAGTGCGGTGTCTTCTCTGGTAGGTTGCCCTATGGCAGCTTAATACAGTTTGCTTCCAGAAGACAGCAAGGAGTGGCTGTACATGGCGGAGCTGGAATGAGTAGAGTGAGAATAAAACTAGCGGGGAAGGGGGGGGAGAAGAACAGTGAGAATGCAAAACGAAAATGAATAAAGTCATTATTATCAAATGAATGTACTTAAAACAAAAAACAAACAAACAAAGAAGCAAACAAACTAACAAAGAGACTGGTCATTACACAATTTGATGGAGTCCGTTTTATTGTTTGTTTGTTTGTTTGATTTTTTTGGTTTTTGTTTGTATGTTTGTGCTCCTTTACAGAATGATCACAGTTGACAGGCTGTATGATGTAAAGTTGATTTTCTAGAAAGAAAGAAAAGGTGTCACGTGTCAAACGGTTGTTATTCTTCTTTTGACACTCATTCCCGCTCAGTTTATTTCCCCTTTATGTAAACAAAGAACATTTGTCTGTGCTTCACCTGGAGGACAAACATACCATACTAGCACACCGAATGCTTTAAACAACAAGTAACCATACTTCCCGCAGTTTCATTTATTTCTGTACTGAATGTTTAAGTTGCTGGGATCGCTGTGTAGAAGAGCTGGCAGCAGCCTGAGTGTACCTTGAAACTGTGCGGAAGATGGATCTCCAGCCAGTCCTGCAAGTGTGGCAGTTGATTCTGGGATAACTTGATAGCCATGTATATTTTCTGAAAATGAACATCATAAGCTTGTGTCAACACATATACGCCCATGTGTACGCTTTGCGCTTGCGCTTGCGCGCGCGTGCACACACACACACACACACACACACACACACACACACACACACACACACACACACACACACACACATACACACTAACACACACATGCACACGAAAACGCATGCGCACGCACACACACACGCACACACACACACACACACACACACACACACACACACACACACACACACACACACACACACACAACACATCAAAATAAACAACATAAAGTAATTCGGTCTCTTTCGTCGTCCATATCATGAAATGTAACAAATCGACGATTTCAGTATAAACTCTCTCTCTCTCTCTCTCTCTCTCTCTCTCTCTCTCTCTCTCTCTCTCTCTCTCTCTCTCTCTCTCTGATGCTTTGTTCAATGAACCCATTTCCAAGCATGAGGATCTAGCCAGCATTGGTAGCCTCAAGACTGGAAAAAGTGCTGGTCCAGACAAAATTATAAATGAAATATTGAAATATGCAAGTTCAAAAAATGCTATTG
>CM065721.1:68537111-68572111 GCA_033310375.1 Conus canariensis
CATTGACGAGTGCTAGGCAGGGTGTGTGTGTGTGTGTGTGTGTGTGTGGTGTGTGTGTGTGTGTATGCGTGCGTGCGTGCATGCGTGCGTGCGTGTGTGTGTGTTACAGTGATAAGGACGAGTTGCGAGGGCTGCATGGAAGTGAAGTGCAAACCACTTGACCAGAGATAAAATGCTGACAGGATCAGTATCATCGCCTTTTTCGCCAGTTTGGAGTTCCCTTCGGGCACATCGAATACATTCATCACTTCCTCTTGATCCGAGTGGCCCTGTGTTTATCTCTTGGTCTTCATCACGCTTTACTGCGGATGGTGTGAAACTGTAAAGTTTAGAACAGATGCAAGATGTTTCGCGTGTGGGCCTCCTGCGCTAACAGTAGCACTGTCTCCTTACATAAGCCCCCCCCCCCCCCCCCCCCCCCCCCCCCCCCCCCCCCCCCCAAAAAAAAAAAAAAAAAGCATTCTGCGTTTATTTTCAGCACTTGTTTTTATTGATAACAAATATGTATGTTGTAATTAATGCACTGAGCACGGAATCCCCATCGCAAAGAAAAAAAACCATTTTAAAAGGAAATACGATATCTGTAAAGAAGCACAGTAATACAACCTCCCCGATACGATGAATTAATGCATGAAATAATATCGTCCGCTTACGCGCGTTCAGTGAGAGCTGGGTCTGTGCCTCTGTCTACATTATCTCTGGTCACACACACACACACACACACACACACACACACACACACACACACACACACACACACAGAGAGAGCGAGAGAGAGAGAGAGAGAGAGAGAGAGAGGAGACACTGACACTGACACTGAAAAAAGTTTAATGCCATTGACTATACAATCCTATTGGCATGGGGGGGGGGGGGGGGGGGGAATAATAAACATTTCGCCATTATTTCAGCGACAGCAGGGAAGAAATATAACAAAGTGTGTGAGCGAAAATGGATCTGTGCCATTTATTGTTTACAACTCTGATATAATTTTCCGTTTGAAAAACATTCTTAAAAGGAAAGAACCATGTATACTCGTCCGATTCTTCCAAATGAGAACGCCAGTCTTTTTTGTAAGACGAAATTAACCGATCTTTAAATTCGGACAAAAACACTTGCTCATGTCCAACATCTTGACACATCGAAACAATCCCGAACCCATGAGTAGCTAACACGTTCTTTACAGAATATGCCCAATTTTGCTTTCCATTTTCCATCTGAATCAACATCATTTCATAAGCTCGTTTGCACAATCTTTTTATTGGAAGTTGTAGTAATCTAAGTCAATATTTTATACACTTTATGTATGTTCTATCATATAAGTTTCACCATATAACATTTTATTTGGCAAATGCAATGGTACCGATAGAAAACGTTTGATTGCATATGTATGAACCTTCTCCATTTCACTGTTGTTGAATAAACCCCTTACTTCAGCACCATACGTTAACATTGGTTCAATCTGAGAGTCAAAGAGTTTCCAAAAAAGAGAGAAATCAATACAATTTAATTTTTTAAAAATTTTAAGATTTCTATCGTGCCTTTTTTTTTCCTTTTCTATAGGTTTCAACCCATGTCTTTTGTAAGCTCAACTTTGTGGTGAAGAAAAGACCAAGATATTTATATGAATTTGATACACTAATCTCACTGTTTCCATAAAACCACATTTCGTGTGCTGAAAGATGACCCCCCTTCCGGAAAACGATTACATTAGTTTTGTCCAGATTTACTGTAAGCTCTAATCTATCAGCTTCTTCTTTCAGTGCATTTAATTGATTTTGTAGTCCCACTGTAGTATCTGCTAAAAGAATAACATCGTCCGCAAACAACATCAGAAATACATCTATAGCACCTGGGATTAACTGAACACCATGTTTTCCCTTTTTAACTACTTCCGTAGCCAGTTCATTGATAAAAAAAATGAGAACAGCAGGGGACTTAGCAGGCATCCTTGTTTAACTCCACGTGGGCATTCAAATAAGTCAGAATACATACCTTTATCTCGGACGTAAGCAAGCACCGAGTTGTATACACTTCTAAGGGCCCTATACACTTTACCATTTACACCTTCTTTGTGCAATGTGGTCCACAGCAAGTTTCTATTAACAGAATCAAACGCTTTACGGAAATCTATGAATGCTAATACAATTTGCTGTGTCTGAGAAGATATTTTTGAACCAGAGAAAATAACGTAAAAATATGATCGATCGTGCTATAGCCTGATCTAAATCCTGCTTGTTCCTCAATTATTTTTTCTTCTGTTTCTGCCCATTTAGTTGATCGTCTGTTTAGAATATTTGTATAAACTTTTCCCAATATACTGGTAAGGGCAATACCTCTGTAATTGTCTGGATTATTGATGTCACCTTTTTGTGCAATGGCATTATAATAGATTTAGCCCAGTCTAGCGGGAAGATTCCTTCATCAAATAACTTGTTAAACAAAACTATCAGAAATTCCACTACAAGTGTATTAGAATGTTTTAGCATTTCTCCTAAGATCATGTCTGGACCTGCACTTTTTCTAGATCTTAAATTTTTTATACTGTTAACAATTTCCTCTCTAGATATTGGATCATTAAATAACGGTTCTTCAAAGTCATTAGCTTCTAAATCAACGCTTCCATTGTTTTCAATTATATTCTCAGGGTAATTAAAAATATTGCGGAAATGCTCAAACTACTGCTCTATAGTCATATCGCTATAAGTCGTCCTTTTTCTGTCAATTGTTCTAATTGTTGACCAAAATAATTTTGAATCACTAATAGTCTTTTAATTTTTTAATCTTTGTTTGCTCAAATTCACGTTTCTTTTGTCGCTTCAAATTAACATAATCTGACCGCTCACTAGCACATTTTTCTTTCAGTTCTTTTTTGTCTTTTGCTTTGTTCCTTTGGAAAGTTTTGAGTAGCTTCTTCACCTCTTTCTTCTTCTGATCACATTCATAATCAAACCACTCATCCTGATTTTTCTTTTTTTTTTTTACCAACCATTCTCATCATGCATGCAGCAGCACTATACATTGCTTGAACAAAAATATTCACACATCTGCTGACATCTACATTTAACAACTGATAGGCATTTTCAAGTTGTTCTTTAAAATTATTGGAATTCAGCTCATTTTCAAAATTTCCAGCATTCTCCTCTGACCAAAAGATTTGTTCTTCAACAACAGGTTCTTGAGCTTGGGTATTTTTGTTTTGCCATATCATTTCAATTGGTAAATGCCAGGATTCAAGACAATCACCAACAATCATATTGCAGTTTGGAGAAATACATTCTGGAACAAGAAAATAATCAATAACACTACATCCTTGTGGTGAAACAAATGTATACTCTCCATCTCTATCTCCATTGCAATACCCATTCAAAATGTCAAGATCAAACAAAAAACAAAGGTCCAACAAAGATCTTCCAAAATTATTTACGTTTACATCTTTTGAGTTTCTATGGAAACTGTCTTCTAAATGGTCATCATAAAACCCAGTAAAAGACTCAAGGTTTACCATATCTTCGCATTTCGACTGGCTAGAGCCTGTCCTGGCATTCAAATTTCCACAAATCATGACTCGAAAGTCAACATCACCCACTGCTCGTAGTATACTTTCTTCCAATATAACTACTCCATCTTTCAGATTGGTATTATTGTACAGAGGACCACCTTCAGGTACAATGTAACAACATACTAAGACTACATCGTTGTCAGTACCAAGCACACCTTTATTCAGCTTAATTGCTATAGCATTTGCACAGTCTAATCTTATTTCTTCTACAAACTGTTCTAGACACTTTCTAACCAGCAACAGTACACCACCAGAGTTTCTCCCAAAGTGTGACAGTTTTTGAGCTGGAGCAACAAATTTAAGAAAATCATTAAACACACATGAAAGATCAAATGACTTGTCCACAAATGTTTCTGTAAGGCATACAAAATCAAATAAATTAACATAATCAATGAATGACGAATTATCTAATTTGTTATATAAGTTCTCAACATTATAGTTAAGAAAGGACCAGGACGTTGAATGATCGAACTTGTCCTATTTGGATTTCTTGTTGCGTAGTGGCCTGTGGCCAACACTGTTACTATGTTGATTACCAAGGTACCGACGAAGACCGCTCTGTCTGCTTGCCGATCCTCGTCTACCACCACGCACATCACTGGGGTTGCCGGTTGTGTCATAACGTGGGGAATCCCCGCTGCTCCTCTCCGCTCCGGAGGTCGGCTTACCCAGCACGGAGTTGCGTGGTTTGCCTGTGACGTCTCGGTCTTGTTGAGTGGGCGTCCCGTCACCACGTCTGTATTCCCGCAAGGCGTGGCCAATCAACAAGTCACCTTCCACGTGGTGGGAACCTCTCCCCGCACCGTCACTGCCACTGTCAGCTGGCTGGTGGAGGGAGGAAGCACGGATATCCCGTGCAGAGACACCTTCACCTCCACCACCCACGTCCTCGTCTCGCTGCACTGCATACCGGGTCAGCGGGTCGCCGCACGTGGTCTCAGCACCGCGGTAGAACATCTCGCACCGATCACCAGCATCGCTCAGTCGGCCGTGACCCGATAACGTCCCGCCCCCTCTGCCGTGCAGTCGGTCAGCTGATGACACAGCCGTGTTGTCAGTGTCGCTCGCCGTTGTCGTTTCCGTTGCTGTCACCTTTGTAGATGTGTGTGACCTAGTCCGGCTGGTCCCATTACCATCTCCCCGTTTCTAAAGAAGGCCCTCTTCCCCTCCCTACGTGCTTGTGACACAATTTTAGCTTGTTGCCGTGTCAGATCGTTGGCTACACCAAAGCCTTTTTGTTTTAGTTTGTCAAGCAGATCTCTATTTGTTAATATCTAACATTTTATCCTTCCATCGTGTGAAACGTGCAATCATTGGCCTAGGTTGCCCCTCTATTGCCCGCCCCACTCTGTGTGCCCGGACAAAATCTTCATGTGTCCATGTTCGACAGCCGTCAATGTTGTTGAGAGAATCAACCACTGCTGTTACACTCATGTCAAAAGTGTCCCTGTCACGTAGTTGAGGAATGCCAAAAAATCTCAGATTGTCCCGTCGCGAGAAACCTTCCAATCTATCAATCTCCGATCTAACACGTCCCAAATCTTCTTGCAACTCCTGTACTGATGTTTTCAGCTGGTCAGTTTCTGTTCTCCCCTTAGTCACTTCCTCGTGTAGCACTGTCACACTGTCTGACAGGTCTTGTTGATCTTTTTCTAACTTGTCACACCTATCATCTATCCGTTTGCATCTTTCATTTATTTCACTCAGTTCATTTTTAATCCAGTTTAAATCTTCCCTGATCAATTGGGTATGCAAACCCATCTGTTGGTGTATTGCAGAAGTTATCCTAGATAACACATTAGTGTCACATCAGCGCGTATAACAACGAAAAACATATGAACACCTCTTCGCACCCCCCCCCACCCCACCCCGGCCCCCCCCTTCCCCCCAACCCCCACCCACACACACACCAGCGTGCACACGCGCGTGTGTATCTCTCACTTGATTTTTTGTTTGTTTGGTCTTCTTGTTTCATCCTATTATGTTTTGTCTTGTGCACTCAAGAGCAACTGGTCTCATTCTCATTTCCGTGCGCTAACGTTTATCAGCGTATAACAACGAAAAACATATGAACACCTCTTCGTACCCCCCACCCCCCACCCCGACCCCCACTTCCCCCCAACCCCCGCCCACACACACACACGAAAAACTGCACACGTCCCTTCTAATACTTTCTGAGTTTGGAATTTGGAAATTGACAGACGTATACACTTCTGAGCACGCAAGGCGCTCACTTCTTAGATAAAAAAAAAGATGCCCGCTTTTTGAAAGGTCTGAACGCGCGCAGTATGGCACACGTATCTGAACGGTATGCGCTTTTTTTCGCTGAAGCCAGCAACTTTCCTCACTGCGCCGACAAAGGGGACTCCGACAAGAGCGAATATCAGGCAAAGCCAGGCGAGACACCAATCCTGTCCTTTCTTCATCTTTGACATGACGTGGGTGATATGTACTTCCTGACATGACCGACAGTCCGCGCCACGCTTAAAAGAGAGCCTGTCGACGCGATTCAGAACAGAGGAGACGACATGCTTTGTGGCTTTAAGTCTCTGTGATCAAGACTGAGTGCAACTGAAAATTGACGCTTCGAACTACGACGGTGCGAGGTCAGTTGAAACTGAAATTCTGCATCTTTGTACATTTCATTGTTTTTAACATGTTTACGGATCTTAACTGCCGACATTGATTACTGGGATTATACAGTGAGTGAGTGACTCTGTGTGTGTGTGTGTGTGTGTGTGTGTGTGTGTGTGTGTGTGTGTGTGTGTGTGATTGAAAGAGAGAGAGAGGGAGAGAGAGAAGGAGAGAGAGGAGAGAGAGAGAGAGAGAGAGAAGAATGTAAACAGTTTAATGTGGATATGACTTACGAGGCCCATTCACAATTGGGACCGGTGTAACAGCCCATTCTTACCCCCCCCCCTCTGGAACTTACCCCGGGGTAAGTCTGGGCTAGCCTGCTTTTACCCCCGGGGTCATTCCAGGACTAGCTGGAACTTACCCCCCCTAGTTGGAACTGACTCCCCCCCCCCCCCCCAGTCATCTACATTGTACAAGGTACACAGGCACTCAGGAGACACTAATTAGCTGTAAAAATAGTTAAAATCTTTGATATACATTAAAGTAACCAATGGTCAGTGGCACTGACCACTGGTTGTCTGCATTGCACAAGGTATACAAACACTCATGAGACACTGATTAACTGTAAAATAGTCCAAATACCTGATTTACGTGATAGTGATCAGTGGTCAGTGGCACTGACCACCAGTCGTCTGCATTGTACAAGGTACTCAGGTACTCAGGAGACTATAATTAGCTGTGGAATAGTTAAAATCTCTGATTTACGTCATAATGACCAGTAGTCAGTGGCACTGACCACAAGTAATCTACATTATACAAGGTACACAAGCACTCGGGAAACACTAATTAGCTGTTAAATAGTTAAAATCTCCGATTTACGTCATAATGACCAGTGGTCAGTGGCGCTGACCACTAGTCATCTACATATATTGTACAAGCTAAGGTACACAGGTACTCAAGAGACTAAATAGCTGTAAAATAGTTAAAAGAGGCAAACCGGGATGAAGCAACAACGGTACTTGGTCACAACGACACGTGGTCACAACGACATTTTGTCACAACTACGCTTGGTCACATTGACACTTGGTCACATTGCATGTAGCCGTCTTTCTTTCCCATGCATGCACGGGCGTACTCACACACCCGAATATTGACCCACGCATGTAAGCTAGCGCGAGAAATGTTAATACGTATCTGTTAGTGAACCAGTGTGCGTGAGTGTGTGTGTGTGTGTGTGTGTGTGTGTGTGTGTGTGTGTGTGTGTTGGGGGGGGGGGGAGGGGGTGGTGGAAGTAGGAGGTCCATCTACTGAGAAGAGTCTAGAACTACACTTTGTCTAAACCCAACTGACTGTGTATAGGAAAATGGAGAGGGGGGGGGGGGTAAATATGCAGGCTAACACATTTTTTTTAAAAGGCGGGTGTGCGTGTTGGGAAAAGGCAGAGGAAAACCCTGAATAACCCTGTCTTGTTTGAAGGGTGGGGTGGGGTGGAGGAGGGTTCCTAAGGTCCTAGACTGACCCTTTGGGGGGGGGGGGAGGGGGGTAAATCCAGGCTAGCCCAAACTTACCCCCGAGGGGGTCAGTTCTAACTAGGGGGGGGGGGGGGGGGGGTAAGTTCTAGCTAGTCCTAGAATGACTTACCCCGGGGTAAGTTCCAGAGGGGGGTAAGGATGGGCTGTTACACCGGTAAGGAAGGGATGACGGCAAAGAAGAAAGGGTTTTAGGGGAGGAAGGGGGGGGGGGGGGGGGTGAGAGAGACGGTGGAGGAATTGGAGGGGTAGAAAGGGACGTTTGGAAGAAGCAGGACCGGTGGACTTTGCAAGAAGTGAATTCATGGCATGAATGATACTGGGACTGCCTATCTGGTGCAGTGATAGGCATGCACCCACGGGCCACACGCCACAATTAGGATTTTGCGCGAAATCACTATATATAATCCATGTAAGCATTTTGAGGCCTACAACATCTTTCAGCCATCATTTAATGGCAAGCTAATAATTGATCAAAAGAACAACTCCCTACCAATTATTTCCCTTGTACTGGGGGATTTTCGCCGATGACGTCTTCAAACTATCTTCAAATGCATGAATTTCCCCTTAGTTGACAGTCGCATTTCAAGCCTTTGCACTCACCTGTGACCCTAAAATCTTTGCGCTAGCTGGAAACGCCCAAAGAGTCCCATTCTTTCGATTTTTAATCTGTCTGTCTGGAACCAACGACCTGGCCTTGATGGTCATAGGAAAGAATAAGAGGGGAATCAACTTTCAGATACATTAAGAATTCTCAACACAATCTAATTGCGCCAGTGTATAAATAGTCGGCTTCTTTAGCTGGCCTTAGTGCATTACTTTTTGGTGTGCATCCACATCACAGCTGTCGGGGAGGGTTCCAGTGAAGATATCCATTGTCAACAGCTCTGCTGCAATTGCTGAGGTGATTTGAATCCACAGCAGACAACGAAGAAACAGATGGCCCAAACGTCTCACCCCCCCTCACCCCCCCCCCCCCCTTCCTCTCACTTGCCATTGTTTAAAAGGAAAATGACTATGCCGCCGATAGAAAGAAACAAGTTACAAGACAAACATGATGCATTTCAGACAGACAGGCAGAAAGAAGGAAAGAAAGAAAGAAAGAAAGAAGGAAAGAAGACAAAGGAAGAGTTCGTAGCCAGTAAAAGCTATCGAAATAAAGAATTCAATGCACAGTTATGTGGCAAACATGAAGCCTAAGAGAGAGAGAGAGACAGACACAGACAGACAGACAGACGGACAGGATGGCGTGCACAGAAGTGCATGTACTAGTGCAAATTTACATAAATGTGTGGTGTGTGTGGGTGCGTACGTGCGCGCGCGCGCGCGCAGCGGCCGGCGTGTGTGTATATACATGTGTGTGTGTGTGTGTGTGAATGTGTGTGTGTGTGTGTGTGTGTGTGTGTGTGTGTGTGTGTGTGTGTGTGTTGTTTTATTTTCAGATAAAAAAAATGGCGGTAAAGTTGTCTAAAACTCAACTGCCACAGTTGTTGTCATGGCTACAGGAGCATCTCCCACGCAGTTTCAAGGTAAAGAATTTTTACGATGCATAAGTGATTGTTGAAACCACTAGTTTGTGACATGCCCTGCTCTTTCCCATCCGTAAATTAAAGAGGTGGGAAAGAAAAAGATTTGAAAGTATCAAACGTTTTGTGCAGTTTGCAGCTGAAGTGGGGTAACGTCTTGGAAACACACACACACACACACACACACACACACACACACACACACACACACACACATGTATGTACTGTTTGATTCTATTTTTCGAACCTTTGGTGGCGAGAACACCGCAGAATCATAGACTTTGGTACAATTCCACTTGATCCCAAGGGAGCACAGACACAGTCAGCCGTGCCTCCCTGGTGAGTCCGATTCAGCAGACGATGGAAAGGCCTCGGAGCAGGCACTATGAATGGATCTGTCTTCAGGATGGATTACAATGGTTCCCATAAGCTGCTAGTGAAGGGTTCAATGTTTAAGATAATAGATTCCTAATTTTTTGTTCACATTTTCTTGCTTTCTTTGTAAATATATGATTTTGCAATCCATTTCAGATTCACAGGGAGCTGAAGAGTCACCTGAAGGACCAGGCCAGTGAAATGGATTTCTTTGTGGACTGCTGGCCCCAGCCTCAGGCTGCCATTGCCCTGCTGAAATCAGCAAGGGAACAGGTAGGCCCCGTTATAATAATGTTATGAATGCGTGATGAAAAAAAGTAATAAAACGTAAAAGGAGCATCGCGAAAACGTTGTTTTTTTTTTCATGTGTACTTGGTGTGATAAACCCCCCACTTAGGACAAGATAAACAATACTCAGGACAACGAAAATGAAGAACAGGCAATCATATTTTCTCATGATCGGTGCAAGATGGGCATTGAATCAATTGTGTCAGTTTCCGCCTGCCGTCAGCTTACATTGCAACTGACGCTGCTACCATCGTCAGATCTATCAGATGCACGTGCTCCCTGTACATCTGTATCACAAAAACAGTGAGGACGTGACAACCACGGCGAAACTATACATTCATGCATGGCAACAGCTTGTTCCACAATGTTAAGTTTCAAAACGGAGTGACTGAGGGCGGAAAATGAGAAGCAAAATTTAGAAATAGAGGGGGTTAGTTACCGCCAAGGACACAGACAAACAGAGTACAGGACTAGACACTCTAATGTGTCTAGTCCTGTACTCTGTTTGTCTGTGTCCTTGGCGGTAACTAACCCCTCTATTTCTAAATTTTGTTCCACAGTGGTTGTGAATACAATGTGACCTGCCAGTACAGAATGTTATACCGGTACCTAGAGTGACATTTTGTACCGGGGTGAGATTTTGTACCGCAACGTCGGTATGAATTGTCACCGGGTGACATTTTGTACCCAGGGACACTTTGTACCGCAACAAGCCCTTAGATGTAGCGTGTGGGTTGGGGCAGGGGACTAGTGTACGCAGAGTGTCTCTTCCCAACCTGTCCATTCGTGAGGAGGTACATAATGATAAGAGGGTACTTCAACCTGCTTTAGATGGCTCGGTAAGGACTGGGAAATGAATTCACCTCACACGACTGCAGGTGTTCGTTGCATGAGAGCTGCGGAGTAACATGTCACAGATGATTGTCAGTAGCTATGAATAGTTAACTGCTCTACGGCTTTTTAGAGCCATTTCTATCCGATTCTGTACTGTCGCCAATTTCGTTTTAATGCTTAAGTTTATTGGAAAGTTAGCTTATAACCGCGCGCCCTTGGTGTGTGTGTTGTGTGTGTGTGTGTGTGTGTGTGTGTGTGTGTGTGTTTCGCACGCACGTGTGTGAGTGTGTATCGAACCAGTATCTTTATTCATGTGCTAGTCCCCAATTCATCCTCAGAGGGTGTTTTCCGTGAAATTTTCTTTCTTTTCTTTCTTTCTGCGTACGCAGGCTGATACTCCTGCGGACACTGCCTGTATAGACAGGCAGTGGAGTTTTGTGTGTATGACCGTTTTTTATCCCGCCATTAAGGCAGCCATACTCCATCTTTGGGGAAGGTGCATGCTATGTGTAACGTGTCATCCATACCAACGGCCAAACTGGCCTTCTCTTCCGAAAGTTGGTGATGGGATTTTACGTGCGTGCAAGATGTTGTGCTTACGTGACACACGGAACCTCGGTTTATAGTCTCATTCGAAGGACTGTATGGGGAATCGGAGTCAGAACCAATGTTAACTCCGAGGGAAAAATCCCCCTGTACCGAAATTGGAACCCGCAACCCCAGGATCACGAGTCCGGCGCTCTACCAACTGAGCTATTCCGGCCCCCTTTTCCGTGAAATAATTTGATGTAGATGAGCAGGAAAGAGAGAGCCATGACCGGAGGTGACCCTCTAACTTAACAAGGATGCGTCTCTGAGCGTGTGCCTCAAATTTCCGGACCAACACTGCCTGGTCTGTATCTCTCTAGCCTGGTTGACGCCAGGATAGATTATGAAAGTAAGCGTAGAGTACAGTCCTGTCATGCAGTCTCAAATCCGTAGTATTATCTCATTCATCCTCATTCTCATCGATCAGCTATATATAAAAAAACAAAAAACAAAAAAAAAACAAAAACAGAAACAAAAAAACAGAACAAGGAACTGTCTGATGTCCAAAATATCACACCCATACACGAAAGTTGTAAAACACAATGATGAAAAATATACAAATGCTTCTACCTGTAGAATATGAATTCAAGATTTCGGCAACACTGGGGACATTGATTTCAATGCTTGCACGTTTTGAAAAACGAACCAGTACGAGTAAATTCATACTGAAACACGTAAAAGAATGAGCTTTCTCTGATCTCTAATCATTCAAACTTTATTATGCAAAACGACAGTCATGGTTTTCTTTGAATTAATCACATAATCAAAAGAAAAAAATGTTATACCGTCAAACGAAAGAACAAACGAATTACAAGACAAACACGACGCGTTTCGACGTCTTTGGTCTTCTTTAAGCAAGACAAAAACATTCACGACCATGGAAACGGAGACGCACAGACATCACTTATCTCCTCAAATTGGACAGAAGTTTGCGCCCATTTCACGCCCAGTGTGAAGAGATAAGTGATTGTCTATTCGTCTTTCATTTTCATTGTCTTGAATGTTCTTCGTCTTGCCTGAAGAAGACCGAAGCAGTCGAAATGCGTAATGTTTGTTTTGCAATTTGTTCTTTCGTTTGGCTAGTACAGTAATTTTTACTTTAATTTTGTTTGAATTTCCGCTGGCAGTCATCTCCCTTGAAAACCGAATTAGATCCCTTGTTTCTATTTATGTCAAAACGTTTCTAATTTGTTTACGCTGGTTCTGTAACAGAGATGTATTACTAACCAGTAAATTTATGTCGTCGGTGTTCAAAGCAAACAGAATTTTAATTAGCTCAAACGGCACAGTCAAAAGAAGGGGAAGCAAATATCACTGCGTGGGTTTTATTGTTCAAACTCATTTCCAGATAAGGGCAACTAGGTTTTTACAATTAAATGAAGTAACAAAGCACTTGTTGGAGCAGAACTCTTTCTCTACCCGTCTTTCCTGTTTGTCAGCTAAGATAAGGAATTTATAACCCGATGGACTGACTGACTGAAACCAATTTATTGTCAGAATAACCCATGGTTGTACTGACAAATTATACCCCGATGGCTATATGTCAAACAATTTTAATTTGATTACGCATGGTTTCTGTAACAAATTTTATAACCCGAATGGCCTGGTGTTGAAACAGTTTATTGTCCCCATTAACCCATGCGTGGGTACTGTCAAATTATTTCCAGATGGGACTAGTTGACAATATAAAACACATTTTGTCACTTTACCCTTTATGCTGTACTGGAATTATACCCGATGGACTGACTGACTAAAACCAATTTATTGTCACGAATAACCCATGGTTGCACTGACAAATTATACCCCGATGGACTGACTGACTGAAAACCAATTTATTGTCACATTAACCCATGGCTTACTGACAAATTTATAACCCGATGGCACTGACTGATTAAAACCAATTTATTGTCACATTAACCCATGGCTGTACTGGCAAATTATATCCCGATGGACTGACTGACTAAAACCAATTTATTGTCACATTAACCCATGGCTGTACTGGCAAATTATACCCCGATGGACTGACTGACTAAAACCAATTTATTGTCACATTAACCCATGGCTGTACTGGCAAATTATACCCCGATGGACTGACTGACTAAAACCAATTTATTGTCACATTAACCCATGGCTGTACTGGCAAATTATACCCCGATGGACTGACTGACTAAAACCAATTTATTGTCATATTAACCCATGGCTGTACTGGCAAATTATACCCCGATGGACTGACTGACTAAAACCAATTTATTGTCACATTAACCCATGGCTGTACTGGCAAATTATATCCCGATGGACTTTTGATGTATACCGCACTTAGTTTCTGAAGGCCCCAAGACCCAGATTTACAAGCCGGTTTTATTTTTGTATCTCCTGCACCATCTCAAAGCCCTATGGACTAGTGACGCGAGTCCAATTTTTAATCTTACGATTGAGAAGGAAAATCACTTGATTTTTAATCTCCTCTTTTAGCCCCTCATGAGCTACTGCTTTATATTTCCACTTTTCCTTTAGAAACTAATTTCAGTCTGTTCTGTCATAGAATAAAAGTTGTACTTTTTCTTTTGCTGAGTACTCATGTCTGTATTTTGTGTTTCGTTTTGTTTTGTTTTAAACATTTCTTACAAGGACAAGAGGATCCGCCACACTACAGAGCGTTATTTTTGTTTACTTTAAACTGCTGCATTCAGAAAGGTAGCCTGAAGCCTAATAGTAGCGAGCCTGATGAGTTCCTCATATGAACGAAACATCGGTGAGATGCTGGTCCACCCAGAAAAAAAAACTTGATGATTTCATCAATACACACGATGGGGGAAAAGCTGAGGAAGAAAGTTGCATGTTGTGTGCACCACGAATTAACAACAACAAAGAGGCAGATTTTAACCACGAACAACACGCACGAAAACGTACGAATTCAATTGTTCATACATGTCAAGCATCCATATAAACACCTTAAAAAACTTACCCAGTTTTACTGCTTTATATCACAAAAGCTTTTGTCCACACACAATTGAATGACAATGTTGTCCCGCTGTCAGAGAAAAATGCCATTTTTACAAATAAGAATGTGACGGACCGTTTTTCATCCAGTCACAAAGTTTCATGTGCGAACGTACTTACCGGAAGGTAGTTGTCCGGAAGCCGGTTGCAAAAGTTAGCTGACTGCTACTCGCCGGCGCATGGCTATAAGCCGGGTGAGTTGCACCGGTTAGGCAGTCTCTGCAGTGATTCCGGCAATACAAGTCACAGAAGGCCGAAGAGGGACTGAGCCGTGTGCTGGTAGCAGTCAGGTATTTATCATTGAATGTTTATTTATTAACAAACTAAAACTGTATTCTCGTTTAGGAGCGACTGAAACTTCCTCAGCGCTCTTGTGAAGGTTTTATTTAAAAAAAGAAAGTATTGTTGTTCTGTTATCCTATGACTTGATAGGGTAACAAAACGAAATTGTTTCGGAAAATGTGAATAGATGAAGTGAGTGTTATAAGAAGTGGTCTTCAGAAAAAAGATTTTGTTTATTTTGTAACTTAACTGGCTATGAACTTCATGATGAAGAAAAAAGTGTCTATTCTAATATGGTTTGCAAGAAGATGGAGAGTTTTGATGCTATGGATAATAAGCTCCCAGAGTGAGCGACATAGACTTTTGTTGGTTTTCATTTTGATGTGAATGAGTAATTGGCTCACTCTTGATATGGGTATCAATGTGTGTGTTGGTAAACAAGAGTGTGGTGGAAATCTTTCCTTTACATGTATTGAAGTTGATGAATCGAAATGAAACGAACATTCTTGTGTTACAAGAAAAGAAATGAACATTTCTTGAATTGACGAAAGACATGGTGATTATATGAAACGAAATGAACATTCTTGTGTTACAAGAAAAGAAATGAACATTTTGTGAATTAACAAAAGACATTTATAGTTTGAAAAAATAATCATCAATTAATCTGTGTGTAATGAATTGTATTCATTGTTTATTGAAAAGGATCCAGATGGAAATCCTTTTCCCTAATTTGGAAGACTAGATTATGAAAGGTTTATGTGGAAATTCTTTCCCCAATTTGGAAAACTAGAGTCTGTAAGGTTTATATGGAAATCCTTTCCTGTGCATTATGATTCCGGAAAAGGGAATGTTGTAGTGTAATGATTCCGGAAAAGGGAATGTTGCAGTGTAATGATTCCGGAAAAGGGAATGTTGTAATGTTATGATTCCGGAAAAAAAGAATATTGTAATGATGAACGAATATGCTGATGTGTGGCTCAAGTTCTAGTGAAATATGATGTGGCTAATGAATGTGAACGAATATGCTGATATGTGGTTCAAGTTCTAGTGAGATATAATGTGGCTAATGAATATGAAGATAGTTGTGATTGCAATGAATAGTGGCCATGATAATCAAGGTAGTTAATCAGTTGCCCCCAGGTTGATAGTGTTCCCTGGACTGACGGGGACTAGCTGCTACCGGGTTAGGGCCGGCACCGTAGCTGTGTTGACGCCCCGTTCTCCACCTGTTAGCTGCTGGTGTTGAGAGGCCGGCCTGAGCGCCGACAATTGCCCTACCTGCCACTGCGCCCGTGACCGACCACTGTTGGACCAGTGGGTTGGAGACGTCGCTGCTGGTGAGCCAGGACGTCGCCCCTTCTTTTGTGCCAGCGACTTGCGTCCGAGGCCGTCGCTGTGTGTGTGGTGTGTGTGCCACAGCTCTTGGTTGGTGTTGAGCCACAGCTCTTAGGTGTTTGAGCCACAGCTCGTGGGTGAGACTGTCACCGTGTTGCTGACAGAGACGCCACGAACGTGTTAGTTTTTCTTTCCCTCTTTCTTCATTGAGAACCACAGCTTGGAAGAGACTCTGTGACAGACTTGCCTCGTCGCTGCCGTCGTCGTCATCAGCGCTGGACCCGGCAGTTGATAATTAAAATTGTATTAATTTGTTGTATATGTACACCTAATGGTGGGTGTACCAACCTATGTTTAATTGTGTGTTTTGTTTGATGGCTGGGGCGGCATAAAAAAAGAGTTATTTTGTTGCCTGGCTGTCAATGTTCGGATGAGTGGGTGTGTGTATGTGAATTAGAAAAAGTCGTGCATGCATCCATAATTCTGAGTGAGAGTCAGACATTCAGACTTCCACACACACGCACTTCCATCCGTAACATCTGGTGACCCCGTAGTACTTTTTCGCATTAACCTTCCAAATTGTTAGGATTAGGATTTCTTTTGTGACCCCTTATAGTGTCCCCAGTTATTACGTTAGGACACGTTGACAGACTTTCCTTTTGAGAGGCTTGATTGTTTTGTGTTGTTGTATGACTCATGTTGATTTAATTTCCCGTCTCCAGTGTAACGGGGTATCTCCTTTGTATAGTTTCTGTAGATACGAGGGCCTAGTTCTTTATCTTCTGTGGGTTTTGGTTTGATTCTCTGTTGTTACCCTTCTCATTGTTTCTATTTCTATCTTTTTCACTTGGGGATTGTGTTGCTTCTCTAGCATTCTGACGATTCTTTTCTCTTGAATGAATGTGTGTATGATTGGCTGCCTGGGCCATTTAAAAAAAAAAGATAACCCCCCTTTCCCCCCAAAGAAAAAAAAAACCCCATTGTTTTGTGTTGTTGTATGACTCTTTCATGTATTAATTTCCGTCTCAGTGTACGGGTATCTCCTTTGTATATGTTTCTGTAGTCGAGGGCTGTTCTTTATCTTTGGGGTTTTGGTTGATTCTCTGTTGTACCTTCTCATTGTTTCTATTTCTATCTTTTTCACTTGGGGATTTGTTGCTTCTCTAGCATTCTGACGTTCTTTTTTTGAATGAATGTGTGTATGATGGCTGCCTGGGCCATTAAAAAAAAGTAACCCCTTTCCCAAAGAAAAAAACCAACAATTGTTTATTCATATATGCATTGATTATTGATTGCTTATGCATATTCATTCGTGATTGAGTTTCGTTTATTCATTGTTGATTGATTTGTGCATTTGTTTTCTCGTTGGTGTGTTATTGATTCATGCATTTGTTGTTTGCCTGTCATTGATTATTAAGTGCATTTCCCAAACCCGTAAGCTTCTATTTTATTGCCATCGTTGCGTTCCCTTTAAAAGTAGTCATAGTTTTTTTTTAAAGTGTGATAGATATATATGTTTGTGTGAAAAAAGGAAGGAAAAAATCGTAAGAACCCTCTTTGGAATATATTTCAGTGTCCGTAGTATCTAAACGTTCTTTTGATCGTTTTTGGCCCACTGACTTAGTGTTTCATTATGGCCTCTGAGGATGAAGATAGAGTTTTCACTAAATATTTGCAGCGTGGTAAGGCATTTGGTCTTGAAGGTCAACTTTTACTTGACTATGTTGATAAATGTATGAGGCAAGATTCGGAAAGAGAAGAGAGAATCAGAGTGAGACAAATGCAGGAGGAAACTAAAAGAGAGGAGTTAGAACAGGAAACTAAACGAGCACAACAGCAGGAAGAGGAGGAAACTAAAAGAGTCCAAGAGGAAACTAAAAGATTAGGACAAGTTGAAGAAACTAAAAGATTAGAACAAGTTGAGGAAACTAAAAGAATCCAGTTAGAACATTCTCGTCAGGGAGTAGTTTCAGGCGAGGACAGAGTGCTAGCGTACCCAGGTCTAACGCCCCTCGTCCTACCTTTCCCAAATGACCTCCCTTTAAGGAAAGGACCGATGACATTGACAGTTATCTGTTCAGGTTCGAAACCCATGCTCGCTCTCTAGGGTGGTCAGAAAATCTATGGGTTACATATCTCTCTGCATTACTTGAAGGTTCAGCTCTTGCGCTTTATCATAGTTTGGCAGAAAACAATGTTGTTTCGTATGAGCTGTTGAAAGAAAGTTTGCTAAAGAAGTTTCAGTGTACTCTAGATGGTTTTAGAAAGCGTTTTCGGGAATCAAAGCCCAGGGCAGATGAACCCTTTGACACTTTTTCTGTTGAACTTAAACGCCTTCTGGATCGTTGGATTTCGTTGTCCAAAATTGAGAAAACTTTTCAGGGTCTTGTTGATCTTATTTTGAGAGAACAGTTTTTAGAGTGTTTCTCGAAGGATTTGGCTACTTTTCTATGTGAGAAAGATGAAAAAACATTTGATGCTATGATTAAGTCTGCCGAATCGTACAGGCGTGCCCACCCCACTAAGCTTCTTTCCAGAAAGGCTGATGTCAATATTTTTGCCTCTGTTTCCATACTTCTGGACAGTCAGATAGACTCCCTTCCGTGGTCAGTCAGATAGAGGTCGCAGGTATTTTGCCCCTCAGCCTCTTCAGAATCCCAGCACCCCAGCTAATCGAGGCGGTGGTAACCGTTCCCGTGGTCGTGGTGCTCATCAGTATTCAGGCAATAGAGGTTCATCAGGAAATACTTTTCCCCAGTCTTCTACTATTGTCTGTTTTCTGTGCAAAAAGACAGGGCATGTAGCTTCCAAATGTACTTGGAAGTCGGGTAAAAACCCATGCAAGATTTGCACTCTTAGCCATCCCGATAGATGCCCTTTTGTCACTGGCAGTTCAACTGTTGTCGACAAGTCAGCTGACAAACAATCTACTGCTGCTTGTTCGATTGTTCGCTCCCCATTCGCTTGTTTAGCTGCAGGTGAATTTACAGGAAAGTTACACTTAGAATCTGGTTCTGTTAATGGCACTCTAAGTTCTGTATTGCGTGACACTGGTGCTACCATTTGTGGTGTTCGCAAGAGATTAGTTTCCGATAGCCAGATGCTAGGTACTACAGTGAGCTGTTTCTTTTGGAGGACGTGTGGATGAATTCCCACTAGCTACAGTACATGTCAGTTGTCCCTACTTTGAAGGTGATCTAACCTGATGTGTCCTAGACAGTCCTGTCGCAGATCTCATCATAGGTAATATTCCTGGTGTCTGTGAAGACAGTGCTTCCACTGATGTGAGTGAAGCCTTCTCTTTAGCTGCCGTTACCAGGGCTAGAGCTAAACATGTGGTCGAGAAGAAACCTCTGTGTAAGATCCCTGATGATTTAAATATCTCTCGGTCCGACCTGATTTTGAAGCAAAAGGCAGATGAATCGTTGAAGACATGTTTTCAGTTAGCGTCTTCTGGTGAAGTCAAGAAGTCAGGTACAGCTACCTTCTACTCTTTGTCAGACAGTCTTCTGTGCAGCCGCTTGGAGAAATATGACATTCCGTTTGATCAGGTTGTTGTTTCCTCTGAGTGTCCCAGCAGTTACCTCTCAGGTAAAGTCGGTGTCATGGTCAGTGGTGCTATTTCTCAGACCACTCAGTTCTGGCAGTAAGATTGTTTCTGTTAGAACTTCTCCAAGAAGTTCGCCTTCTTTGAACGCTGCTTCTAATTCTCGTGGTTCTGTGGTCGCGTACACAGTCGGTATTGTTCAGGACTGTGATGACGCGTTACCACTACACACTCTCCCTGTACCCATGGCATCCTCTATGCCAGATGAGGATATTGATTCCGTACACTTTGATGGTGCTTTGTCAGACAGCAATGCTACGGAGTTAAGAAAAGTCTTTGATGATTTTCAGGATATTCTTACTCCGAAACCAGGCTCCTTCTCGGGCAACGTACTATTGGAGATTCCTCTAACTACTGATGTTCCAGTTAGGAAAAGGTGTTATGACATCCCCTTCTCTGCTAGAGAGGTTGTTGAGAGAGAAGTTGGCATGTTGGAACTCGGTATTATTGAACCCTCCAATAGTCCCTATGCCTCCCCAGTTGTTCTCGTCAGGAAAAAAGATGGTACCTGTCGTTTTTGCATTGATTTCCGTTCTCTAAATAAGATTACTGTCTTCGATGCTGAGCCCATTCCTGATGTGGAAAGTTTGTTTGCAAGATTGTCTGATGCAAAGTTCTTTACCAAGATAGACCTTGCAAAGGGATATTGGCAGATAGTTGTTAAGCCCGAGGATCGTCCAAAGACAGCTTTTACAACGCATATGGGTCTTTTCCAGTTTGTCAGAATGCCTTTCGGTCTTGTGTCAGCACCTGCTGTTTTCGCACGCATGATGCGCATGTTAGCTTTGGATCAGTTTTCAGCTGTCAGTTTCTTTGATATTCTGGTTCATAGTGTTTCATGGGATGCACATGTTCGTCATGTGAAAGGTGTTCTTTCACGTCTGAGGTCTTTCAACCTCACAGCTCGTCCCTCGAAAATAGAGGCAGGTTTCCGTTCTCTGGAATTTCTTGGACATATCGTTGGAGGTGGTACTATGCGTCCGGAACAGAAAAAGATAGATAAGATTCTGAGAATTCCCACCCCTACTACCAAAAAGCAAGTCAGATCTTTGCTAGGTTTGCTTAGCTTTTACAGAAGATATGCTCCCAGTTTTTCCACTTTGAGTGCTCCACTCTCTGATTTAATCAAGGATGTTGGTCGAGCTGGAAGATCTATATCTTGGACCCCTGAATGTGCAGTAGCGTTACAGAAGATTCAGAGTATTTTGTCATCAGCACCTGTCTTGCTGTTACCTCAGTTAGGTAAGCCCTTTGTTCTGCGAACTGATGCTAGTTCTGTTGGGCTAGGTGCTGTACTACTGCAAGAGGATGATGATGTACTTCACACCCAGTTGTATTTGGGAGTCGCAAGTTGTTGGATCGTGAGAAATCCTACAGTACCATCGAACGAGAGTGTTTAGCCATTGTCTGGGCTGTTCAAAAGTTCGTTCGGTACCTTTGGGGAGTTAGCTTTATCCTCCAAACAGACCATCGACCTTTGACGTACCTGCGCACGTCAAATTTCAAGAATTCCCGGATTATGCGTTGGGCATTGTCTCTGCAGGAATTCTCGTTCGAAGTGGAACCACTTCCAGGATCATCGAACATTTTCGCTGATCTTCTTTCACGTTCTTGTGAGAACCAGTCTGTTCCTTAGATATTGGTTTGAGTACATCCCAGTTTCGATGACCTTTTTCATGTATTTTTTCTGGAATTGTGTGCCCTGGAGATGTTTACTTCCTCCTAGTAAAAACAATTCGGACATTGTTTTTTTTTAGGAGGGGGAGTATTGTGACGGACCGTTTTTCATCCGGTCAAAGTTTCATGTGCGAACGTGCTTACCGGAAGGTAGTTGTCCGGAAGCCGGTTGCAAAAGTTAGCTGACTGCTACTCGCCGGCGCATGGCTATAAGCCGGGTGAGTTGCACCGGTTAGGCAGTCTCTGCAGTGATTCCGGCAATACAAGTCACAGAAGGCCGAAGAGGGACTTAGCCGTGTGCTGGTAGCAGTCAGGTATTTATCATTGAATGTTTATTTATTAACAAACTAAAACTGTATTCTCGTTTAGGAGCGACTGAAACTTCCTCAGCGCTCTTGTGAAGGTTTTATTTAAAAAAAGAAAGTATTGTTGTTCTGTTATCCTATGACTTGATAGGGTAACAAAACGAAATTGTTTCGGAAAATGTGAATAGATGAAGTGAGTGTTATAAGAAGTGGTAGAAAAAAGAAAAGATTTTGTTTATTTTGTAACTTAACTGGCTATGAACTTCATGATGAAGAAAAAAGTGTCTACTCTAATATGGTTTGCAAGAAGATGGAGAGTTTTGATGCTATGGATAATAAGCTCCCAGAGTGAGCGACATAGACTTTTGTTGGTTTTCATTTTGATGTGAATGAGTAATTGGCTCACTCTTGATATGGGTATCAATGTGTGTGTTGGTAAACAAAAGTGTGGTGGAAATCTTTCCTGTACATGTATTGAAGTTGATGAATCGAAATGAAACGAACATTCTTGTGTTACAAGAAAAGAAATGAGCATTTCTTGAATTGACGAAAGACATGGTGATTATATGAAACGAAATGAACATTCTTGTGTTACAAGAAAAGAAATGAACATTTTGTGAATTAACAAAAGACATAGTTTGAAAAAATAATCATCAATTAATCTGTGTGTAATGAATTGTATTCATGGTTTATTGAAGAGGATCCAGATGGAAATCCTTTTCCCTAATTTGGAAGACTAGATTATGAAAGGTTTATGTGGAAATCCTTTCCCCAATTTGGAAAACTAGAGTCTGAAAGGTTTATATGGAAATCCTTTCCTGTGCAATGTTATGATTCCGGAAAAGGGAATGTTGTAGTGTAATGATTCCGGAAAAGGGAATGTTGTAGTGTAATGATTCCGGAAAAGGGAATGTTGTAATGTTATGATTCCGGAAAAAAGAATATTGTAATGATGAACGAATATGCTGATGTGTGGCTCAAGTTCTAGTGAAATATGATGTGGCTAATGAATGTGAACGAATATGCTGATATGTGGTTCAAGTTCTAGTGAGATATAATGTGGCTAATGAATATGAAGATAGTTGTGATTGCAATGAATAGTGGCCATGATAATCAAGGTAGTTAATCAGTTGCCCCCAGGTTGATAGTGTTCCCTGGACTGACGGGGACTGGCTGCTACCGGGTTAGGGCCGGGACCGTAGCTGTGTTGACGCCCCGTTCTCCACCTGTTAGCTGCTGGTGTTGAGAGGCCGGCCTGAGCGCCGACAATTGCCCTAACTGCCACTGCGCCCGTGACCGACCACTGTTGGACCAGTGGGTTGGAGACGTCGCTGCTGGTGAGCCAGGACGTCGCCCCTTCTTTTGTGCCAGCGACTTGCGTCCGAGGCCGTCGCTGTGTGTGGTGTGTGTGCCACAGCTCTTGGTTGGTGTTGAGCCACAGCTCTTAGGTGTTTGAGCCACAGCTCGTGGGTGAGGCTGTCACCGTGTTGCTGACAGAGACGCCACGAACGTGTTGGTTTTTCTTTCCCTCTTTCTTCATTGAGAACCACAGCTTGGAAGAGACTCTGTGTCAGACTTGCCTCGTCGCTGCCGTCGTCGTCATCAGCGCTGGACCCGGCAGTTGATAATTAAAATTGTATTAATTTGTTGTATATGTACACCTAATGGTGGGTGTACCAACCTATGTTTAATTGTGTGTTTTGTTTGATGGCTGGGGCGGCATAAAAAAGAGTTATTTTGTTGCCTGGCTGTCAATGTTCGGATGAGTGGGTGTGTGTATGTGAATTAGAAAAAGTCGTGCATGCATCCATAATTCTGAGTGAGAGTCAGACATTCAGACTTCCACACACACGCACTTCCATCCGTAACAAAGAAAAACAAACAAGAAGCAAAAACCGAGAATTCTTGAGCTTTCCTCTGAATGACAAGCCAAGTAACACGAGACATGTTGGATACAAGAAGAAATAAACCTTTGTTCAGGTACTGAGCGACGGAGTGATCGTGATAGGCATGTTTGGGTTGAAGGACGAGGCACTCGTAGAGCTGCTGAAGAACCCAAGTGCAGTGTCATGGGACGCAGGCGTCGTCTTATGTGGTTGGTGCCTTTACTTTGAACCGTTTTCAAACCTTTATTGCTGTTGTTGTTGTCACTCCCGTCAGAGCACACGCACACGCACGCACACACGCACGCACGGACGCACACGTGCACACACACACCCACGCGCGCACGCACGCACACACACACATACGTGCGCGCACATGCAAACACACGCACGCACACACACACACACACACACACACACACACACACACACACGCGCGCGCACAAGCAAGCACGCACGCACACACTAACACACTCACTCACACACACACACGCACGCACGCACGCACGCACGCACACGCACACACGCGCGCGCGAGTAATCGAGCAAGCACACGCACGCGCGCTCATGCACGCACACACACAATCTCGAACATCTCTAAATAAATTTTTCATGGACCTGTTGTAAAGTGTGTGCGTGTGCGTGTGCGTGCGATCGCGCGCGTGCGCCTGTGTGTGTATGTGTGTGTGTGAAGGGGAGGGTGAAGGAGAGAGAGAGAGAGAGAGAGAGAGAGAGAGAGAGAGAGAGAATGCGAATGCGAATGCGAATGTTTATTCAGATTTTAGGCCTGGGCCCCTATCTGAAGGGGATGGTCGTTCACCGACTCATATGATCTCACACGCACACACATGTATATACGTACATAACATGCAATTTAGCCGCTGGTCATAAAGCATTTGTCATGCACTAAACAAAAATAAAGTAAAGCATAACAAAACAAAACAAAGAAAAAAAACCACAAACACACACACAAAGAAATGTCAGTTGTATGTGGTCCATTCATAGCACTTTTATGTTGAAGCAGTACACAAACGTTTTAAAGCTTTATAAGTGAATAGTGCTACATTAGATAACACACTCTCATTTCTACATGCCATAAGTAGATTAAACCTGAACTGGCATGGGTCATTATAATACTTGGGCTGAATATATCTTATCCTCAAATCATGAAGAACAGGGCAACAAAGAATAATATGAATGGCATCTTCCTTAGAAACATGACACAAGCGACACATAACTTCATCTGCTTTTCCACTGTATCTAAATCGGTGGCTGGCTATATCTGACACACCAAATCTAAGTTTTGTAAGAGCACTTTTAACATATCTATTCATAACAATTTCAACGTATGGTTCCACAAGATTTGTTGTCTTAAATGCCCTATATTCAGCAAATCGGTCACTGGTGTGCATTCCCCCACCGGGGTCTGCCCTGGGGGACCTGGGTGGGGTGTCTTATTTTTAGTTCTCAGGGTCACCCTCTTGTGCCCCTTGAGGGTGGGACTTTGTTTTAAGTGGGCTTTCTTTTTCTCTGTTTTTTTGTGTTTTTTCTGCCTACCCATGGTTCTTTCACCTGCATTTCTCTTTCAACATTCTCCTTATTAATCTGCAGTTTTCTGTTTTGTCTATCTTCTGCCTTTACGGATCTTTATCCTATTCTTTTCCTTTTTTCACAAGTCTTCTGTAGCACTTTCTATTTTCTCTGTGGCCTCTTGGTCCACCGTGTTGACCGTGCGGTGCGGCCCGTGTCGGGGAGAATGGTGTCCTGGTGGTTGAGAGGGACTCGGAGTAGGATCCGCGCCCCTCAACACGCCACTTTGGCCCGGACTTCCCCTAGACGGGGGGCAGCATGGGGCCCAATGCTGTCAACCGGTCGCCTTCACAGTGTGGGCATGGCATGGGTCAAACCGTGTGCCACGTTGCTTGTCCTGGAAGCCAGGTGAGTGGCCTCCTGTCCGTTCCCGGCAGTTGGTCATGAGCCTGGTGGATGGGGTGGAGCGCGTGCCACGCGGTGTATACCTGCACTATAACCCTGGTGTTTCCCTTTGCTGGAGGACCGCTTAGGGGCATCGCCCTTGTGGGCACTCGATGGCGGGTGGGGAGTAGGGGAGGTGAAGTTCTTTTTCTTTCATTATGACATCTAAACAACTACCCCCTAACAAAAAGAGAAGAAATGATGATGGACATGGCACGCTTATGGACGAGACTATGAATAGAGATTCAGATTCAGATAATGAGATAAGAGAAGTGGCAAAGAGAAAGGGTATCCAAAACACATGGCCAAGCTTCCTTTTAGTGGAAGCAAAAGATCCGAAAGAATCCATTGCTCGGATTTCTCCGTTCGCTGTTTGCAAGTGGTTCGAAGGAGTTTCGTCCACAGGATTTAAAATGATCAAAAGACTCCGATCTGGTAGTTACCTTGTTAACTGTGCTACGGAAGCGGCGTCTCGGTTGCTACTGAAAAGGGATGGTTCTCAACTCATGCAGATCACAGTTAAGGTTTCCATTCACCCCTTTCTCAACTACTCGAAAGGGGTAATCAGATGTGTTGACTTGGCTGGAGTTGCTGAATCAGAAATTCGGACTGAGATGGAAAGTCAGGGTGTTCTGCAGGTCCATAGAGTTAAAATCTCTAAAGGAAGTGACTTAATCGAAACCAACACGCTATTCTTGACTTTTGCTATGCCATCTCCCCCAGAGTTTGTCAAAGTGGGTTATGTCCGAGTGAAAGTTACGCCTTTTGTACCATCTCCTTTGCGGTGTTTCAAGTGCCAACGCTTTGGGCATTCCAGCCGAGCTTGTCGGGGTCAGGAGATCTGTCGTGACTGTGGACAGAAGAAGCATGATGAATCTTGTATAAATGCTGTATACTGTGTCAATTGTAAGGGTGACCATCCAGCAAATTCAAAAAGTTGTCCAGTGTGGAAAAAGGAATGCGAGATTCAGAAAGTAAAGATTGAGAGGAAATGTTCCTTTCTTGAGGCTAGAAGGTTAGTGGAGGCCAGGACTCCTTCGGCTGCGACTTATGCACAGAAGGTGGTTAACGATTCTGCGAACCGGTCATCGGGTGATGATCTGGGAGCAGCTCCATTCACTGCTCTGGAGAAGAAATTGACAGAATTGTTGTCATCGGTTTTGGATCGGCTTACTATACTTGAACAATCAGTTGAGGTTTTGTCTCAGAAATGCAATAGTGTTCCGTCCAGCAGTGTACAACAGGCTTCAGCCCCTGCTGGTGAGGGAAGAAGTGTTTCAGTTGTACAAAGTGCTGTGGATCAGAGGTCAGGGGTGAAGGATCGGAGGAAAGAGATGTCCCCTCGCTCACAGGCCAATAACAGCAGTACGAGACAGGCACGCAGTGAGGAGCGTCCTTTTCGGACTCCAGACCCTCCTAGGGGAAAATCTCGAAGTCAGGTATTTGGTGCAGCAGGTTTCAGTCCAGTAAGAGCAAATTCCAAGCATGGCAACAAACAACTTAGAAATTTATCAGGAGCATCGGCTTCTGACCTTGTCTTGAAGAACCGTTTTAGTTCTTTGGTGGACAGTGAAGTTTCTGGAGAAGAGGGCTGATAGATATTCTTTTAACAACCTAACATGGACATACTCCAGTGGAACATAAGGGGAGTTAAAGCAAATTGTCGGGACCTTGAGCTATTATTGACAGAGTATAGATCTTCGGTAATTGCTCTTCAGGAAACCCTTTTAACTGCAAGTAAGAAGCATGAGATTCCTGGTTTCTCCTGCTTACTCAAGCCAGCTTCTGCAGACTTTTCAAGGAGAGGCGTTTCTCTTTATATTCATAATTCGGTACTACATACAGAAATTCCACTTCAGACGGATCTGGAGGCAGTGGCAGCTCGTATCTCGTTAAACAAGGTCGTTACGATATGTTGTTTGTATCTGTCTCCATCTTCTGTGATTTCGAAGAGTCAGTTGGATGGTTTAATTTCTCAGCTCCCTCGCCCATTTCTTTTATTGGGTGACTTGAATGGCCATTCTCCACAGTGGGGAAGTAACTGCACCAATTCTCAAGGGAAAGTTCTTGAGGATTTTATATCGGATCATGATCTCTGTCTTCTGAATTCAGGCTCACCGACCTTTTGTTCTCCTTCTGGTTCTTTGACTCACTTGGATTTGTCCATTTGCGACCCTTCCTTATTTTTGGACTTAGAGTGGCAGGTTCATTCAGACCTAAGCGGGAGTGATCACTTTCCGATTTTTATTTATTTTACAAAGCAAATGCAGGAGTCCCCTCGGGAAACATGGAAGTTTCGCTCTGCAGATTGGAGTCTTTATCAGCAACAGATTTTAAGTAGACTGCCTATGAATCTGTTGCGGAGTTATGATGATCCTGTTTTGCAGTTCACTAAAGTGATTGTAGAGAGTGCTAAGGAAGCTATTCCCAAGTCCCGTGATAAACCAAATGATGTTAAGACCCCTTGGTATGATAAAGAGTGCAAAACTTTGAAGGGTAAGAGAAAAGGTGCTCAAAGACTTTTTGCTAGGTTTCCTATGGTGGGGAACAAAGTTAAACATCAGGCGTGTAGGGCTAAGTGTCGGTATACTTTTAAAACTAAGAAGAAAGAATCTTGGAAAAAATTTTGTTCAAATCTGTCCTTTAAGGTCAATTCAAGGAAAGTCTGGAAACTAATCCGTAAGATTAAGGGAAAGTCGGTTACATCAGTTATAAAATGTTTGCAAGTAAATGGATCGATTATTACTAATAAAAAGGAGGTTGCTAACTTGTTAGCTGTTACTATCCATCAAAATTCGTCAGCTGATCATTATTGCAAGGAATTCCAGCGTATCAAAAGATCAGCAGAGTCAAAATCTTGTTCCTTCGTGCCAGATAGTTCTGAGGATTACAACTGCGTTTTCAGCATGGATGAGTTAAAGGACGCCATTTTGAAAGCCAACAACTCAGCTCCTGGACCAGATGACATTCATTATCAATTTATTCAACATTTGCCAGCTGAGGGTTTAAAGGTGTTGTTGTCTCTGTTTAATCATGTTTGGTGTTCAGGGTATTTTCCACCTTCTTGGAGAGAGGCGGTTGTTATCCCTATTCCTAAACCAGGGAAAGATCATTCGGACCCTAACAACTATCGTCCTATAGCTCTCACTAGTTGCTTATGTAAAACTATGGAGAGAATGGTATATTCTCGATTGTTATGGCAGTTAGAATGTCTGGGGGCCTTAGATGTTTCCCAGTGTGGATTTCGGAACAACCGCAGTACTACTGATCACCTGGTTCGATATGAGTCTTTTATCAGGAATGCTTTGATTAATGGAGAACATGTAGTTTCTATTCTTTTTGATTTAGAAAAAGCTTATGACACAACATGGAGGCATGGAATTCTCCAGGATTTGAAGGCACTTGATTTCAAAGGTAATTTACCAATGTTTATTGCTAATTTTTTGTCTAACAGGCATTTCAGTGTTAGGCTTCATTCGACCTTTTCGGATCCTTTTGAGCAGGAGATGGGTGTCCCTCAGGGTAGCATCCTTTCTCCACTTCTGTTCAATCTCAAGATTAATAACATCGTCCAGTCAGTAAATTCTGGAATTGATAAGTCATTATTTGTTGATGACTTCTCCATCTCTGCCAAGGGGAAAACTTTGGCTGCAGCTGAGCGTCAACTTCAGTTGTGTGTTAATCGTGTTCAGCAGTGGGTTACTGAAAATGGATTTAAGTTTTCAGCTACTAAGACAGAGTGTGTTCATTTCCATAGGAAAAGATCTCAGGTCTTAGAACCAGCTATCAGTCTCAATGGTCAAGTAATTAAAGTTTCCAAACAAGTGAAATTTTTGGGGGTTATTTTTGATAATAAGCTTTCTTTTTTGCCTCACATTAAGTACATTAAACAATCTTGCCAGTCAGGTTTGAATGTTTTGAAGGTTATTAGTCACACTGATTGGGGTGCAGACAAGCGAACTTTGTTGCGATTGTATCGGGCTTTGGTGAGACCAAAGCTAGATTATGGGTGTGTGGTATATGGTTCTGCACGAAAATCTTACCTCAAAGCTCTTGATCCAATTCATCATCAAGGACTGCGGATTGCTCTGGGAGCATTTCGCACATCTCCAAAAGAGAGTTTGTATGTTGAATCTGGTGAACCCCCTCTGGAGCTAAGGAGGTTGTGTCTTTCCATGAATTACTATCTGAAACTGAGGGCTAATCCAGAAAACCCTGCCTATGATATTGTCATGAACCCGCCTTTTAGAGCCAAATATGATCTAAAGCCAAATGAGATTCCTCCACTGGGTATTCGTATTTTGCCCCACTTCGGGGCAGCTGGCATTGACCTTGATGCTGTTGATGACGGCCCATTACAGACTGATGTACCTCCCTGGAAAGTCGCCAATCCAGAGATTAATTTATATTTAACTCAATTTCGAAAGGAGGTCACCTCGAGTGCTGCATATAAACAACTTTATCTTGGGCAATGTGAACTTTATCAAGATTTTATCAAGATTTTTACAGATGGTTCTAAAAAAGGTGAGAGGGCTGCAGCTGCCATTGTGTGTGATAACAATTTTCAGAAGCCTACTTTGTTAAGATTGCGGGATTGGTCGTCTGTTTATACTGCTGAACTGAAGGCTTTAAATCTGGCCCTCAGTGCGGTGTCCAGGTCAGATCAGAACGATTTCCTTATTTTATCGGATTCATTGTCGGCATTGTCGGCTCTATCGACAAGAGAAGTTTCACATCCAGTTTTGGCTGATATTCATGATCTTCATACTCGGCTTGTCTCTTCGGGAAAGCATATAGTTTTCTTGTGGGTCCCCAGCCACATGGGAATCTATGGTAACTCAGTGGTGGACAAAGCAGCCAAACAAGCTCTCGGTGCAAGTCTTTCCAGGAGGCCTATGCAGTTTGTTCCTCACTCTGATCTACGTCATAAATCTAGTTTGTATTGTCGTGAACTGTGGCTGAGTGAATGGTGTAATCAAATTCATAATAAATTGTTTAAAATTTGCCCAGATTTAACCAATCCTTTCCCATCGGTGGTATGTAACCGTAAAGAGGAATCGGTTTTGTCACGGTTACATATTGGGCACAGCTATATAACGCACAGTTGGATACTCAGAGGGGAAGACCCCCCATGGTGTGTTGCGTGTGACAGCTTGTTCAGTGTTAATCATTTTTTGACAGAATGTGCTGATTTGATGTGTATCAGAGAGAAGTTCTTTTCCACCAGTGATTTATCAGTTCTTTTTCGTGAGATTTCAGTAGATCTTATTTTTTCTTTTTGAAAGAGGTAAACTTATTTTATAAAATATAGTGTTTTAATTATGTATACAGGTGTCGTCGGAGTTGAACAGATAATTGTGCTTTTGTCCTCATAAATTTTAAGCGATGTGTTAATACTAGTGTGGGTATTTGTATCTAGAGACTTAGATATGATAGCTGAGGTCCTGATTTGGCTCCTAGTAGTCCGCTGGACCCTATAAACACAAACTAACTAACTAACTAACTAACTGGTGTGCATGTGGCTATGCCAGTCTTGCCACCTGCAGTCGATGATTCTTTGTTTAAAGCATTTGATAAAGGCTGCAATATTTTCGACACCTTGGTTGTCCCATACAAAAGCAAAACCATAAGAATATAGGCACTTACGAACATTTGTGGCCCAAGTCTTCTTTCCATTAATATCAAGATCATATAACACTTTATACGCTTTAAATGGTAACTTTTAATTTTCCATCCTTGTCAACTTTAGCCAATAACTGATGCATTTAACGTACGAGTTTAAATAGATAGGATATCTCCCCATTTCTCCATATACCAAATCATTAGGAGTACGACTGTCGACGTTCAAAAAGCGTTTCATGGCAAACAAATGCAGCTTTTCAATAACATTGCTGCTTTCGAACGCCCATATTTCAGCCCCATATTGTAAAATTGATTGAACTTGTGAATCAAATAACTTTTTAAATATATTAAACGAACTACAGTCAAGCTTATACATTACCTTAAGTATAATTAGAACAGCTCTTTTTGCTCTGTTAACTATATCTCTACATGCATAGGTAAAACTCAACCTGGTTGAAAAGAGAGAGAGAGAGAGAGAGAGAAGAGAGAGAGAGAGAGAGAGAGAGAGAGAGAGAGAGAAACTCTCGTTACGCTATACCTTTCTGTGTTAGGTTGCTATTTGTATTCGATCAGATATGAATGTTCCCCCGATGTTTTCAGCAGTGGCAGTAAGACTGAAGCCGGCCCTGGTGGCCTTTGCCCAGGAGATGGGGAAATCCACTACACTGTTCCCCAGCACGTTACTGAAAGCAACTTCACAGGATTTGAAACCCATGTACGTGGTCATTGGCTCACACTGATTGCCGTAAGCGTCAAGATGTGTGTCTTTGAGAGTGTGTCTATGAATGCAATGCAAAGTGTCCGTATGAGTGTGTGTGTGTGTGTGTGTGTGTGTGTGTGTGTGTGTGTGTGTGTGTGTGTGTGTTAAGGAGAAAGAAAGAAAGAGAGAGAGAGAGAGGAAGTGTGTGTGTGTGTGTGTGTATGAGGGGGAGAGAGAGAGAGGGGGAGAGGGAGAGAGGGAAGCGTGCGTGCGTGTGTGTGTGTGTGTGTGTGTGTGTGTGTGTGTGTGTGTGTGTGTACGCGCGCGCATGTGTGTGCGCATCAATATGATACCTATCCTCATTATGCAATAGTAAAAGAAAACAGTGTCAAGTGGTCACAGGTAGCAGTAAGGAATATATCAACATCAAATTAACATCTCATTATAAACAGAGGTTAAAACAAAATTACTTCCCGGCAGATACCCAGTGATGGGGCTTCGAGGCAGTGCCAATGCCATGTCCTGGAGCAAAGCTGGCTTCTTGAAAACTCTCTAAGGAAGACTAAGATAAACCAGATAAAAATAATTTCAGGTGCTTGCAATGGAAGAGTGTGCGGTCATTTGACATTTGTTTTCGCAACAAATATACAGTTGAAATATTTAAGAAAACTTTGTGATAAAGATGTTCAGTTAAAAAAACAAACAAACTCTGAATCGAATAAGCTACAGATATGACAGTTGGTGACTTATGACCAGAATATTTTGAAATATTGTCGTATGTCACACGTCAGGCGCTCGTATTTTGCATGGGTGAGTTGAAACATAAACAGAATCTTTGATATTTTTTGTCCTGAAGTGTTTCCAATAAGCTTTTTGTAGTTGACTGTCTGCCCTCATGCGGGAAGTGTAGAAAGTGTAAAGTGTATACATGATCTATTCCTTTTGCTCTATACTTTGCTTAGCTCTTGACTATTTCATAAAAGGGGATTATAGTATGTGAAGGCTTCCAATTGAAGACCACACTGCTACCTGTGTGTGTGTGTGTGTGTGTGTGTGTGTGTGTGTGTGTGTGTGTGTGTGTGTGCGTGTGTGTGTGCGTGCGCGCGCGTGTGTGTGTGTGTGTGTGTGTGTGTGTGTGTGTGTGTGTGTGTGTGTGTGTGTGTTCGTGTGTGTGTGTGTGATCGTGTGTATGTGTGTGTGTATGTGTGTGTGTGCGTGTGTGTGTGTGCGTGTGTGTGTGTGTGTGTGTGTGAGAGAGAGAGAGAGCGAGAGAGAGAGAGAGAGAGAGAGAGAGAGAGAGAGAGAGAGTGTGTGTGTGTGTGTGTGTGTGTACGCGCGCGCAGTATTTTTAATTTCCACCAGACAGTGTATAACCTGACGTAAGCTAGCCTTTCACACTGATACAAAATATTCGTTTCATGGCATTTCTTTTACTTTCTGCAGACCGGTTCCAGAGGGAATGAAGTTTCAGCCCATTTCCAGTGCTGACATCAAGGTCATACACTCCACGTGGAGGCATGGCGGTCTAGTACGGGAATCTTACGTGGAAGAATCCCTTCAGCGCTTCCCATCTGTGTACCTGGTGTCGGACGACGGGCAGCACGTGGGGCACATGCTGGGAACCTCTGATGGCACCATGGGGATGCTGTACGTGAATCCTGAATTCCGCAGGAGGGGTTACGCCAAGGTCATCGTTTCCCAGCTGGCCCAGAAGTACTTTGACCAGGGAGAGGATGCTCATGTGTATATAGAAGAATACAACTCATCCTCTCTGAAGTTGCACACTTCGCTGGGGTTCAAGGCGGTATCGGATGAGTCAGATTTAATGTGGATATTGTACGACTGAAGTGTGGTGTGAACAAGTGTACTGAATATGTCTTGACGCGTTAGTGACTTGTCTGAGCCGCATATGATCAGCACTTTTCTGCTCAGCCATTCAAAAGTGATTTAGGTTGTGGGCAAATGTATTGAATATGTATTGACGAGTTAGCGAATTGCCTGAGCCGCATATTATCAATGCTTTTCTGCTGAGCCATCTAAAAGTGATTTCCGTTTTGGGAGAAGGGGAGTAAGTGCGTGCACATGAAACAAAAATGGTACCACCATGGCTTCAATTTCTTCGGGAGGAGTGGGAGTGGGGGTAGGGGTGGGGGTGGGGGGGGGCGTTGGGGGAGTCTGATTGAATGATTGATTCCAGGAAAATATTGTGTAGTCATGTATGTTTAGTTGGTGCTTTTTTACTTTTATCGTCAAACATGTGACAATGCATAGTTTGTCATTGTACTTGTACAGAACCTTTGCCGTTACTTAGATGATTGTCTATTTTTGCTTCGTGTTCGTAAAGATATAGACCTGATATTCATGGTCGTTGTTTTTATTGTTGCTGAGATCCAAACAGAGTGAGGATGATCTGATTAAAAAGTATATTCATTCTCTCTCTCTCTCTCTCTCTCTCTCTCTCTCTCTCTCTCTCTCTCTCTCTCTCTCTCTCTCCCCACAGCTCCACCCGTGTCTTTATACCATGCATTTCTAAACATTTATATTTAAAGAAGATTATGGTGAAATCAAAATTTTGGATGATTGTCTGACAACAGTTTCGTAGCATCTATTCATCCCTTTCGTTTTCTTTCCTTTTTCACGTTTTTAGTTATTTTACATTAACCTGGAGCAGGAAGGAAAACGCTTCTCTGTTATTTTTCTTTTTCATAACAAGATAATCGTCAATTTGTTCGTCTTCTCGTGCTCTCGGCTCCCCTGTCTCCTTTGTCACCATGAATGATTAGTAATTTGTTTTATGTATGTAATCCGTTCGTTGAGCAGCCTGATTTACCTCTTTTTTTTGTTATTTCTATTTCCAGATTAAGGATAAGCTAGTCTTTATTTTTTGCTGAATTTTTTTCCTTTAACATGGCTAGGTTCTAGGAACAAAGAAGAAATATGTACTGATTTTTCTTCATTGAAAGGAAATCTTTCATCTCTATGTGTAAATTTCTTTGTAAGTGCGACCATTGTGTGTGTGTGTGTGTGTGTGTGTGTGTGTGTGTGTGTGTGTGTGTGTGTGTGTGTAGGTGTGCCCACGTGTACTTGCACAATTGACAACTGAAAACTCCCACGGATTCTGCCTGAGCAGATTGTAGTCTTGTTTTTATGTTTTTATCTCTGAAGTTCACGCACGAAATATCTGAAAGCTCTCTTCCCTTCCTGGATATCAAACTCATGATCACACCTGGCAACCAAACCATCTCCACCTCAGTCCACTACAAGAACACAGACTCTGATTCCTACCTTCTCTACTCTTCAAGCCATCCAACTGCCACCAAACACGCCATTCCATTCTCCC
>CM065721.1:68577111-68612111 GCA_033310375.1 Conus canariensis
CATTTGTCAGTGAAGCAACAGAGAGGATACGATGACGTTTTGCAACATTTGTCAGTGAAGCAACAGAGAAGATACGATGACGTTTTGCAACATTTGTCAGTGAAGCAACAGAGAGGATACGATGACGTTTTGCAACATTTGTCAGTGAAGCAACAGAGAAGATACGATGACGTTTTGCAACTTTCGTCAGTGAAGCAACAGAAAACATAATGGTCTATAGACACACGGCAGGGAAGAGATAATTATGTGTTTAGACACATGTTCTTTGATGAAATACACCTTGCTCTGCCCGTGAAGAACGTTCCAGTATAAAGCCATCGAGTCCCTTCTCTTGTCTGCAAAAGAAAATGAGCATCTACCGAAATAGTGTGTGATAGTTTTCTTCTTATCTTTCTTTTCCTGTTCATTCTGTCTTTAGCATGTGATGCCATTGTACTGCGTGGCCCCTTTTCTTTTATGTCACACGACAGGTGCTTCTGAATGATTTCTTACTGTTGTCGCACAGAGCAGTTATCGCGTTGTCACTGACTACATTTTTTCGCTTTCTGCCTTTTTTTTTTTAACCCCCCCCCCCTCCCCAACATCATTATTTATCATATTTAAAAATCAACATCCATTCAGTAAATAGATTCATTTGCAATTAGCATGAGAAGGGTTGTCTTTGACCTAAAGGTGCTCGGGGCCATTGACGACCGTTTCACATCACATCACAATTGTTATCGCTGGTACAATTCAAAACTGTGCTGGTGGAGTTGCAATTTATCATTCATATCAGTGCAGAAACGAGTTGCGGTTCACTGTCTGTCTATCTGTCCATCTATCGTTGTGTCCATTCATCTATCTATCTATCTATCTATCTATCTATCTATCTATCTATCTATCTATCTATCTATCTGTCCGTCTGTCTGTCTATCTATCTGATTACCTACCTACCTACGTAGCTACCTACCGACCTCTCTCTGTCTGTGTGACTCTGTCTGTTTGTCTGTTTGTCTATCAATCTGTCTATTATCTGTCTATCTGTCTGTCTGTTTATCCATCTGTCTGTCTGTCTGTATGTCTTCGTTTTTAATCAAACTTTCCGCCAAAATATCATTATTTATTACATTAAAAAAAATCAACATCCGCTCAGTAAATTGATTCATTTGCAATAAACATAAGAAGAGTTGTCTTTGACCTAACGGTGGTCTGGGCCATTGACAGCCGTCCCACACCAGATCACAATTGTTATCACAAGGGCCACTTAAAAAGCTGCGCTGGTGGAGTTGCAATTTATCATTCATATCAGTGCAGAAACCAGTTGTGCACTGTCTGTATGTCTATCTGTCTATATGTCTGTCTATCTATCCATCCATCCATCACCTATCTATCTATCTACCTATCTATCTATCTATCTATCTATCTTACCACCTTCTCTCTCTGTCTGTCTGTCTGTCTGTCTCTATATGTCTGTCTGTCTAATACTTTGGATCATTGGCAGATTCACGGGGAGCTAAAGAGTCACCTGAGAGGACAGTTTACAGAAATGGACTTCTTTGTGGACAGGTGGCCCCATCCTCAGGCCGCCATTGCCGTGCTGAATTCTACAGAACCACAGGTATTTCCCGTTTTGGAAAGTATTACGCAAACGTGAGGATAATGCCAGTACGAAGTCATGGAAAGATCGTCAAAAAGTATATTTTCTTCATATCTGACTGGTATGGTCAAAACTCACAGAAAAGCTGTCCATGGGAGATTTTTTAACACTACAAGGACAAGTCAAACTCAATCTAATCTCCCAGTTTTGTTGTTCTGATTCTTTCTTGCAAGTTGGAATTGAAAAAAAAACACCAACACATGTGGAAGATTACTTGTCTGACACAACCAAAACTAAAAAAGAAAATTGAAACTCAACAAATGCTTCTTAGATGTGTCCAAAATAAACAAATTGCACAATTTTGCAAGGTCATATATACTCTAACATGGTCATATGTTCCAAAGCATTCCTTGCAAAATTATCTTATATTACTGTTTAAGACCATTACGCTTTTCTCCAAATACAACCGAATGCCATTTTGAAGTACACGTATTCACGTAAACATGCTGCAAATGTTAAGACCCCCTAGCTTTTCTCTTCATGAAATCTACAAAGGCACGTTGTTTTCGCACAAGCACAAGTGCTATAATCTGGTTTCAAAATGAGGTGACTGAAGCTGAAATTTGAAACAAATATTAAAAAGAATTGTTAGGGATTCCGCAAAACAATATGTACAAACAGATTTCAAGACAAAACACGACGCGTTTCGACCCTTCAGATATTCAGGTAAAACAGACAACATTCAGAACAATGAAAATTTACTACAGATTACAAGACAAAACACGTTGCGTTTCGACGTCTTAGGTCTTTTTCAGGTAAAACAGACAATATTCAGGACAATGAAAATTTACCACAGATTACAAGACAAAACACGTCGCGTTTCGACGTCTTAGGTCTTTTTCAGGTAAAACAGACAACATACAGGACAATGGAAATGTCATTGTCGTGAATGCTGTCTGTTTTACCTGAAGAAGACCTAAGAGTTCGAAACGCGTCGTGTTTTGTCTTGTAGTCTGTTTGTCCATATTGTCTTGCGGAATCGCTGACGATTCTATTGTTTTAAATCTGCTATAATTTAGAAAGAAAGGGTGTTAGTTACCGCCAATGACATTGACAAACAAAGCACATGACAAGACACGATGCATTTCAACCTCTTGGGTCTTCTTCAGGCGAAAAAATAAATCACATTTAACATTTAAGACAGTACAAACAAACAAAGAACGAACAATGACTCATCTGTTGTCCATGTGGTGGGGAGACATGGTATAATTTGTCACAGTTCACGATTAACAGAAAGCTCGTGGGAGGTGTATTCGGGGTGAAGGACGAGGTTGTGAGAACTCTGCTGAAGGACCCACGTGTTGTGTCATGGACGCAGAGGTTCTACTGGCTGGTGAGTTGGTTTGTTTTGAATTGGTCTGGAAATGTTGTTATTGTGGTGGTGGTAGTGGTGATTGTTGTTGTGGTTGTGGTTGTTGTTGCTGTTGTTGTTGCCGATATGGTTAGTGATGGTGGTTTTTGTGTGGTTGTTGTTGTTGTTGTTGTTGTTTGTTGTTGATGCTGCTGCTGCTGCTGCTGCTGCTGCTGCTGATGATGATGATGGTGCTACTTCTGCTGCTGCTGCTGCTGCTGCTGCTGTTGCTGCTGCTGCTGCTGATGATGATGATAATGATGTACCTGTTGTTGTTGTTGCTGTTGCTGTTGTATGATTGTTGTTGTTGTTGTGGTTGTTGTTTCTGTGGTTGCGATTGTTGGTGATGTTGTCATTGTTCTTGTTGTTTGTCTTATTGAACTTGTTTTTAATGTTGTTCTCGTTTACTGTAATTGGCTGATTTCAAAGTTGTGCATGATTACTAACCCTCCTATCCTACCATTTATCGGCAGTGAAATCGTTCAGATTTGCTAGGAAATGAACACAGTCAACTAAAGTCCAAGCTACAATCATGACATGTTCCTGAAGGAGGGCCGTGGTCCGTCCAGATAGGTTAAAGAGTGTAACACGAAAGTCAAATGTACGGTTATTTGATGTTGGATGATTTTCATTCCAAAGACATGGAAACATTTACATGTTGGCAAATGTTATGATTTTTTTACTCTCTCTCTCTCTCTCTCTCTCTCTCTCTCTCTCTTTCTCTCTGTGTCTGTCTGTCTGTCTGTCTCTCTAAGTGTATGTGTGTGTATGTGTGTGTGTGTGTGAGTGCGCGCGCGCGCGCGCGTGTGTGTGTGTGTGCATGTATGTTGTGTGTGTGTGTGTGTGCGTGCGTGCGTGCGTGCGTGCGTGCGTGCGTGCGTGCGTGTGTGTGTGTGTGTGTGTTGTGTGTGTGTGTGTGTGTGTGTGTGTGTGTGTGTGTGTGCATGTATGTGTGTGTGTGTGTGTGGTGTTTCCGGGCTCCTATTTTCGGCATTTCTTATGCAGCGTCCCAAAACTTGGTGTTTTCCGTAATTATTAAAACAAAATCGATTTACTATTTCACTTATTAGAAAACGTCAAAGAGAAGCTGTAATACACCATATATATATATATATATATAGTGTGTGTGTGTGTGTATGCACACACACACACACACACACACACACACACACACACACACACACACACACACACACAGGGAGAGAAGGAAAAACTTGTGAAAAGCCACAAGTCTAAACGATAACACCGGAAAAATGTAATGAGACAGTCGCCTGTATCACAGGCCGAAAGTGCTTACTTGAAAAAAAAAGAAAAAAAAAAAAAAAGAAAGTGGAAGCAGAGGCTGCGTTCTGTCTGTCTGTCTATCTGTCTGTCTGTCTGTAGTCTGTCTGTTTCTTCCCCCCACCCACCCACTCCTCTCTCTCTCTCTCTCTCTCTCTCTCTCTCTCTCTCTCTCTCTTCCCCTTATTACATGCCTTCTGTGAGGCATTTCTAGTTATGGTAGGGAAACAGGCGCCTGTGCGGCAAACGAGAGTCAAATCTTCGGTTCGTCCTCGTTGGCTCGCTCCAGAAATAACTGAGGCCATAAAAAAGCCGTGATCAACTTAAAACATCAAAGTAAGCAGCTGCACAAGAAAAATATCGACTTACTATCGGAAGAAATCAGTGTAGAAAAGCGTGTTGAGCGGGAAAACAAGAAAACGGAACACAGAAAGCAAAGAAACAGGGTCACTGATCATGTCAGAAACTGTAAGAGACAGTTTTTTTTAACAACATGATAACGGCTAGTAAAGACACAGCTTCACTATGGCACGCAATGCTTTTTTTTTAGTATTTTGTTTCTCTTGGGAAAACTTGAAATATGTGACTTATTTATAAATGAAGGTTTAAATATTGTTGGGAAGAAGAAAATTACACAATCTATACATACCCTGCATGAATAGCTAACTCCACGTACTGGTAATTTCAGAGTAACCTACATTTCTCATTTGACAACGTGAACAAAAACTAAGGCTAGATCTGAAATCTTCACAACAATCATTTTGCTTTGAAAATATATATCCTCCATTAATAAATGGTCATAGATTTTGTAACTCTTACTGCTACTCGGTTCCCTCCTGTTTTTTTTGTTGTTTTTTTTCTGATACTATTACAACATACTATTTTATTGAAAATTACTGTGTTTTTTTTCTCTTTCCAGCCGTGGCAGGCAATATGAAGGAAACAATCGTGACATTGTCACAGGAGATGGGGAAATCTGTCACACTATACCCTTGCATGATCATGAAAGCAACTCCACAAGATTTGAAACCCATGTGAGTAACATGTCGCTAACATTGTTCGTAATACAGGCGTAAGTAGAGTGTGTCTGTGAGCGTGTGCGTGCGCACACATGTACGTGTCCGTGAGAGAGAAGAGAGAGAGAGAGAGAGAGAGAGAGAGAGAGAGAGAGAGAGAGAGAGAGAGAGAGGGGCGCGCTATGGGCTTTAATGGGAAGACAGGGGAATTAACTGCCATGTTTCATCCAAAAATGGATACCGTCAATTACTCTGATTAACTAATCAACACTGCAGGTATCTGAATCTCTCGGGCCTTGTTAACAACGCCCAGATATATTTGGATAGAACGCGAAAGTGGATGGCTCCCTCCGGAAGCTCTGATGAACAGGGAACGCCATGGTATCGATTTCATCATCCTTGTCCTCGTGAATCTATCGTGACCAAATTCTTAGGCCCTTCATGTTTTCTACCCTTGCCGTGACCCCGCTTCCGAATTCCTTTCCAAGTCCATGCCAATACCGAGTTCATGTGAAAGTCGTTGGTATCAGCAAGCTCACGTTTTCTATCATTGAATGGACGATGTGGAGTCCTTCGAAGGGGGACGTTTACTTACAGCTGGCTCCTTGAATGAGCGATTCTGCAGCTGTTGTCATTTGTGGGGACTTGATTTATTATGTAGTGTCTTGCGTATGCTTGATCTGAACGGAACCCACGGAGTATCAATGACATGACTCTCTAGCAGTAGCGCAGTATCTCCTCAAACGGGTTGCTTTACGACGACATGACACTAGCTGTTTTGCTGGAACTTTGATACAGGGGAATGATACAGAACAAAACTGGCTGTGACTGCCTGCAGGGAGCAGGAATACGCAGCATGGGGGTGGGGAGTGGTTGAGTGTAATGCCATGGGGGGTGGGGTGGACATGGGGAAGGGGGTTGGGATGCATTGGGTTTGTGCTTGCACACTCAAGACTTTCCAATATCTGCTAAATGATGCGTAATCTTATTTAAATTCAAACGTGTGTATGGCTTCAAAATATTCATTTAAAAGCTCTGTCTGTCTGTCTGTCTATGTTTCTATGTATCTATCTATCTGTCTATATCTATCTATCTATCTATCTATCTATCTATCTATCTATCTGATCTGTCTGTCTGTCTATATATCTATCTGTCTATCTATCTGTCTATCTATCTATCTATCATCTACCTACCTGTCTATGTATCTGTCAACCTACTTACCTATCTATCTATCCATCTACCCATCTATTGATCCTTCAATCTCTCTGTCTCTGTATGTATGTTTGTATGCATGTATGTAGCTAGCTAGCTAAGTAACTGAGTAACTTACTAACCAACCATCTAACTAACTACCTATTTCATCTGCTTATCTATCCATCTATCTATCTATCTAGCTAGCTAGCGTTCTATCTAGCTATCTATATACAAAGCAGGAGACTACACATCATGGTCTGGAACAGCTGTGATATCAAGAGCATGGAAGCAACGTTTACTGGATGGAGCAGATGGCTGGGAATACACAGTGGGCCTTCCAGAATGGGAGAACCATCCGGCGATCATCAGAAAGAGTGGCATGACACCGGGTATTGTTCTCCACTCAGGTTCATCAAAACAATCTAACTCACGGTGCTGTTGGAAAGCTGAATGGAGCAAGCGCACTTCTACAAGACTGAGAAGTATGCCAGTCTAGCGAACAGCTTGAGGAAATGCAGTTTGCAGGCCTGGATACTCGCCATAGAAGTTGGAGCAAGGGGATTTGTAGGCTTGTCAGCCTATGACCACATGACACAGCTCTGGATTTCAGGTAATTAGAGGACCAGAACCCAGAAGGCAATGGTAGAAGCAGCCGAAAAAAGTTCCAGCCAGATCTGGTCAAGGAGGAACAAAAGTGAATTTCATTAGGCTTAAATTTCCAAACTTACAATAGCTGTCCCATTAGCAGTGGGGTAAGACATCCGTCTAAAAAGGCACGCCTTAAGACGCCCACCCATCCAAAAGTTGCGGGTCCGAATCCCGACAGCACCAGAAATAAAAAGTTGGCAGTTAAGTTGGAGGGCACCTGGATGCGGTCCGGCCCCCTTAGAGTGTAAGGAGTTCAGAACCGAAACACTTGTCTGGGGGGTAGGAGCTGGGGTGTGGTTCCTCTCTGAAGACCTTCTCCTTTCATGCTGTCCCTAGTGTTTCTTCCTCACACACACACACACACACACACACATATATATATATATATATATATTTCTTTTTCACCATCAACAGACCCGTTCCAGAGGGAATGAAGTTTCGGCCCATTGCCGGCGCTGACTTCAAGATCATACACTCCACCTGGAGACATAACGGGCAGGTGCCAGAATCCTACATCGAAGGATTAGTTCAGCGCTTCCCATCTATCTGTCTGGCGTTGGACAACGGGCAGCACGTGGGACACATGATGGGGATGTCTGACGGCACCATGGGACTATTGTACGTGAATCCTGAATTCCGCAGGAGGGGTTATGCCAAGGTCATCGTTTCTCATCTCAGTCAGAAGTATTTTGACCAGGGAGATGATGTCTATGTTTCCATAGAAGAACACAACGTATCCTCTCAGAATTTGCATGCGTCGTTGGGATTCAAGACAGTGTGTGACTGTTTCTGGTCATGGTGTAAGTGAAATGGCTGTTAGCAACTGTGCTTGATATGTCTATGTGTTAGTGATTTGCCTGACGCCATCTTTCCAGTTCGCTTCCACGCAGCCATTTAAAAGCTAATTATGTCTGGGAGAAAGTTTGCGTTTATATGACCAAAAAAATCTGGTAGAAATCTGGTAGTGATGTATTTTTGACTGAATTTTTGTTGTCAAAATAACGCCTTTTTAAAGAGTTGAATATACTCGAGACACCTCTGCGTTTATGCAAATGGAATTTTACCCCAACAAACACAGCTTTGAAGGAATTGACTCAAGATTCTTTTCGGCGATAAATTTCCTGAATACGGCATTCTCTGACCCAGGCAAGAAGAGGACACCAATTAATGTTGCATTAAAGAGAATCGGTGTTCTGAACAGTGATGGATGTACTTTCACTAGCTTTTGTTTGACACGGTACAGTTATTCAACATTTTGGGGAAACGCTGGTGAACTTAATAAATGAAAAATGATTCTCTACATTTAATATGCAGATAACTGAATCATAAGCCATAAATGGATTTGGCAAAATTACACATATGGACCATGTATTTCATTTCATTGTATTATTTGCTAAATAGTATCTTTGTCAGTGTAGAATAGAAAAGAAACCTTCTGTATTGCAATATGTCTAAATAAAGCGAAATGTAGATATTAAACAGAATAGTATATAGCTGGAAAAAAATTGTGTCAAGATTTCATTTCCAGGTGGGTCCCATATAAGCCGATGTCTCTAGGCCCAGACTGAATCATATGTGCATGCTGACTGTGTGCATTATATTGTCATGGATATGACTCTTGCATATGCCCTCTACAACTGTTATTATGTTGTTCAGTGCACCCCCAGTGGAAATTGTATAGAACCCTTAAAAACCAAAATATGCCAATTTTCAGAATACTCTTTGGCTTGCCTTATACCCCCCCCCTTCTCTCTCTTCTCTCTCTCTCTCTCTCTCTCTCTCTCTCTCTCTCTCTCTCTCTCTCTCCCCAGCGTTACATTTTAACCTGTCTTAAGAATGCAAATTTGTGCTATAAATATGACTGATATATTGTTTATGTTCATCTCGATTTTTTCTCCTTATCTTAACTTATTTACATTGTATTATGTGAGTTATCTTAAATACAGATGTTTTCTTGGATAAAAAAGAAAAGAAAAAGAGAACACCACTTGGAGAAAGAGTTAGCTGAACAGTCTCATATTCCGGTGGGCTTTGCAGTCATGAAATAGGGGCTGGTACACCCAAGGGAACGCTCCCGTGGAGATTATGTCGTGTCACATCTAATAGCCGTTACACAATGGCATCTGCCAGGGAGCAATCATGTCCCTTGACGTCTTGATGAAATGCCCTGTGCGTGCCTGCTTCCAAGGATGGTGCAGAATTGCTCCCAGCTGGTTGGTTTGGCAGTTGAGGCCAGCACTTCTCTCGGTCCCACCCTCACCTTTCGGGTATATCTTTTCCTTCCTGTAGTCTCATACTCATACTGGAAAGGCCTAGCTGGCTGTTCTCTCGGTAAGAACCGCATGAACCCAACTCTGAATTTGTCATCAGCAGGGTTGAAGATGGCAACGCGCTCAATGTTAACTTTCCAAGAGAAGGATCTAGTTGCAAAGTGAGGCGACTGCAGGCGGAAATCTAAACAAACTTGAAAAGTTATTGTTAACGCACCGCCAAAAAAAAAAAAAAAAAAAATAATAATAATAACGTAGACAAATGAATCACAAGACAAAACACCACTTGGAGTTTTTTTTTGACAAGTGTTTTGTCTTGTCATTCGTTTCTCTACGTGTTTTGCTGTTGTTGTTGTTGTTGTTTTTCTTTGCAGTGCATTATCAATAACTTTTTCAAATTTCCAAGAGAAACATTTTCAGTGAAGCTGCGTTGTCTTGTCAAGTGAACCGGAGGAACTTTGCCACAACCCATCTTCTTGCCACCAATAGGGGAAACAACTTGTGGAGCATTTATCCTGGTTCTGTCCCCTACAGTCTTGATGTGCCCCGATGTAACGTTTCGTGAATAATCCACGCCCGAAATTATTCACCGGCGGGTGAGAAAGGGCCTGTGCCTACTAAACTCACTACCCGGGGAATGGAAGTCTTGAATGAGGCAGGGAACAGTAGACAGTAAATAACAGTCAGTAAGTGACAAAAATACTGGTCTGACTATAGTCAAGATAAAAAAAGGCTGTGCAAGTCTTGAATAAACGTTAATTTGTATTTATCATTTCTCCAGTTGTTGTTGCTGTGTAGACGTGTCCAGTACCAAGCATATAGTTAATCTTGGAGCATCCTTTTTTTTTTTTGGTGGGGGGGGGGGGGGGGAGGGGATGTTACCTTGTTTGTTCTGTGTGCTCTGTGCTGTCATATCTTCAAGGCGATTTGGTGTCGTAAGCAGCATTCATTTGGACTTAAGAGAATGTTTTTATTTCATCATGGGAGTTACCCTCTTTGTTTATCATTACCCGGGGAGTAAACCTCGACCGATCTTCTTCTTTGTTCCAAAATCTTTTCCACCTTTGAAAATCATCAATCCCGAACGACAAGACCCATCGATCACTGCACACTGCAACTGAATCTGAGAGGGCAGTAATCCTGGATCAGAGGCAGGACTACACCTCTCCCCGCTCCAGCATCATTCCTTAGTGAGTGATTTGAGGCGGGGCCCAGAAATACGCATAGGGTGGATACATGTACGTGCCCACTGTATTTTCCCTGCCTAAGTTACAGTAAGATGGAAATGGGCACGTGCGAATATCGACCTGTTCGTTTTTACTTTAGACGATGCATTTCTAATTTGAAATTACAAAACTGTGTGCTTGCCAAAGCGTATTTATCCATTTAATTAGTGATGTATTTAGTCAATCATTAGCATTCCTTAACTGCAAAGTATACAACCCACTGAGATAAACACACACAGACATGTGTGTGCGCTATCCGATCCCATCACTCCTACCCCTCTCTTCCCAAGGGTATCCCCGATCTGTCCGCCTACCCTTCCTCTCGCTGCCCTTTAACCTCAAAGACTTTTTGACCTGACAGCAACTGTAGTGGGAACATTGCATAAACCTCAGAATGACTCGGCCGAAATGATGTTCAAACTGCTTGTTACCGAGTGCAATTTATAGGATATACACTTTTGAAATATGGGCTTTTGTTGTAAAGCAGCTGTGGAAATAGTTAAGGTAGACATGTATGGTGTTAAATGTACTTACGAGTAGATACGCGAACTCCAAATGATTTGTTGTATAGCAAATGGACAGATACCAATATATTCAAACTGTTGCATAAGTTGCATTAATGTTTGTTTCAATTTGAGTCGTATAGGGGAGCACATATTATCACATAAGGTATGCTAAATGTCATGTTCTCCTGATGAAAGGAGAAAGCATATTTTGGTTACAAATATTCGTACAATCTGGGAAATGTTTCTTTCTTTTTTTCTGTCTTTGTTTGGGATAATCAATGTTTAAATTTGTTTCAAGGTTTACAAAATAGTTCAGACAGGATTAACGATAGCATATGACAGTTTGTGTGTGTGTGTGTGTGTGTGTGTGTGTGTGTGTGTGTGTGTGTGGTCGCGCGCGCGCGCGCGCGCGGGCGCGCAATCGCGCGCGCGTATGTGTGTGTGCGTATGCGTGTGTGTGTGTGTGTGTGTGTGTGTGTGTGTGTGTGTGTGTGTGGTGTGTGTGTGTGTTGGCCCTGCTAATGGTAATTTTTGTTATTGTTCTTGGTTGGGCTTAGAGTAGAAGGACAGGGAGGGAAATACCAAACAAATGAGGCAGAGTGAGAGAGAGAGACAGAGAGAAATTATGAAATGCGTTTAAATAAGGTAATTCAAAGAAGTTCTATGCGTTCATGAACAAAAGTAAATGTGTAAAATATGCCCTAACTGAGTTTGGATTTAAGACCAGCCACCGTGGCAGCAGTCTTCAGCATCTCTCGGGCCTGCTTGATGCCAGGTACCATAAAGAAAGCAAGTCTAAAGTACAGCCCTGTCATGCAGTTGCAGATCGGAATGGAGTTCCACTTTTTAATGCAGGTTGAGGAGGATGAGGAGGATAATGCATCACCATAATCCTCATCCTCATCAATCAGCATGACAAAAAAGTGTTAAATTCTGTGGCCCTTTGTGGTGACCTCACCTTCGATTTCATCTCCACATCTATAGCCTCGGTGAATTCTTGTCGAGGTCGTCTGCATTGACAGGTTCAGGTGGATAGTCGCTGGAGGGACGTGAACAAGCCTCTGGATGGGAAAGGGACTCACTGACGCTGGCTCTGCAGCTAAGCAGTCACTGTCGTCAGCAGGTGGCTTAGTAGTGGCGGATCGGACAGACACCAAGAAACACCAAAGACCGGTACAAGGAAACACCAACGACAGGTACCAAGGAACACCAACGACAGGCACCAAGGAACATCAACGACAGGCACCAAGGAACACCAACGACAGGCACCAAGGAACATCAACGACAGGCACCAAGGAACACCAACGACAGGCACAAGGAACACCAACGACAAACACCAAGGAACACCAAGGAACACCAACGTCAGGTACCAAGGAACACCAACGTCAGGCACCAAGGAACACCAACGACAGACACCAAGGAACACCAAGGAACACAAACGACAGAACACCAAGGAACACAACGACAGGCCCCAAGGAACACCAAGGAACACAAACGACAGGCACCAAGGAACACGCGACAGGCACCAGAAACACCAACGACAGGCACCAAGGAACATCAACGACAGGCACCAAGGAACACCAGGTACCAAGGAACACCAACGACAGCCACCAAGGAACATCAACGACAGGCACCAAAGGAACACCAACGACAGGCACCAAGGAACACCAACGTCAGGTACCAAGGAACACCAAGTCAGGCACCAAGAAACCAACGACAGGCACCAAGGAACACCAAGGACACACGTCAGGACCAAGAAACACCAAGGTACAAAACACACCAGCACAAGAACCAAGGAACACAACGACAGGCACCAAGGAACACCAACGACAGGCACCAAGGAACACCAACGACAGGCACCAAGGAACACCAACGACAGGCACCAAGGAACACCAACGACAGGCACAAGGACACCAGCAGCCCAAGGAACACAACGACAGGCACCAAGGAACACCACGACAGGCACCAAGGAACACCAACGACAGGCACCAAGGAAACACCAACGACAGGCACCAAGGAACACAAGGACAGAACACCACAAGGCACCAAGGAACACCAACGACACCAACGACAGGCCACAGGAACACCAACGTCAGGCACCAAGGAACACCAACGACAGGCACCAAGAACACCAACGACAGGCACCAAGGAACACCAACGACGAAACCGTGGAACACCAACACAGACACCACGTAGTAATGCGGATCGGACAGCACCAAGGAACACCAACGACAGGTACCAAGGAACACCAAACAGGAACCAAGGAACACAACGACAGGCACCAAGGAACACCAACACAGGAACCAGGAACACCAACGACAGGCCAAGGAACACCAACGTCAGGTACCAAGCCACACCAACGTCAGGTACCAAGGAAACCCAACGACAGGCACCAAGGACACCAAGGAACACCAACGTCAGGTACCAAGGAACACCAAGACAGACAGGCACACAGGCAACAACCAAGCACAGCGCCACCAAGAAACACCAACGACAGGCACCAAGGAACACCAGGTACCAGGAACCCACGACAGGCACCAAGGGACACCAACGACAGCACCAAGGAACACAACGACAGGCACCAAGGAACACCAACGACAGGCACCAAGGAACACCAACGACAGGCACCAAGGAACACCAACGACAGGACACCAAGGAACACCAACGACAGGCACCAAGGAACACCAACGACAGACACCAAGGAACACACCACACCACAGGCACCAATAGGAAGGACACCAAGACAGGACAAGGACACCAAGGAACACCAACGACAGGCACCAAGGAACCCAACGACAGGCACCAAGGAACACCAACCAAGACCAAGGAACACCAGCGACAGGCACCAAGGAACACCAACGACAGGCACCAAGGAACACCACGAAGACCAAGGAACAAGACAGGCACAAGGAACACCAGACAACCAGACACACACAGACAGGAAACACGACAGCACCAAGGAACACCAACGACAGGACCAAGGAACACGACCGAACAGACAGGACCAAGAACACCAACGACAGGCACCAAGGAACACCAACGACAGGCACCAAGGAACACCAACGATAGCACCAAGGAACACAACGACAGGCACCAAGTAACACCAACGACAGGACACCAAGGAACACCAACCAGGACAAGGCACCAAGAACACCAAGGAACACCAACGTCAGGACCAAGGAACACCAACGACAGGCACCAAGGAACACCAAAGGAACACCAAGGAACACGCACAGGCAGGACCCAACCAGGAACAAGGACCACCAAGAGAAACACCAACGACAGGCACCAAGGAACCCAACGACAGGACCAAGGAACACCAACGACAGGCACCAAGGCAGGACAGCACCAGAAACACGAGACACAGGAACACCAAGGAACACAACGACAGGCACCAAGGAACACCAAGACCAGGCACCAAGGAACACCAACGACAGGCACCAAGGAACACCAAGACACCAACGACACACCAAGGAACACCAACGACAGGCACCATGGAACACCAAGACGCACATGGACCACCGAAGGCACAAGGAACACCAACGACAGACACCAAGGAAACACCAACGACAGGCACCAAGGAACACCAACGACAGCACCAAGGAACACAGGTACCAAGGAACCCAACGACAGGCACAAGGAACCCACGACAGGCACCAAGGAACACCACCACAGGCACCAAGGAAACACCCACAGGCACCAAGGAACACCAACGACAGGCACCAAGGAACAGCAACGACAGGTACCAAGGAACACCAGGTACCAAGGAACACCAACGACACGTACCAAAGAACACCAACGACAGGCACCAAGGAACACCACCCACAGGCACCAAGGAACACCAACGACAGGCACCAAGGAACACCAACGACAGGCACCAAGGAACACCAGCGCAGTGTCTTCCAGTGGGTTGCAAACTACCTTGCAGTTGAGTATCCTAAATGAAGCAGTCTAACATAGAGACAAGCAAAGTAAGAATAGAACACCACCACGGAACAGCCCGGCAACATCACCATATTCACACCACACAAAGAGATCAGGCTATGTGTTGTCCGTGTTAGAGCTGCATGACCCCAAATGAAATTTGCTACCAGCATGGCAACATTACCATATTCACATCACACAAAGAGATCAGGCGATGTGTTGTCCGTCTTAGAGCCTCATACCCCAAATGAAATTTGCTATCAGCATGGCAACGCTCACACAGTCAACTTCCAACCACATGACAAAAATGTCATACTTAAAAGAAAAGTTACTATACCGCCGAACGAAAGAGGCACACAAATTACAGCACACGACGCCTTTTGACCTCTTTGGTCTTTTCAGAGAAGACAAACAACATTCAAGATAATGAAAGCGAAGCACGAGCAATCACTGATCTCCTCAAATTGGGCGCAAGATGGATATGGAATGATGATGATTTGCGCCCAACGATTTATTCGTATGGCCAATTGGACAAATATCCTATAGACTTACACTTTTGTGTACTGTACATTAAAATGGCATACAGAATGTTATGTATGTCCTCTTGACCAAATGTCGAAGCGTACTTGGGCTGCAAATGTTCATGAAACCTAAATAAATGGGTTTTCTATAAGTCGAGAGAATCAAGGGTTGTACAATCTGTTTTAATGTCAATAAAAGACTTAGACAGAAGTACTAATTGCAGATGGCAGGAATGGGATACATTTTAAGGGCGTTTAAAAACATTCGTTCAGGGGCATACATTCGTTTAGAGGACCCTGACTAAATTAACATTTCTGGGTTCTGTCTATATCACAGACTTCTAAAGTATGTAAGAAGCGCTGAATTGGCGGTATTATATTCATTTACTGTGGAGGATGACATCCAATTTCGTCTGCAGCTTATAATGATTGAATGATTAATTCCAAGAAAACGTAGCGTACATTCATGAATATTTAGTTTGTGCTTTTTACGTTTTGTCATTTAACATGTAATAATGCATAATTTGTCATTGTACTTGTGCAGAACCTTTGCCATACTTAGAAGATGGTCCGTTGATTTGCTTCGTGTTTGTAAAAATGTAGACCTGATATCCCTGGTCATTGTTTTTATTGTTGTTGAGGTCCAAACAGAATGATGATTATCTGATTAAAAATTATACTTATTCTCTCTCTCTCTCTCTCTCTCTCTCTCTCTCCTCTCTCTCTCTCTCTCTCTCTCTCTCTCTCTCTCTCTCTCTCTCTCTCTCTCCACTGCCCTATCTGAGTCTTTGCTTTATACCACGCTGTTCTGAATCATTATATGTAAAGAAGATTTCTATACGTTTAAAGTGTTGTAAAAATAGAATTTTCGATGATTATCTTGCCAAAGTTCCATAGCCTCTTTTGATACCTTTCGTTTTCTTTCCTTTTTTATATGTTTTTATTTATCTCACATTAACCTGGAGCAGCAAGTAAAACGCCTGTCTGTTATTTTTCTTTTTCATAACAAAGATAATTGTCAATTTGTTCGTCTTCTCGTACGCTTTGCCCTTCTCTCCTTCCTTGTCACTGTGAACAGATTTAGAATTTTCTTCATATATGTAATCATTTCATTATTCAGATTGATTTACCTCATTTTTTTTTTTTTTTGTTATTTCTGATTCAAGATTTTAAATATGCTGGTATTTACTTTTTTTGTATTTTTTTTAATTGTTGTTCCTTTAGTCAGGGCCAATTTCTAAGAACAAAGAAGAAATGATTACTGATTTTTCTTCATTAAAAGGAAATCTTTCATTTGTATGTATACATTTCTCTGCAAGTGGGAGCATGTGTGAGCAGAAGCGGTTGTATGTGTGTGTGTGTGTGTGTGTGTGTGTGGTGCGTGCGTGCGTGCGTGCGTGCGTGCGTGTGTGTGTGTGTGTGTGTGTGTGTGTGTGTGTGTGTGTGTGTGTGTGTGTGTGTGTGCAGGCATGCCCACATGTACTTGCACAATTTACAACTGAAAACATCCCACAGATCCTGCCTCTGCAGATTGTAAGGGATTGGTGATGGGAATCGGCGGGGAGGGGGGAGGGGGGGATCATTAATGGGACAAAATAATGTGTCACTGTGGATGCTGATCATGTACTGAGCACCATTTGCCTTGTCCAAGTCAGCACGTGCACACTGCCACCAACTGCAGGCAGCTGGACCAATTACTTTAAGCAAACAAGCAAACACTCTAAATCCCGAAACAAAACGCGCTGACAACATGGAGTTGTGCTGAGGTCAGGAAAAATCCTCTGATGCCCTAACCCTTGACACTTCCACCCCTTTTTCTCCAAAAGCTTGCGTTTCTGGAAAATAGAATGTTGAGGCTGAAAACATTAAGGCACTCGGTGTGAGAGTACGTTCATGCCTTAGTCCGAACGTTTGCCCACTGCCACAACAAATTTCTGAAGAGAAAAAAATCGAATTTAGTCCAAAGCCACTGACGACTTCGTTTTTCTTTTGACCGCCAAAACATCTCCCCAAAGTAGTGAACTTAAAGCAAGACAGTATTCATGCAGGCTTTCTGAGATGAACCACGAGGATACCACTCTAGACCACATCCCCGCCCATCCGGCTGTTATGGACGTACAAAAAAACCCAAGATACTCCCGTTCACTCGATTTGAAAAAAAGATTGGGAGATCAAGGACTTTATCAGAGAGCAGAAACATACCGACTCCACCATATGTCATTAAAAGAAAAAAACAGATGAGACGACTCCAAGGGAGTTATACTGAGGCTACTGCTACTTCTTGGACTGGCTTTTCTCTAGAGATTCTTTTATCTGGCCTTTGATGCACTTCATACGTGTTTGAGGAGAGTTGATCTGGTATTATTCTGAAAGAGTGTTGAAGTTGAAAAGATACCGGCCCACACTGGATCACCATGAAGTGCTCTGGAGACCTAGGTTTGAGCATGACCAACGTTAGCTCCACCCCAACAATAACTTAATTGTGTGTTTTTCTTTTTTTTTTAATTAAATTTCTGTAAAATGTTGATTTTTTAAAAAAGTGAGGGGGGAGGGGCAGGGTTGTAAAGTCATGTCAGGTAATAGGGTTTGGAATCGTCCCTGGCTAATTCACCACTGGAGTCATTTTAAACCTGCATCAGAATATCTTCATGGAGTTAACTTTGGGTGGGGTCATTCTGGGGCACCACACCAGGTTTCTGATGAACCTCTCTTTGCGTCTTCCACATTCTCCCACCCCATGTCTTTCCCTATTGCACAATCCCGTACCCTTCTTGTCTTCATTCTTTCGTGTAAACATGTCTGTGCTGGGTCACTGTGACAATGGCTGAAGAGTTATCGTTCGCCTGTATCTGTTTTCTCCTTCCTTTTGTTAGCACTTCTTCCCCTTCACATGTTCCTTATCCATATATTATTTTATAGCCATAGATAATGGGGAAGGTCTGGTGAGTCATAGTGGCAAGCAGAGAACTTGTATGTACCTGCACGGCTCACATGTGTGCGTAGCGTGTAACCCTTGACCCACGAAGCGTACTTGACGAGTTCAACTGGACTGATCCTGTTGCTATAAACAGTACACACGCACTGAGACCTTTGGATTCGGGAGACCAGACTGAACAAGTGTGTTGAAGGTGAGCCTTTTAAAGACGACGCATTGAGGTCTGACCTCATTCTTGATATCTGACTGAGTAGCTGCACAAGTGTAGTCAAACTGTTGTTCATCTTTCCTGTGCCTGTAACGCTCCTTTTGTTTGGAATCAACTCGTACATCAGCTTCAGCAGGTCCTATTGTGTGTGCTTTGGACGTCAGTATTTATCTTCAAGTAATCGTTTTGTGTTTACGACGTGAGTAAGGAGTGGAGAGAGAGAGAGAGAGAGAGAGAGAGAGAGAGAGGAGAGAGAGAGAGAGAGAGAGAGAGAGAGTTCAGCTTGTTGTTGGTATGTTTGCATGCTGTGCAGCGTGTGTTTTGTGTATTGCTGGTTGTTCTTGTTTGTTTGTTTTGTACTTTAATGTGCTTCCTTGCTGACTGCAGCGCCTTGGGCATTAAGATTCTGAAAAGTAGCTGTAGCAGACATAGGTGTGGTGTACTATTAGTAACATGTAGCAGCAGTAGTAGCAGTAGTAGTAGTGACAGCAGTAGCAGCGTTAGTAGCATTAGTAGTTGTAGCAGCTGCAGTGTAGGTAGTAGTAGCAGCAGTAACAGTAGCAGTAGTAGCAGCAGCAGCAGAAGTATAAGCAGTTGTCGTAGTAGTAGTAGTGGTAATAATAGTAGTAGTAGTTGCAGCAGCAGCAGTAATAGTTGTTGTAGCAGGTGTAGTAATAGTGGTAGCAGTAGTAGTAGCAGCAGCAATGGCAGCAGTAACAATACCAGCAGCAGTATTAGTAGCAGAAGTAGTGGCAATAGTTGTCGCTCTAGTCGTAGTAGTAGTAGTAGTCGTAGTAGTAATCGTAGTAGTCGTAGTAGACGTAGTAGTCGTAGTATTAATAGTAGTAGTTGTTGTTGTTGTAGCAGCGGCAGCAGCAGCAGCAGCAGCAGCAGCAGCAGCAGTAGTAGTTGTAGTAGTAGAAGCAGAGGAAGCTGTAAAGTAGTAGCAGAATTGTATAATCCTGGATTCGGTTGTTTTCAGTTGAAACAGATTTTATTCTGTGTGTCTCTGTACACTTCATAGCTTGCTTAAAACATGTTTGTTGTTGGACTTGATAAAAGTAACAACCATATTTTATCGCTTGCTGAAACATACTTTTGATTAGAACTGATAAAGGTACAACCGCAATGCCTGTGCATCTGGTGTGTGTGTGTGTGTGTGTGTGTGTGTGTGTGTGTGTGTGTGTGTGTGTGTGTGTGTGCACGCGCGCGCGCGTGCGTGCGTGTGTGTATGCGTGTGTGTGTGTGTGTGTGTGTGTGTGTGTGTGTCTTTGAGTGTGTGTGTGTGTATCTCTCTCTCTGTGAGTGTGTTCCTTGTTGCCTGTGGTTGGTGTTCCTTAGTACTGACGTTGGTGTTCCTTGGTGCCTGTCGTTGGTGTTCCTTGGTGCCTGGTGTTCCCTGGTGGATGTCGTTGGTGTTCCTTGGTGCCTGACGTTGGTGTTCCTTCGTGCCTGTCGTTGGTGTTTCTTGGTACCTGGTGTTCCTTGGTGCCTGTCGTTGGTGTTCCTTGGTACCTGTCGCTGGTATTCCTTGGTACCTGGTCTTCCTTGGTGCCTCTCGCTGGTGTTCCTTAGTGCTTGTCGTTGGTGTTCCTTGGTGCCTGTGGTTGGTGTTCCTTGGCGCCTGTCGTTGGTGTTCCTTGGTGCCTGTCGTTGGTGTTCCTTGGTGCCTGTGGTTGGTGTTCCGTGGTGCCTGTCGTTAGTGTTCCTTGGTGCCTGTCGTTAGTGTTCCTTGGTGCCTGTCGTTGGTGTTCCTTGGTGCCTGTCGTTGATGTTCCTTGGTGCCTGTCGTTAGTGTTCCTTGGTGCCTGTCGTTAGTGTTCCTTGGTGCCTGTCGTTGGTGTTCCTTGGTGCCTGTCGTTAGTGTTTCTAGGTGCCTGTCGTTGGTGTTCCTTGGTGTTCCTTGGTGCCTGTCGTTGGTGTTCCTTGCACAAACAAGAAATCTCATCAGCGACTTCCCGAAGAGAAGACCAATTTTGGCCATTGGTATGGATGACACGTATACACAATGCATGCACCGAAAGAATGAAAGAAGGAACAACAACAAAAATAAGTGACTGATACTCGACTGAATGACACGGGAAACGACAGACTGAAGCGCATAGCAGGCAGCTCTTCAGTCGGCTCTACCCTGGTAGACAGCCCGTGGTGTAAATGATACTGGATTGTAATGCGCTTAGAGTTTGGTCTCTAATCGAGGATAGGGACTATATAAGACTCTAAAATAATAATTGTAATGCGCTTAGAGTTTGGTCTCTAATCGAGGATAGGGACTATATAAGTACTCTAAAATAATAATTACGAGAATAATAATAATAGTAATAATAATAATGATAATAATAGTAACAATAATTATAACAATGATAATGATAATAATAACATGAATAATAATGATGATGGTGATGATGATGATGATGATGATGATGATGATGATGATGAATAGTGATAACAATTGTAATGATATGAGAAGAAGAAGAAGAAGAAGAAGAAGAAGAAGAAGAAGAATATATACCCTTATATTTGAAAATTCAGGCAATCGTTGAATAAGGAATGTGGCCAGCTGTCTGTGGGATTAACAACGGACATATGGGCAAAAAAATGTTACAATGATAAGCCACGGATTTCTAGCCGAGGAAGAAAAGGGCCGAAGAGATAGAACTGAACTAGGATAGTTTACTGTACATCAGTGAGGGGTTAAGTAGGGATTTAAACCTTCATGCAGACAGACGTATGGACAGTTAGACTGCTATCGCTTCGTGTTGGAGTCAGTCCGGATATTTATGCCACAATGAAATCAGGGCAAACTTGTGTGAAAAAGTAACACCAAATCAAAACCTTGTTCTGTGAAACCTGAATATGGAAAGTCTCCTGTTTAATAACATGAACTGTACTCTGCCCAAAAGGTTTAATGAACTGAAAGTCGTTTTACACTGTTACTGATTCAAGAGAAGAGAACTCATTACAGAACTGAAGCTCAAATGGTTAGTTTATATGTAGCATGAAATCATCAGTCACCTTAAAACTGTATGGTAGATGTTCCTCTAGCCATGACTTCAGTTCTGGCAGTTGGGTCTTTGGCAACTTCACTGCCACTTTGTTACCTGAAAATAAATAAAAGAAAAGAAATCACTCACACACACACACACACACACACACACACACACACACACACACACACACACACACACACACACACACACAATTATGCTTTACTCTTACACGTTGGATCGAAGGACCTAGAAACAGAATCAGCAGCAACATGTTCCGGAAGAATGGCAAAGTGCATGAGGAGTATCAAAGAAGAAAACCCTGATCTGGCCATCATAGTCAGTAAGATGGCTCCTACATCGGACCCGAACTCATATCAAAGGGGACTTGTACAACGCACTTTTGGTGTCAGAGCTGAATGATGACAAAAACATCACCTTCATCACTCACTCCAACCTACAAGCCACCCGCTTCAACTTCCGTGATGGGCTTCATCCCACTGCTAGAGGAGCTAGCACCATAGAGGGGAATATTGGCCGGCATCTGAGGAACCTCTTCTGGGAACGGCCCCGGAAGCCAGCGCGATGTCGCCGGTACCTACGCCTCACTCCCTTCCCTGAGGATTCCTTCTACGGCTCTGCCAGGTCCAATAGGTTCAATGTCTTATACAACTGGTGACATTTTTGTTGTTTTTGTTCGGAACAAATGTAGCATACCAGACTACGTCTGTGTGTAGCTAGCTCCAATCGTGTTAAAGCAACATATTATTTTTTTTATCTGTTTAGTTATCTATTTTTTCAAACATGAAAGTTCACAACAATATAAAAATACTGCAATGGAACTGCCGCTCTCTCTATTCTAATAATGACTGTTTACGTCAATTTTTAGTGTCATCTGACTGCCACGTTCTCATATTCCAGGCTGTTAATATCAGCAAGAACAAACTACCGAGATTGGAACAGTATTACTATCCACCAGTAGTAGGTACAGATGAACATGTGATAGAGCAATTGTGCATCTTATTAAGATGAACTGTGATAGACAATTGTGCAATCTATATTCACACTGGACTACAGTATTGTGACAAACGATCACCTGTGCCTTGTGGATTACATGGGATTTTTTCATGTGCTGTAACTGTCAAGTTGCGGACTCCTTAAAAGTAAACTGTGCTTCTGTATATTTACCTAAGGGTCCAGATGAAGCAATACTGAATGGATGAAAAACATCAAGAATGATAATGGTAAATGGTTACTAGGAGGGGATTTTAAAGCACATTCTCCTTTCTGGGAAAAAGAGTGCACACAGGTCAGTAATAATAGGCATGTGGAGAATGTTGTAGACTCAGCTTTAGGTTTACTCAATGATGGTTCTTATACCAGAGTCCCTGATGTATCTACACATAGACCTACTGCTATTGATTTAACTCTGGTTTCACCTAAAATGGCTTTGTCGTGTGCATGGGAAACTAATAGTGAAACTCTTGGGAGTTATCACATACCAATTATCATTACAATTAATCAGTCCCCTAATTTTGAAGACGCTAAACCTGATGATACAGTCCCAAGATTTATTATAAAAATGCCAAATGGTCTCAATTCTGCAAAACACTTAAAGATGTAGACATAAGCTTGTCCCCAGATGATGATACTGATACAGTGTATGACATGTTCTGTACTTCTGTTCTAAAAGGGTTATGCATTCCTAAATTGAAGATTCAGGGATCTAAAGGGGGTAATCATCTTGGTAATGTTTGGTGGACTGAAGATCGCGATAAGGCAGTTAATGAGAAAAAAACCGGTTATTCAAGGACTACTTGCGCACCAAGAAAAGTCAAGATAAGAAAACGGTAGCTGATAAAATTTAAGGAAATGAAACACTATTAGTAATAGAGTTATGGAACAAGCCAAAAAGGATTATTAGGATAATTTTTGCAAAAGAAACACATTCGATCCTAAAGATAGTAGAATGGTATGGAAAGAGATAAAAATGATAAAAAATGGAATCAAACTCCCAGAATATCCTATCTTTCTTGATAACAACAAGTTCCCATCATCCACAGACAAAGCAGAAGCTTTTGTCGACCAGTTTGCTAAAGTAAGCAGGTTAGATGGGTTGTCTGAAAACCAAAGAAAATTCAGAGAGGATAAAGAATCTACCCATGTTTTTAATGATGTATCTGATAATAACACAAACGACATCAACGCCCCAATTACATTACAAGAGGTGAAAGATGCCATAGATTCTCTCCCAAACAAACAACAACAAAAAACAGCTGTTGGGATTGACGCCATTTCTAATGAAATGATTAAACATTTTCCAGACAAATTGATAAGCATTTTACTTAGCATATTTAAAAATACTGGAGCTCAGGTCATTTGCCAAAAATATGGAAAGAATCAGTAACAGTGCCGATTCAAAAGGAAGGTAAACCGGAAGAAAGTATAGATAGTTACAGACCTATTTCATTATTTTCTGATGTCTGTAAACTTTATGAAACAATTGTTTTAAATAGACTAAATTACTTTTGTGAAAAGAACAAAGTTATCCCAACAAACAAAGCAGGTTTTCGAAAGGATAGAAGTGCTATTGAACACTTGGTCAAACTTATCACTCAAATTAAACATCAGTTTTCCAGGAGAAAATGTTTACTAGCAACATTTTTTGATGTCATTAAAGCTTATGATCAAGTATGGCACTCTCGTTTGCTTTATAATCTTAAAGAGACTGGATTATCAGGAAACATATATGATTTTCTTAAAGATTTCTTAGAAAATAGATATATTAGAACGAAGGTAGGGAACGCCTATTCTACAAGAAGAAAATTACACATGGGCATTTCTCAGGGGTCCGTTATTACCCCTTTACTTTCCAATATTCTTATGTACGATTTACCCACAAAAATTACTAAAAATATAGAACTAGCCCAATATGCAGATGACATATGCATATGGATGAAAGTGACATTAAAAATGCACAGTTGTCAGATCACAAAACTTATAAAAAAGAATTAGATACCTTTTCTTCTTACATGACTGAAAATGGTTTACGAATGCCAACTGAAAAAAAACACACATGATGTTATTTAATCCTGGATCTGATCCACTTAATATGCCTTTATTTCAAGTCAACGGCATACCCGTCAAATATACAAAAATAATGAAATTCCTTGGAGTAAATTTAACATCAAAGTTATCATGGAATTTTCGTATCGAGCATATTCTAACAAAAGCTCGAAAAACTTTAAATCTATTAAAGATTATTAGCAACCATACTTGTGCTCAGGACACAGTTACTCTTTTGCGCCTTTCTACTGCACTGCACTGGTTAGATCAAAATTAACGTATGCGCAAGAGGTGTTCTTCAGTGCACCCAAATACTGAAAAAGCTTCAAAGTATTGATTCCAAAGCATATAAGACAGCCATGGGACTACCAATCCATGCCTCTTGTACAAAAGCATACAGCGCTGCTGGGATATTACCACTGGAAGAATATACGAATTTTGCATGCACCAAATGTGTTATAAGAAGTTCTACTATAGACAACTATATAGGCCCTGAAATAAATATTAAATCGGACACTGATTTTCCCAAAAGGGCTAAAAATATATCATCTCAAACGACTCTAAGAACATATACTTCCTCGATTTTAGAATCCTCAGATATCAAACTAACATCTGTTGCAAAAAGATCTATTGTGTCTCCTATCCCTCCATGGAGACTAATACGAGCACATTTTGATATTGAGCATACAGATTTAACAAAGGCTGAAAACACTAATTTGTTATTATCCAATATCAAAATGCATTTGCATGATCACTATTCCAACCATTTTAAGATATACACTAGGTCATTAATCAATGAACATGCAGGTGCGGCATACATTATCCCAGGCCTTAACAAAGAAAAGTCTTATCATCTCGGAAAAAAAAATCTATATTCACTGCTGAGTTAACTGCTATAATTATGGCTTTAAAGTTTGTTGTTGGTTACCCTCAAAATTTATTTAAAGTTGTTTTATGTGTAGATTCCAAGTCAGTTCTTACTGCAATGAAGAATTTTAGATTAAAAGTTCGACCTGAGATGATCACTGAAACAAATAATTTAGTACATTTCCTCTCAGTCAGAGACACTGAAATAACATTGCTTTGGGTGCCCTCCCACTGTGGGTTATATTATAATGAAAAGGTTGATGTTCTAGCGAAGAGAAGAGCAAAGCGATCATCAGATTCGCATTTTTTAACTTCTCTGTGTCAGTGCAAGAGTGTCATACTTTGGCAGAACAAGTACAATTTTCTCATTTTCATTCGATAGAAAGAGAAACTGGGTGTTTTGGTTTATACGATGAAATGAAAAATATTCATGAAAAGTTAAGTAAGTACGATCAAAACATTCATCGTAGACGACAGATAAGTTCCTTGATCTGTAGATGGAAATTGGATTGTTTTAAAACGAAGTATGTCAAAAACATACATTGTATATGTGGTCATAGCGTATCAACTGATTACATTCTTTTGTATAACTTAATGAAACAATTCATTCCAAATATGTCTTTACAGCCTATTCAAAATGTTTTCCTGTCAGCAAGTGAAACATATCTTTTCTTTTTGCACTTAGCTAAAAGTCCAATTGGCAAATATTTATAATAGATAACAGTCAGTGCTGAGATGGGACAGAAGTGTTATATGTTTTTTTTTCTTTTGTTCCTTTTTATCTTTGATCAAGTGGATTTTCTATCTTTGTGTTATAATTGTAGGTAAGTTAATTATGTCTAATATCACGTAATGTGGAAAGACGTAAAACAAAACAACACACACACACACATACTCTCTCTCTCTCTCTCTCTCTCTCTCTCTCTCTCTCTCTCTCTTACACACACACACACACACACACACACACACACACACACACACACACACACACACACACAACACACACACACACACACACACACACACACACACACACACACACACACATTCGTGTGCGAGCAAACATGTACACACACACACACACACACACACACACACACACACACCACGCACGCACGCACGCACGCACGCACGCACGCACGCACGCACACACACACACACACACACACACGCACGCGCACGCACGCACGCACACACACACACACACACACACACACACACACACACACACACACACACAACACACACACAAATGCGCGTGCGAGCGCGCGTACAAGCGCACCCGACCACGTTTGCACGGCTCTCTCTCTCTCTCTCTCTCTCTCTCTCTCTCTCTCTCTCTCTCTCTCTCTCTCTCTCTCTCATCATAATCGCAGCATTATGTTGCGTTTTAGATGTAGTCGGAAACATTTTACGTAAATAAAGTACAAAAAGTACGAAGAAACTGAACATGATTTGTTTAGACGGAAAACAGCCGAACTTCGGTTTATAATCTCTTACAACTACTGCTAGTACAACTACTGCTACTACCACTATTACTACTACTACTGCTACCACAACTACCACTACTAATACCATTACTACTACTACTATACTACTACTACTATACTTCCACTACTAGGCTACTACTACTACAATCACCACTACTACTACAACTATTACTACTACTACAATCACCACTACTACTACAACTACTACTACTACCACTACTACTACATACTACTATTTTCATGCCTAATGAACTGAACGCCCTTGGCATTTACAATCAGCAAGTACACGTGTCAAACTGCGAAACAAATAAACAAAACAAAACAAAACAAAACAAAACAAAAAAAAAAACTGCCAGCAGTACACGAAACGCATGCCGCACTGACTACAAGCCCTATGCCGACCTCCTCACTCCGTCCCACCTTCCACCTCCTCCTCTCCCCCCTCCTCCTCCCGTCTCGAACAAAAACGATCACCTATAGATAGAGAAACACTGGCATCCACGTGCCTATCATAGGGCCTACTCCCATCCCACGACACAACCTATTTTTGCTCAACAATCAGACGGGAAAAGGTAAGCTTTCAAAGCTGATTTGTAGAGAGGCAGAGATTCTTGGTTAATAAGTTAAATTTTCAAAGTTGATTTGCAGAGTGACAGAAATTCTTGGTTAATAAGTTAAATTTGCAATGTTGTTTTGCAGCGAGACAGAAATTCTTGGTTAATAAGTTAATTGTTCAAAGTTGATATGCAAAAAGACACAGCTTCCTTGTTAATAACTTTTTAAAACAAATCTTAGATAAATGTTAGCGAACCGCAAAAAAAAAAAAAAAAAAAAAAAAAGTGGCCAAACGAATCACAAGACAAAATACGACGCGTTTTGACCTCTTAGGTATTCTTCAGGCAAGATGCAAACAATTAGGACAATGAAAATGAACGAGCAATCACTTATCTTCAATCATTTCAGACAACACCAAACGTCACGGCCTCTGCGTCGTCTGCTTTATACAGAATCACAAGAATAGACCTACAATCCTTAGGACATCTCGGTCGGTTTGATTTTGTCGTCGCGTTTTGATTTTGTCGACGTGTGCCTCATGGTCGAATCGCGGGTTTTTTTTTCTGCATTCACGTTTGTTTTTGTGTTTCATTTTCCATTTTCGTTGTCCGAATTGTTTTGTATCTTGCCTGAAGAAGACCTAAGAGGTCGAAACGCGTCGTGTTTTGTCTTGTGATTCGTTTGTCCATTTTTGTTTTGTTTTGTTTTGTTTTTTTGCTTTGTTTGTTTGTTGTTTTTTTTGCGGTTCGCTAACATTTATTTAAGATTGGTTTAGATTTCCGCCTGCAGTCGTCTCACTTTGCAACTAGATTTTTTTTTTGTTTTAAATTCGAAGTTGATTTGCAGAGGCAGAGATTCTCTGCGGGGGGGGGGGGGGGGGGGGGGGGGGGGGGGGGGAGGAAGGGGGAGGGGGGTGATAAACAAAGAAACACAGACCAACTGTTTCAGTACGAGTAGTGAGGCAGCAGCAAAAGACGAGCAACAGACAGGAGAACAGAGAACACCTTATGGGGTAGCGCTATATATAGGAGCGACAGACAGATCAAGCAGCCACTGACGACCACTCAGACACTCAACAGTACTTAAAATTCTCACCTTCAACACTTGACCAGCGTGGTCCCCAAACACCAAACGTCACGGTGTCTATGTCGTCTGCTTATACAGAATCACTAGGATAGACCTTCAATCACTGGGACATCTCGGTTTAACTGCTTAGCTGTGTGTGCTCTTCGGCTGGGTCAAAGGTAGTCATCTATGTTGTGTGAATTGTAGAGGCACGTTCAAGCTCAGGTGTCGTATATAATACTGTCGCCGTGGAATTGTATCGCAGCGATAGCATTTCACGTGAAATATTGTTGCAGCGTCAATATTTTCTGGAAAAAATTGTCGCGCGACAACTTTTCACGAAAAATGTCCTATAGAATATTGTAGCTGTCCATAAAATACTGACATTGACTTCCGGGAATAGGCCGGAGGACGTCCGGGAAAGACCGGAGGACACTGGGAAAGACCAGAACCAAGGGCTCTGTGGGCTGGCTCCCCACTTTGCCTTAAACATGTGGCTACTAAGAATAAAAGGAAAAGATGCTCCCAGGATTCACCGAAAGGGGGAGAGAATGATGAATCCATCGGTGCTCAACCAATCATGACTGCAAATCCCAAACGGACTATGAACATGGACCAAATGGAATATCCATGTGTCTGTGGAAAGCGTTTCGCTACCACCCGTGACATGAAGATCCACAGAACAAAGATGGGATGTGTGAAGACTCATCTGAATGAGCAGCAGCGCACTGCATCAGCAGATAAGACGTCGGAAGACCAAGGCCAGGATTTAAACCACAGTGCCAAGGACATCCACGCTGTTGGTTCGGATGAGGAATTTGCACAGGCCCTCGATGCTAGGCGCCTGAAACTCAACCTGCCACGAGCAAACGAAACTGAAGATTGGGAGAAACTGGATGCAAAAATCGTCCAAAGACTCGATGCACTGATAGGGAAAAGCACCCTGGAACACAAACTAGCCACATATGGGGACATTGTGTATGCCACATGTAGAGACGCCTATGGAGCAAAACTACCCAAAGAGAAAACACCTCCAAAAAAATCCAGACGCCAAGAAAAGATGGACAAGATCAGGGTCCAAAAGAAAAACCTCAAGATGCAAATGAAGACCGCATTGCCAGCTGAAAAACAAGGCTTGGAAAAACTGTGGAAAGACCTGAAAGAAAAACACAGCGCCCTCAGCAAAGCGGAATCTGCGAGGAAGAGGAAGAGCAAAAAGAAGAAGACACAAGAGCGCTTCTTCAGAGACCCCTTCCAGTTTGCCAGAACACTGTTTGAGCAGCCAAAATCTGGGACCCTAAGTGTGGACAAAGGAGTTCTTGAGCAGCATCTGAGGAAAACATACTCTGACCCACAGAGCAAAGCACCACTCGACATTCAAGGTCTGGTGTGGCCAACCAACCCTGAGGAACAGTTCAATGGCAAGCCTCCAACGTTGGCGGAAATCAAGAAGGTGGTCGACAAAGCCAGAGCCAAATCATCACCAGGGCCAAACGGAATACCTTACCAGCTTTACAAGAAATGTCCCAAGGTGCTGGAGTGGCTCCACAGGCTGCTGCGATCGGCTTGGAGAAACCAGAAGATCAGCGGCCAGTGGATGACGGCAGATGGTGTGTACATCCCCAAAGAGCAAAACTCAAGTGACATCAGCCAGTTCAGGCCAATATCACTACTGAACGTCGAAGGGAAAATCTTCTTCTCTGTCATGGCAGCAAGGCTGACCAAGTACCTGATGGAAAACAAGTACTTGGATGTGTCAGTCCAGAAAGGTGGCATCCCAGGCGTGGCTGGCTGTGTAGAACACGCCACAATGATCTGGGACGCAATCCAAAAAGCAAAAAACAGAAAAGAGAGACCTGGACGTAGTGTGGCTTGATCTGGCAAACGCATATGGATCTGTGCCCCATGAGATGATACAGTTGGCTCTTGAGATGTACCATGTGCCAAAGAACATCCGCGACATGCTCAAGAAGTACTTCAATGGCTTCTCAATGCGGTTCTCTACCAAGGAGTACACAACAGACTGGATCAACTTGGAAGTGGGTATTGCAATGGGCTGTGCAATTTCCCCAATACTGTTCGTGCTGGCAATGGAACTCATCTTGAAAGCAGCAACAAACAACGCGAGACAAACAGACCTTGGCGATGGATACAAGATGCCTCCTCTCAAGGCCTTCATGGATGACACTACAGTGATTTCATCCAGAGAAGACGAGACACGTCATGTGCTGGAGAGGCTGGACGACATAGTTGCCTCATCCAGAATGAAGTTCAAGCCAAAGAAATCACGGAGTCTCTCACTGAGGAAAGGAAAAGTGGCCGGATCTGTGGTCTTCAGTGTTGCCAACCAGGCCATTCCAACAGTCACAGAAGAACCAGTCAAGAGCCTTGGAAGATGGTATGATGATACGCTGAAAGACACACAAAGAGCAAAAGAAACCAAGCAGATGGCGGAGGAAGGCTTGGAGACCATTGACCAGTGTGGGCTCCCTGGCAAATACAAGGTCTGGTGTCTGCAGTTCATGCTGATACCAAAGCTCCTATGGCCTCTGATGATATACGACATCTGCACCAGCATAGTGGAGGCAATGGAAGCCAAAATCAACAAGTTCACAAGGAAATGGCTTGGTGTCCCACCCTGTCTGACTGACATAGCGCTGTACTGTCGCCAAGCAAAGCTGAAACTACCACTGAAATCCATCCTGGAGGAATACAAAGCAGGGAAGATCAGACTTCAAAGCATGCTGGAGGACTCAGGAGATAAGGTGGTAGAAGCAATCAAGCCCCAGCTGAAGACAGGCAGAAAATGGAAAGTTCAAGAGGCGATGGATTCTGCAAAAGAAAGTCTCAAGATCAGAGAAATAACAGGACACACACAGACCAACAGACAAGGACTGGGGGTGACCAAAACTGAATGGTGGTCAAAGGCCAAAGGAAAAGCCAAAAGAGACATGATGATTCAGGAGATGAGAAAAGAAGAAGACCAAAAAAGACTTCAAAAAGCAGTCCAGCAGAGCCAGCAAGGGCAATGGACAACGTGGGAGAATGCACTCCAAAGAAGTCTCACTTGGAATGACATTTGGCACATGGCCCCTCTCAGGATCAGCTTCATTCTCAGATCTGCATATGACCTTCTGCCCTCAAATGCAAACCTGGTGAAGTGGGGGAAAACAGACGATCCTGCATGCCCCCTCTGCCATGAAAAACAAACAGTGGAGCATGTCCTAAGCTCATGTAAAGTAGCCCTGGCTCAAGGAAGGTACACATGGAGGCACAACCAAGTGCTCAAAGAGATTGTACAAGTAGTCTGGGCTAGTACCAACACCACAAAAGGGAAAATCAGGACTCCAAAAGCACCCACAACATTCTTCACGGCAGGAGGCAGCAAATCATGGCCAAGAACAACAGTGCCACTCGAAACATGCAGGCAGAGTCTGCTGGACGGGGCAGATGACTGGGAGTGCACTGCAGACCTCCCAGAATGGAAGAGTCACCCAGAGATCATCAGCAAGAGTGGCATGAGACCAGACATAGTAGTCCACTCTAAGTCAACCAAGCAGCTGATCATGATCGAGCTCACGGTGCCATATGAGAACAGAATGGAGGCAGCTCAAATCTACAAGACTGAAAAGTATGCTGATCTGGCAAACAGCCTGAGGAGAGAAGGCTATCAGGTCAAAGTCCTCACTGCAGAAATTGGAGCTAGGGGATTTGTAGGAACGTCTGCATACAGCCTCATGAAACAGCTCTCAGTTGCAGGGAAGGAAAAAACCAGAGCCCTGAAAGCAATGGCAGAAGCGGCAGAGAGGTGTTCAAGCTGGATCTGGTCAAGGAGGAACAAAAGTGAACTTCATAAGGCTTAATTTCCCTACAAATATCAGGTGTCCCTGTGGCTCAGTGGTTAAAGCGCGAGTCATTAAGTGGAAAATGAGCATGTCCAGAGGGTCATGGGTTCGAATCCCAGCCATGGCTCGTCCCAAGATGGGAAAAAAAAGGGGCAGCAGAGGGACATCCGGAGTCATGAACCGGGTGTGGCCCAACCCCCCTAGAGTGTCAGGAGATAAGGGCCGAAACACTTGCTTGAAGGGGGCTTCTCTTCTGAGGACTCTCTGCTGCCACGCTCTCCACGAGTTTCTTTCTACTGTCGCTCGAAATTTTGCGACAGCTTTTTGCGACAGGACACTGTGAAATATTGTAGTCAGTGAATGCTGTCGCTTGCGACACATTTTCACGTGAAATCTTACTGCTAGAGTTAACATTTCCTGTGAAATATGGTCGCAGCATTAATATTTCACAGCGACGATTCTTTCTGTAAAGTGAAAAAAACGTCGCCGCGGTTGAGCGTCAAAATATCACAGAAAATAATGCAGCCTGCCATTGAATAAAAAAATTGTCGCAAGTGATTTTTTATCATAAAATGTTTTTGACGAAAGTCAAATTTCCATTCGCGCGCGCGCGCGTGTGTGTGTGTGTGTGTATGTGTGTGTGTGTGTGTGTGTGTGTGTGTGTGTGTGAGTGTGTGTGTGTGTGTGTGTGTGTGTGTGTGTGTGTGTGTGTGTGTGTGTGTGTGTGTGCTGTGAAATGTGATGTTTTTATCAATATCGTAGGCCTAGAACATTCAGCACAACGAAAGTAGGGGAAGACTGGGTAAGTTTGAACCTCTGAGAAATGCAGCCCTACCTCCTTCACTAATTTTACTTCACTCAAGGTTAATTATTTGTAAAGCTTACCATAAGAGCTTCATATAGTACAGCCATCAAATGGCTATCTTTATTTTAAAAAGTTCTATATAAGAAATTGTAAAATTCTTAAAGAAAAGGAAGCCCACTTTAGACATCATTTCGGGTTAAATGGGCCAGGGAGTGGTAAATATTGGGCCACGGGCCTATATTAACAGACACGCAAACCAATATTTTTTGTCTGTTGGCCATATAAGATGCGTGAGCTTGTTCGATAATCCATTTAAAGGCACCTAAGGTCTCAACACATTCATAAACTAAACTTAAAGAGTAAATGATAATCCCTAATTGTCAGAACAGAAACACAAACATCATAGAGTCTAAAAGCTAATACAAGCCAAATCGCAGAACAGACAGTTTCAGTTGTCTCTTCAGGAAATGTTGAACTTTTCAGAAAGTTCAAAAGCGCGAAGTACTCGCCGGGTTGCATTCCACTGTATTCATAAGCAGTAGCCATCGTGGAAAACAAAATGGTACAGACGAAATTATTGTCTTACAGCATTTATAGCATATCGTTGATTCTGATAGCTTGTCAGTCATTAAGCTCAAATATCCAATCACATTTCTTTTCCCCAAACGTTTTTAAGCCTGCCACTTCCTCCCAGCAACTCCTTTTATTTGATAAATTATCGTATCTAACTAGCCGCAATACTTAAACATTCAAAGATTTTGGTCAACAGAAATGACTGTTGTCTCTAATTTCAAAGCAAGGAAAGATCAGATGTTGCAGAGTCACTGTCTTTGATGCCTTTCAACAGTCACAGAATACACAAACAAGTTCAAAAAGTTCCAAATCGTTTGAAATTCGCTGACGTCATATTTTCATTTTTATTGTATTCTCTCTCTCTCTCTCTCTCTCTCTCTCTCTCTCTCTCTCTCTCTCTCTCTCTCTCTCTCTCTCTGTATATGTGTGCGTGCGTGTGTATTCCCGTATTTGTAAAAGCCATATAAACATACGCCGAGAAACTGACGGACGTTAGAAATTATGCTTTACTTTTTCTACACACACACACACACACACACACACACACCACACACACACACACACACACACACACTGCCGACAAAGCTGGATGTTGAACCTCTCAAATCTTGCGGTAGAAGACAGAACCGAAATTTTCAAAAGATGAAGTTCCTTTTGACCAAGATCAAAGACACGTGTTCGTTTTGTGGTGCCGCGAAGTTAAGAAGTAAAAAGATCACATAGTCCAATAAGATCGAAGCGGTTAGATAGCTAATAACGCTAATTTCTCAAATATCATTGTCATAATTATTTCTCTTTGTTCGTCGTACACTATTTAGGCCTATTAATAATGAACTGCCCAAAAGCTGCAACTTGTAATATGTATACTATAATGCCATGGAACTATTACACATCATTTTCTTTTTTTCTTTTTTGTTTCTTCTTTAAAATAAGATCTAAATCAGAAATTCGGAGACATTTGAGGTAGAAGGAAAGGAGTTTTAAGAGTTGGGTGTAGCATGTAATGAATTAGGATATCCCTAATATAAGAG
>CM065721.1:68617111-68624611 GCA_033310375.1 Conus canariensis
ATTGTAAGCCTGCACTTGTTTTCCCCCACTACTTAATTGTTCAGCATTATATTGTTTGGTCAATCAGTGGGTGATTGCATCTCTTAGGAGATCCAAGTAAAAGTTGTTCTGTACAATTCTTAGCCACTCACAATGCTTGGGTTATTGAACAGCAGAGCTGACCACTCAGACTGTTCCATATCTTTTGATCTCCCTTGCATCCTTGAATGGATCCTCAAGCATAGGCTCAAAGATTGTCCCCTATTTTTTATACTGTTAGAATAATACTTTTAGTTTTTCAGCAACTTTTTTCCTCTCCACACTTTCGTTTTGTTCCATTTACTACTTTTCGCTGGCTGCTTTGAGGGTGCTGTTGGATTCTTTTTTGAACCCTTGGTGGTGAGAACACCACAGAATTATGGACTGTGGTGTGTCTCTATTTGACACCAAGAGCATAGCCACAACCAGCCGTGTCTCCCTGATGAGTCCGATCCAGCAGACGAAAGGCCTAGGAGTAGGCAATACAAATAGATGTGCCTTCAAGAGGGATTACTATGGTTCCCTCAGGCAGCTAGTGAAGGGTTTCTCATATTTATAATACATTCCCCATTTTCTTCATCTTCAACTATTTTTTTTTCTAAAAGTTTAAATCTTTGCTAAGTCATTACTAAACGACTGAAGAATTGTAAGCCTGCACTTGTTTTCCCCCACTACTTAATTGTTCAGCATTATATATATATATATATATATATATATATATATGAATTGTGTATAATTATCGTCTATATAAACCTTTGCACTCTAGGGTAATGCCTTCAGTTCAATTTTGATGTGTATATATATATATATATATATATATATATATATATATATATATGTACATATATAGATAGATAGATGTGTGTGTGTGTGTGTGTGAGAGAGAACTGTTGTCAACTGATACTGGGATTTCTTCCCCCCCCCCCCCTTTTTTTTTTTTTCCCTTAAATTCAAGTGATTGATGTTCCTTGTTTATCCCGTAGCTGTGGTCGGGTATTGTCGTGATCTGTTGTTTTGATCAGTGACGAATAAAGTTTCTCTGAGGAAGGCAAGACTGTCGAAACGTAAGAGGAAAATGTACAACTTGTTGTGTTGTCTTTCTTTGCTGTGATCGATATATATATATATAATATATATATATATATATATATATATATATATATATATATATATATATATATATATATATCTCAGTACAAAGAAAAACCAGGGATCAAAATGTAACTAATGGCAATACCCTCGTGTGCGAAAGTTTTATTCAAACGCAGTGACAAATTCTTTATCGATACAATGTTGGATGGTGAAAGCAATAGACTCAACCAACCACCGCATGCATGGATGAATGCTAAATTTTCCTGGAAACAAATCTTTTCTTCAATCCACTGTTAAGCTGGACATGAAAAGACTGAATAGGTTTCATCCTCCAGAGTAGATGTACACAGTGGACATGGTAACTGCAAGTAGTTCTGGCATACCCTAAAGACTGTGAACAATGATAAAACCGCAAAACATTTGTTACTGACTCATCTTCCGAACAACTTCAGTGGCATTACACCCTCCCCTCCCCCCACCACCCCCCTGCCACTCATTCCGGCTGCACGTGCACAACTACACTTAGGCCTGTCTTGCCGTACTCCAGGCAAAGGCAATCCACAGTCAACAGTCACTCTCAAGTCGTCATGAGGCAACCCACCTGAGGAGACACTGCACTGGTGTTCCTTGGTGCCTGTCATATCCGCCACCTACCAAGCCACCTGCTGACGACAATAACTGCTTACTTGTAGAGCCAGCGTAAATGAGTCCCCTCCCCTTCTACAAAGCGCCGTCACGACCGTTCAACGACAATCCACATGATACAGTGACCTCGACAATAATTCACCATGGGCGTAGACGACCGTTCAACGACAATCCACATGATACAGTGACCTCGACAATAAGTCACCATGGGCGTAGACGACCGTTCAACGACAATCCACATGATACAGTGACCTCGACAATAGTTCACCATGGGCGTAGACATGGAGAGGACATCAAAACTGAGGTCACCGTGAGAGCAGGACGTGAAGGGCCACAGAATTTAGAACTTTTTAAAAAAGTGCTGATTGATGAGGATGAGGATGATGGAGAAGCATTCCATTTGGAGTTTGAGTGTCTACATTTAAGTACGTTTAAAAGCATACCCGTCTATCTGAACTATTTCTAATGCTGCTTCTTTAAAAAAAATATTGCAGAGGTGAATTTGCTTTAAATTGTACTTGGCATATAGTAATTAACAACAACAAAAAAACAGTTCGGCCGAATTATTCTAAGGTTTATGCAATGTTCCCACTAAAGCTACTGTCAGGTCAAAAACTCTTTCAGTCTAAGGGTGAGCGAGTAGAAGGGTAGGCGGACAGATCGAAGGTACCCTTGGAAAAAGAAGGGGAGGAGGGATGCGATCGGATAAAGTGATGGGTGAGGGGAAGATGCGTGCACGTGCATGTCTGTGTGTGTTTATCTCAGCGGGTTGCATGCTTTGCAATTAATGAATATTAATGATTGATTAGATACATCACTGTTTAAATAGATGAATATGCTTTAGCAAGCACGTGGTTTTGTAATTTCAAATCGGAAATGCATCGTCTAAAGTGAAAAGGTGTGATATTTGCACGTGCCCGTTTCCATCTTGCTGTAACCTAGAGCGGGAAAGTACTGTGGGCACGTGTATATATTCACTCCAAGCGGTGTTTCTGGACCCTGCCTCAAATCGCTCAGTAAAGGAATGATTGTGGAGCAAGATAAGGTGTAGTCCTGCCTCTGGTCCAGTTTTACTACCCTCTCAGATTCAGGTTCAATGTGCTTCGATCGATGCGTTTCCTTTCTTGGGATTAATAATTTTCAAAAGTGGAAAAGATTTTGGAACAGAGAAGAAGATCTGTTGAGATTTATTCCCCGCTAGTGACAAACAAGTAGGGTAAGTATTGCTCATATGATGAAATCAATGCACGCCCATTAATCCAAACAAACGCTGCTTCCGACGTCGAATCCCCTAGCAGACATGACAGCACAGAGCACACAGAACAAAGAAGGATTATTGAGAAATACTTACAGTCTAGGCGATTTCAATTCTGTCATACATTGATACGGATAGTCTTCAGCAAATAATACGATGAAATATAATCCATGGTCTATTTGTGTATGTTTGTCAAATCTGATTATGGCTAATGATTCAGTTATCTGCAAATTAAATGTTGACAAACATTTTTCATTTATTAAGTACACCACCAGCGTTTCCCAAAAACGTTGAATAATCGCACTGTGCCAAAACGTATGAGTAATATTATCCTTAACTATATTATCCTTAACAGAAAGTACATCCATCACTGGTCATAACACCCAATTTCTTTAATACAAATGAGTTGGTGTCCTCTTCTTGCCTGGGTCAGAGAATGCCTTACTTAGGATATTTACCGGGAAATGGATCTTGTGTCAATTTCTTCAAAACTGTATTTGAAGGGGATTCATGTAGGTTAAACGCACAGCCGTCTATTCAGTTCTCAAAAAAGGCGTTATTGTGACCACACACACACACAAATCAATGAAATATACGTTACTACCAGATTACCACCAGATTTCATTTGGTCATATAAACGCGAACTTTTTCCCAAACAATATTAGTTTTTAAATGGCTGAGTGGAAACATACTGACAAGATGGGGTCAAGCAAGTCACTAGCACAGTTGCTAACAACTATTTCACTCACACCATATATAGAAACAGTCACACATTACCTTGAACCCCAACGACGCATGCAAATTCTGTGAAGTTACATTGTATTCTTCTATGCAAACATAGACATCATCTCCCTGGTCGAAATACTTCTGACTGAGCTGAGAAACGATGACCTTGGCGTAACCCCTTTTGCGGAATTCAGGATTCACGTACAATAGTCCCATGGTGCCGTCAGACATCCCCATCATGTGTCCCACGTGCTGCCCGTTGTTCAACGCCAGACACACAGATGGGAAGCGCTGAACCAACTCTTCGATGTAGGATTCTGGCACCTTTTCGTTATGTCTCCAAGTGGAGTGTATGATGCTGATGTCAGCGCCGGAAATGGGCCGAAACTTCATTCCCTCTGGAACGGGTCTGTTGATCATAAAAAAAAGAAACAGATGGATAGATAGATTGAAAGAAAGATAGACAGACAGACAGACAGACATACAAATAGATAGATAGATAAATAGACAGACAGACAAATAGATAGATAGATAAATAGACAGACAGACAGAAAGATAGATAGATAGACAGATACATAGATGGATACACAAATAGTTCGTCCGAGAGTAGGTTAGAAAGTTGGTTAGTTAATTAGTTACAGATAGATAGATAGATGGATCGATAGAGAGGTCAACAGATAAATAGATAGACAGATAGACAGATACATACATAGATGGATAGATAGATAAAGATAGAGAAATCGATTGATCGATAGATAGAGAGATAGAAAGATTGATAGATAATAGACAGACAGACAGACAGACAGATAGATAGATATATAGGTAGATAGATAGATAGATAAATAGATAGATAAATAGATAGATAGATAGACAGATAGATAATGTCTTCAAACATGATCTTGCGCCATACTTCTGGGCTTGGACAGATTTCATTCAATACACTCTAAAAATATTTATATTTGGAATATCAGTGCATAGTTCAAGATATCCACAAAAAAGATAAACGTGAAACAAAATGTCCGTTGTGCAGATCTGCCACTAATGATGAAATTCACACTGTTATTTGTTGTCCTGTGTTTGATGATTTGAGACACAATTTAATCCACCCAAAATATTAAACTCCCAACGATTTCAAATTTAATTTACTTTTAGCATCACAAAACACACAGATCGTTAGATATCTTCCTATATATCTTTATAAAGTATTTAATTAAGCGACGAGGAATGGTCATATCTTGAACTACCAAATTTGCTTCTCCCTTGAAGAGAATTTCAGTGAATGATATTGTGTACGAACTGGTGTTATGTTGTTCTTTTCATTTTTTTTTTCTCCTTGTTTCCTCTGTAAGCTGACGAAACGCTTCAAGGTTGTCTTTAAATTTTTGTTTTTAAGCAGATGATGGACTGACGCTATCATGTCAATTTGTCTTCTTTTATTGATCCTCAATGTTCACACCCCTTCAAATGGGGTTTTGGCCTTCCTGGATAAAATTCCGCTCTGCTCTCTTCTGTGCTAGCTCTCTCTCTCTCTCTCTCTCTCTCTCTCTCTCTCTCTCTCTCTCTCTCTCTCTCTCTCTCTAACGGACATTTACATCTACTTGCAAAGTGAGGCAACTACAGGCGGAAATCTAAACAAATTTTAAATGTAATTTATAGCGAACCGCCAAGAAAACGTAGACAAACGAATCACAAGACAAAACACGACGCTTTTAGACCTCTTAGGTCTTCTTCAGGCAAGATACAAAACACCCGGGACAACGAAAACGAGCGAGCAATCATTTATCTTCATTTACTTGGGCGCAAGATGGGCGTTGACATTTACACGTGTGCACGCGCACACGCTCTCAGACACACTCTTCTTACAGCCTGTGTGAACAGTGTAAGCGACATGTCACTCACATGGGTTTCAAATCTTGTGGGGTTGCTTTCATCAGCGCGCAGGGGTATGGTGTGACAGATTTCTTCATCTCTTGTGACAATGCCATAATTGATTCCTTCATGGCGTCTGCCACAGCTGGAGAAAAAAAAAATGTAATTTCAAATTAAATTGTAGTAGCACCAGGGAAAAGAAACCAGGAGGGAACCGAGTAGCAGTAAGAGTTATAAAATCTATGACATTTTATTGATGGAGGATATGTATATTCACAGCAAAATGAGTGTTTTGAATATTTCAAATCTAGTCTTTAATCTTGGTTACGTTATTAATTGAATAATGTCAGTTAATTAGAAACGACCAGTGGGTGGAGTTATTCATTCAGGGTAAGTATAGACTGCGTAATTTTTTTCTTGCCCAAATTAATTAAATCTTCATTCACAAATGAGCCACACGTGTCTAGCTTTCCCAAGAGAAACAGAAAGATAGATTCCATGTCATGCACCACTCACAGTGAAACATGTTCATTTAGAGTGTCGGGACTTGCATGATGTGAGACATAAACACTTTATAGCAAACTCCATACAAAATCTTGTTCAGAGATGCCCCACCTGCTGTAATCTTTGAATTTCTGAAAGAGGTCAACATTTTTCATCTGATCTAAGATTTTACAGAGGAAAGATTTTTGAAAAAAATTGCTGTGTGTTTTTAGAAGATGTATTTTATAGGGTTGTGTGAATGAGGTTTTTTTAATTTTTTAAATGACTTGTGATTTGACTTCAATGCGTTAACAGCCCTGACATGGCCCTTTGCGGTCGGCTGGGCTATATGCAACATTTCATTACCTTACCCTCACTTATCAGACCTTGTCGAGTTTACAGACACTACGGTCCAAAATATCGCAGACAGAAATCGGAAACGTGCGTCTATAGATTTTTGTAATTCAGTTTATTTTTGACATTCTGCAGTAAGTAAGAAATAAGAACCTGTCAAACCTACCGATTTCTTGTATATTCACTAAAACTATCAAGTTTTGGGACGCTACACGAGAAATGTCGAAAATAGGAAACCACACACACACACACACACACACACACACACACACACACACACACACACACACATTCAGAGAGACAGAGAGAGAGAGAGAGAGAGAGAGAGAGAGAGAGAGAGAGAGAGAGAGAGAGAGAGAGAGAGAGAGAGATCATTGACCAAATTCGAAAACCTAAAAAAAAGTCGTAGCGTTTGCGAACATACGAACGTTTCAATCCCTTTAGATTCACAATTATCCAACGTCAAACAACCGTAAATGTGACTTTGGGGCGACACACTCTAACCCATTTGGAGGGACCAATGGCCCGCAGGAACATATCACTTTCGTGGTCCTGGACTGTATTTAACTGTGCTTATTTCCAGGAAATCTGAACAACTTCACTGCCAATGAATGGATAGATAGGTAAGTGCACTAATCATGTACAAATTCAATATCAGCCGATGAGTGTAAACAAGAATAACGATATAAACAACAAGAACATCAACCACCACCACCACCACCACCACCACAACAACAACAACAAGAACATCAACAACAACAATAACAACATCATCAACAACAACAACGACGATGACGACGACGACGACGAAAACAGCAACAACTACAGAAACCATCACAACCACCACCACCACACCACATCAGTAACAACAACAACAACAACAACTCAAGAAACAACTACCACCACCACCACAATAACTACAAAAACCATCACAATCACCACCACTACAATAACAATAACAACAACAACAACAACAACAACAACAGCAGCAATCACCACAACCACCACCACAACCGTCACCACCACCACTACTACAATAACAACCACAATCACCACCA
>CM065721.1:68629611-68644611 GCA_033310375.1 Conus canariensis
AAGACGCAAAAAGAGGGCAGGGCGGGGTGCGGACGGGAGAAGTAAGAGCTGAAGAAGAGGTTATTAAAGTGTGAAAGTTAAATTTCACTAACTTCATGTGGGCTTTGTGAGCGAAATTATTAGTTGAGTTTGTCTGTGACCCACCTTCGTTTTCTGACTGACATTCATCAGAAACCTGGTGTAGTGCCCCAGAATGACCCTCACCCCAAGTTAACTCCATGAAGATATTCTGGTGCAGGTTTGAAATGACCCCAGTTGTGAATTAGCCTGAGACGATTCCAAACCCATTACCTGAAATGACTTTATAACCCTGCCCCCCCCCCCTCACACACACACACACACACACTCACTTTTTTTAAAAATCAACATTTTACAGAAATTTAATAAAACTCACAATTAAGTGTATTGTTGGGGTGAAAATAAGGTGGATCTAACGTTGGTCATACCCAAACCTAGGTCTTCAGAGCACTTCATGGTGATCCAGTGTGGGCCGGTATCTTTTCAACTTCAACACTCTTTCAGAATAATACCAGATCAACTCTCCACAAACACATATGAAGTGCATCAAAAGCCAGATAAAAGAACCTCTAGAGAAAAGCCAGTCCAAGAAGTAGCAATAGCCTCAATATAACTGCCTTGGAGTCGTCTCACCTTTTTTTTAATGACATATGGTGGAGTCGGTGTGTTTCTGCTCTCTGATAAAGTCTTGATCTCCCAATCTTTTTTTCAAATCGAGTGAACGGGAGTATCTTGGGGTTTTTTGTACGTCCATAACAGCCGGATGGGCGGGGATGTGGTCTAGAGTGGTATCCTCGTGGTTCATCTCAGAAAGCCTGCATGAATACTGTCTAGCATTAAGTTCACTACTTTGGGGGAGATGTTTTGGCGATTAAAAGAAAAACGAAGTCGTCAGTGGCTTTGGACTAAATTCGATTTTTTTTTTCCTTCAGAAATTTGTTGTGGCAGTGGGCAAACGTTCGGACTAAGGCATGAACGTACTCTCACACCGAGTGCCTTAATATTCTCAGCCTCAACATTCTATTTTCCAGAAACGCAAGCTTCTGGAGAAAAAGGGGTGGAAGTGTCAAGGGTTAGGGCATCAGAGGATTTTTCCTGACTCTCAGCACAACTCCATGTTGTCAGCGCGTTTTGTTTCGGGATTTAGAGTGTTTGCTTGTTTGCTTAACTGTCCGAAACATCTGTGAAGGAATGTTGAGAAAACAAAGCAGGTGGTCCCTTGGTGGCAGTGTGCATGTGCTGACTTGGACAAGACAAATGGTGCTTGGTACATCATCAGCATCCACAGTGACACACTATTTTCTCCCATTAATGATCCCCCCCCCCCTCTCCGACTCCCATCACCACTGCACAGGCAGGATCTGTAGGATGTTTTCAGTTGTGAATTGTGCAAGTACATGTGGGCATGCCTGCACACACAAACACAACACACCCACACACACACACACACACACACACACACACACACACACACACACACAATCGCGCCCGCTCACACATGCTCCCACTTGCAGAGAAATGTATACATACAAATGAAAGATTTCCTTTTAATGAAGAAAAACAAGTTAACATTTCTTCTTTGTCCAGACTAAAGGAAAACAATTTCAAAAAAATTACAAAAGAAAGTAAATACCAGCATATTTAAAATCTAGAATTAGAAATAACAAAAAAATGAGGTAAATCAGTCTGTACAATGAAATGATTACATACATGAACAAAATTTTGAAAAAATCTTTTCAAAGTGACAATGAAGGATAGAAGGGCAAAACGTACGAGAAGACGAACGAATTGACGATTATCTTGTTATGAAAAAGAAAAATAACAGAGAGGCGTTTTCCTTGCTGCTCCAGGTTATTGTGAGATAAATAAAAACGTAAAAAAAAGGAAAGAAAACGAAATGTATTAAAAGGGGCTATGAAACTTTGGCAAGATAATCATCGAAAATTCTATTTTTACAACACTTTAAACGTACAGAAATCTTCTTTACATATAATGATTCAGAACAGCGTGGTATAAAGCAAAGACACAGATAGGGCAGTGGAGAGAGAGAGAGAGAGAGAGAGAGGAGAGAGAGAGAGAGAGAGAGAGAGAGAGAGAGAGAGAGAGAGAGGAGAGAGATAATTTTCAATCAGATAATCAACATTCTGTTTGGACCTCAACAACAATAAAAACAATGATCATGGATATCAGCTCTACATTTTTACGAATACGAAGCAAATCAATGAACCATCTTCTAAGTAATGGCAAAGGTTCTGCACAAGTACAATGACAAATTATGCATTATTACATGTTAAATGACAAAAATTAAAAAAGCACAAACTAAATATTCATGAATGTGCGCTATATTTTCTTGGAATTAATCATTCAATCATTATAAGTTGCATACGAAATTGGATGTCATCCTCCAAGTAAATGGACATAATACCGGCAATTCAGCGCTTCATGCATACTTTAGAAGTCTGTGAAATAGACAGAAGCCAGAAATGTTAATTTAGTCAGGGTCTTGTAAACGAATGTATGCCCTTTAATAACTGTGTTTAAATGCCCTTAGAATGTATCCGGCCATTCCTGCCATCTGCAATTAGTACTTCTGTCTAATTTTGGTTACATTAAAACAGATTGTACACCCCTTGATTCTCTCGACTGATATAAAACCTATTTTTGTAAGGTTGCATGAACATTTGCAGCCCAAGTACGCTTCCATATTTCGTCATGAGGACATACATAACATTCTGTATGCCATTTTAATGTACAGTACACAAAAGTGTAAGTATATGGGATATTTGCCCAGTTGGCCATACGAATAAATCGTTGGGCGCAAGTGATCATCATTCCATATCCATCTTGCGCCCAATTTGAGGAGATCAGTGATTGCTCGTGCTTCGCTTTCATTGGCTTGAATGTCGTTTGTCTTGTCTGAAGAAGACCAAAGAGGTCAAAACACGTCGTGTGCTGTAATTTGTCCCCCTCTTTCGTTCGGCGGTATAGTAACTTTTCTTTTAAGTTTGACATTTTGTCATGTGGTTGGAAGTTGACTGTGTGAGCGTTGTCATACTGAGAGCAAATTTTATTAGGGGTCATATGGCTCTATCACGGACAACACATAGCCTGATCTCTTTGTGTGATGTGAGTATGGTGATGTTGTCATGCTGATAGCAAATTTCATTTGGGATCATATGCTCTAACACGGACAACACATAGCCTGATCTCTTTGTGTGATGTGAATATGGTAATGTTGTCATGCTGGTAGCAAATTTCATTTGGGGTCATGCGGCTCTAACACGGACAACGCATAGCCTGATTTCTTTGTGTGATGTGAATACGGTGATTTTGCCGGGCTGTTCCGTGGTGGTGTTCTATTCTTACTTTGCTTGTCTCTGGGTTAGACTGCTTCATTTAGGCACTCCACTTCGAAATAGTTTGCAACCCACCTCAAGAGACACTGCGCTGGTGTTCCTTGGTGCCTGTCGTTGGTGTTCCTTGGTGTCTGTCGTTGGTGTTCCTTGGTGTCTGTCGTTGGTGTTCCTTGGTGTTCCTTGGTGCCTGTCGTTGGTGTTCCTTGGTGTTCCTTGGTGTCTGTCGTTGATGTTCCTTGGTGCCTGTCGTTGGTGTTCCTTGGTGTCTGTCGTTGGTGTTCCTTGATGCCTGGTGTTCCTTGGTGCCTGTCGAGGGTGTTCCTTGCTGCCTGACGTTGGTGTTCCTTGGTGTTCCTTGGTGCCTGTCATTGGTGTTCCTTGGTGTTCCTTGGTGCCTGTCGTTGGTGTTCCTTCGTACCTGACGTTAGTGTTCCTTGGTGTTCCTTGGTGCCTGTCGTTGGTGTTCCTTGGTACCTGGTGCTCCTTGGTGCCTGTCGTTTGTGTTCCTTGGTGCCTGTCGTTGATGTTCCTTGGTGCCTGTCGTTGGTGTTCCTTGATGCCTGTCGTTGATGTTCCTTGGTGCCTGTCGTTGGTGTTTCTTGGTACCTGGTGTTCCTTGGTGCCTGTCGTTGGTGTTCCTTGGTGCCTGACGTTGGTGTTCCTTGGTCCCTGTCGTTGGTGTTTCTTGGTACCTGGTGTTCCTTGGTGCCTGTCGTTGGTGTTCCTTGGTACCTGTCGCTGGTGTTCCTTGGTACCTGGTGTTCCTTGGTGCCTGTCGCTGGTGTTCCTTAGTGCCTGTCGTTGGTGTTCCTTCGTGCCTGTGGTTGGTGTTCCTTGGCGCCTGTCGTTGGTGTTCCTTGGTGCCTGTGGTTGGTGTTCCTTGGTGCCTGTCGATGGTGTTCCTTGGTGTTCCTTGGTGCCTGTCGTTGGTGTTCCTTGGTGCCTGTCGTTAGTGTTCCTTGGTGCCTGTCGTTGGTGTTCCTTGGTGCCTGTCGTTAGTGTTCCTTGGTGCCTGTCGTTGGTGTTACTTGGTGCCTGTCGTTAGTGTTCCTTGGTGCCTGTCGTTGGTGTTCCTTGGTGTTCCTTGAGGCCTGTCGTTGGTGTTCCTTGGTACCTGTCGTTGGTGTTCCTTGGTGCATGTCGTTAGTGTTCCTTGGTGCCTGTCGTTGGTGTTCCTTGGTGTTCCTTGGTGCCTGTCGTTGGTGTTCCTTGGTACCTGTCGTTGGTGTTCCTTGGTGCCTGTCGTTGGTTTTCCTTGGTACTTGGTGTTCCTTGGTGCCTGTCGCTGGTGTTCCTTGGTGCCTGACGTTGGTGTTCCATGGTGCCTGTCGTTGGTGTTCCTTGGTACCTGACGTTGGTGTTCCTTGGTACCTGGTGTTCCTTGGTACATGTCGTTGGTGTTCCTTGGTACCTGACGTTGGTGTTCCTTAGTGCCTGTCGTTGGTGTTCCTTGGTACCTGACGTTGGTGTTCCTTGGTGCCTGTCGTTGGTGTTCCTTGGTGTTCCTTCGTGCCTGTCGTTGGTGTTCCTTGGTACCTGACGTTGGTGTTCCTTGGTATTCCTTGGTGCCTGTCATTGGTGTTCCTTGGTACCTGACGTTGGTGTTCCTTGAGGCCTGTCGTTGGTGTTCCTTGGTGCTTGTCGTTGATGTTCCTTGGTGTCTGTCATTGGTGTTCCTTGGTGCCTGTCGATGGTGTTCCTTGGTGTCTGTCGTTGGTGTTCCTTGGTGCCTGTCGTTGGTGTTCCTTGGTGCCTGCCGTTGGTGTTCCTTGGTACCTGACGTTGGTGTTCCTTGGTACCTGTCGTTGGTGTTCCTTGGTGCCTGTCGTTGATGTTCCATGGTGCCTGTCGTTGGCGTTCCTTGGTGCCTGTCGTTGGTGTTCCTTGGTACCTGTCGTTGGTGTTCCTTGGTACCTGTCGTTGGTGTTCCTTGGTACCTGTCGTTGGTGTTCCTTGGTGTTCCTTCGTGCCTGTCGTTGGTGTTCCTTGGTACCTGACGTTGGTGTTCCTTGGTACCTGTCGCTGGTGTTCCTTGGTGCCTGCGGTTGGTGTTCCTTAGTACCTGACGTTGGTGTTCCTTGGTTCCTGTCGTTTGTGTTCCTTGGTGCCTGGTGTTCCTAGGTGCCTGTCGTTGGTGTTCCTTGGTGCCTGACGTTGGTGTTCCTTGGTGCCTGTCGTTGGTGTTTCTTGGTACTTGGTGTTCCTTGGTGCCTTTCGCTGGTGTTCCTTGGTGCCTGACGTTGGTGTTCCATGGTGCCTGTGGTTGGTGTTCTTTGGCGCATGTCGTTGGTGTTCCTTGGTGCCTGTCGTTGGTGTTCCTTGGTGCCTGTCGTTGGTGTTCCTTGGTGTTCCTTGGTGCCTGTCGTTGGTGTTCCTTGGTGCCTGTCGTTAGTGTTCCTTGGTGCCTGTCGTTAGTGTTCCTTGGTGCCTGTCGTTGGTGTTCCTTGGTGCCTGTCGTTGATGTTCCTTGGTGCCTGTCGTTAGTGTTCCTTGGTGCCTGTCGTTAGTGTTCCTTGGTGCCTGTCATTAGTCTTCCTTGGTGCCTGTCGTTGGAGTTCCTTGGTGCCTGTGGTTAGTGTTTCTTGGTGCCTGTCGTTGTGTTCCTTGGTTTCTTGGGCCTGTCGTTGGTGTTCCTTGGTATTGTCGTTGGTGTTCCTTGGTGCCTGTCGTTGGTGTTCCTTGGTGCCTGTCGTTGGTGTCCTTGGTGTTCCTTGGTGCCTGTCGTTAGTGTTCCTTGGTGCCTGTCCTTGGTGTTCCTTGGTGTTCCATGAGGCCTGTCGTTGGTGTTCCTTCGTTCCTGTCGTTGGTGTTCCTTGGTGCATGTCGTTAGTGTTCCTTGGTGCCTGTCGTTGGTGTTCCTTGGTGTTCCTTGGTGCCTGTCGTTGGTGTTCCTTGGTACCTGTCGTTGGTGTTCCTTGGTGCCTGTCGTTGGTTTTCCTTGGTACTTGGTGTTCCTTGGTGCCTTTCGCTGGTGTTCCTTGGTGCCTGACGTTGGTGTTCCATGGTGCCTGTCGTTGGTGTTCCTTTATACCTGACGTTGGTGTTTCTTGGTACCTGGTGTTCCTTGGTACCTGTCGTTGGTGTTCCTTGGTACCTGACGTTGGTGTTCCCTGGTATTCCTTAGTGCCTGTCGTTGTACAATATTCTATAGGACATTTTTCGTGAAAAGTTGTCGCGCGACAATTTTTTTCCAGAAAATATTGACGCTGCAACAATATTTCACGTGAAATGCTATCGCTGCGATACAATTCCACGGCGACAGTATTATATACGACACCTGAGCTTGAACGTGCCTCTACAATTCACACAACATAGATGACTACCTTTGACCCAGCCGAAGAGCACACACAGCTAAGCAGTTAAACCGAGATGTCCCAGTGATTGAAGGTCTATCCTAGTGATTCTGTATGAGCAGACGACATAGACACCGTGACGTTTGGTGTTTGGGGACCACGCTGGTCAAGTGTTGAAGGTGAGAATTTTAAGTACTGTTGAGTGTCTGAGTGGTCGTCAGTGGCTGCTTGATCTGTCTGTCGCTCCTATATATAGCTCTACCCCATAAGGTGTTCTCTGTTCTCCTGTCTGTTGCTCGTCTTTTGCTGCTGCCTCACTACTCGTACTGAAACAGTTGGTCTGTGTTTCTTTGTTTATCAGCCCCCCTCCCCCTTCCCCCCCCCTCCCCCCGCAGAGAATCTCTGCCTCTGCAAATCAACTTCGAATTTAAAACCAAAAAAAAAATCTAGTTGCAAAGTGAGACGACTGCAGGCGGAAATCTAAACCAATCTTAAATAAATGTTAGCGAACCGCAAAAAAAACAACAAACAAACAAAGCAAAAAAACAAAACAAAACAAAACAAAAATGGACAAACGAATCACAAGACAAAACACGACGCGTTTCGACCTCTTAGGTCTTCTTCAGGCAAGATACAAAACAATTCGGACAACGAAAATGAAAATGAAACACAAAAACAAACGTGAATGCAGAAAAAAAAAAAAACCGCGATTCGACCATGAGGCACACGTCGACAAAATCAAAACGCGACGACAAAATCAAACCGACCGAGATGTCCTAAGGATTGTAGGTCTATTCTTGTGATTCTGTATAAAGCAGACGACGCAGAGGCCGTGACGTTTGGTGTTGTCTGAAATGATTGAAGATAAGTGATTGCTCGTTCATTTTCATTGTCCTAATTGTTTAGCATCTTGCCTGAAGAAGACCTAAGAGGTCAAAACGCGTCGTATTTTGTCTTGTGATTCGTTTGGCCACTTTTTTTTTTTTTTTTTTTTTTTTTGCGGTTCGCTAACATTTATCTAAGATTTGTTTTAAAAGTTATTAACAAGGAAGCTGTGTCTTTTTGCATATCAACTTTGAACAATTAACTTATTAACCAAGAATTTCTGTCTCGCTGCAAAACAACATTGCAAATTTAACTTATTAACCAAGAATTTCTGTCACTCTGCAAATCAACTTTGAAAATTTAACTTATTAACCAAGAATCTCTGCCTCTCTACAAATCAGCTTTGAAAGCTTACCTTTTCCCGTCTGATTGTTGAGCAAAAATAGGTTGTGTCGTGGGATGGGAGTAGGCCCTATGATAGGCACGTGGATGCCAGTGTTTCTCTATCTATAGGTGATCGTTTTTGTTCGAGACGGGAGGAGGAGGGGGGAGAGGAGGAGGTGGAAGGTGGGACGGAGTGAGGAGGTCGGCATAGGGCTTGTAGTCAGTGCGGCATGCGTTTCATGTACTGCTGGCAGTTTTTTTTTTTTTTGTTGTTTTGTTTTGTTTTGTTTTGTTTTGTTTATTTGTTTCGCAGTTTGACACGTGTACTTGCTGATTGTAAATGCCAAGGGCGTTCAGTTCATTAGGCATGAAAATAGTAGTAGTAGTAGTAGTAGTGGTAGTAGTAGTAGTTGTAGTAGTAGTGGTGATTGTAGTAGTAGTAATAGTTGTAGTAGTAGTGGTGATTGTAGTAGTAGTAGCCTAGTAGTGGAAGTAGTAGTAGTAGTAGTAGTAGTAGTAATGGTATTAGTAGTGGTAGTGGTGGTAGCAGTAGTAGTAGTAATAGTGGTAGTAGCAGTAGTTGTACTAGCAGTAGTTGTAAGAGATTATAAACCGAAGTTCGGCTGTTTTCCGTCTAAACAAATCATGTTCAGTTTCTTCGTACTTTTTGTACTTTATTTACGTAAAATGTTTCCGACTACATCTAAAACGCAACATAATGCTGCGATTATGATGAGAGAGAGAGAGAGAGAGAGAAGAGAGAGAGAGAGAGAGAGAGAGAGAGAGAGAGAGAGAGAGAGCCGTGCAAACGTGGTCGGGTGCGCTTGTACGCGCGCTCGCACGCGCATTTGTGTGTGTGTGTGTGTGTGTGTGTGTGTGTGTGTGTGTGTGGTGTGTGTGTGTGTGTGTGTGTGTGTGTGTGCGTGCGTGCGCGCGCGCGTGTGTGTGTGTGTGTGTGGTGTGTGTGCGTGCGTGCGTGCGTGCGTGCGTGCGTGCGTGCGTGTGTGGTGTGTGTGTGTGTGTGTGTGTGTACATGTTTGCTCGCACACGAATGTGTGTGTGTGTGTGTGTGTTGTGTGTGTGTGTGTGTGTGTGTGTGTGTGTGTGTGTGTGTGTGTGTGTGTGTGTGTGTGTGTGTAAAAGAGAGAGAGAGAGAGAGAGAGAGAGAGAGAGAGAGTATGTGTGTGTGTGTTGTTGTTTTGTTTTACGTCTTTCCACATTACGTGATATTAGACATAATTAACTTACCTACAATTATAACACAAAGATAGAAAATCCACTTGATCAAAGATAAAAAGGAACAAAAGAAAAAAAAAAACATATAACACTTCTGTCCCATCTCAGCACTGACTGTTATCTATTATAAATATTTGCCAATTGGACTTTTAGCTAAGTGCAAAAAGAAAAGATATGTTTCACTTGCTGACAGGAAAACATTTTGAATAGGCTGTAAAGACATATTTGGAATGAATTGTTTCATTAAGTTATACAAAAGAATGTAATCAGTTGATACGCTATGACCACATATACAATGTATGTTTTTGACATACTTCGTTTTAAAACAATCCAATTTCCATCTACAGATCAAGGAACTTATCTGTCGTCTACGATGAATGTTTTGATCGTACTTACTTAACTTTTCATGAATATTTTTCATTTCATCGTATAAACCAAAACACCCAGTTTCTCTTTCTATCGAATGAAAATGAGAAAATTGTACTTGTTCTGCCAAAGTATGACACTCTTGCACTGACACAGAGAAGTTAAAAAAATGCGAATCTGATGATCGCTTTGCTCTTCTCTTCGCTAGAACATCAACCTTTTCATTATAATATAACCCACAGTGGGAGGGCACCCAAAGCAATGTTATTTCAGTGTCTCTGACTGAGAGGAAATGTACTAAATTATTTGTTTCAGTGATCATCTCAGGTCGAACTTTTAATCTAAAATTCTTCATTGCAGTAAGAACTGACTTGGAATCTACACATAAAACAACTTTAAATAAATTTTGAGGGTAACCAACAACAAACTTTAAAGCCATAATTATAGCAGTTAACTCAGCAGTGAATATAGATTTTTTTTTTTCCGAGATGATAAGACTTTTCTTTGTTAAGGCCTGGGATAATGTATGCCGCACCTGCATGTTCATTGATTAATGATCCATCAGTGTATATCTTAAAATGGTTGGAATAGTGATCATGCAAATGCATTTTGATATTGGATAATAACAAATTAGTGTTTTCAGCCTTTGTTAAATCTGTATGCTCAATATCAAAATGTGCTCGTATTAGTCTCCATGGAGGGATAGGAGACACAATAGATCTTTTTGCAACAGATGTTAGTTTGATATCTGAGGATTCTAAAATCGAGGAAGTATATGTTCTTAGAGTCGTTTGAGATGATATATTTTTAGCCCTTTTGGGAAAATCAGTGTCCGATTTAATATTTATTTCAGGGCCTATATAGTTGTCTATAGTAGAACTTCTTATAACACATTTGGTGCATGCAAAATTCGTATATTCTTCCAGTGGTAATATCCCAGCAGCGCTGTATGCTTTTGTACAAGAGGCATGGATTGGTAGTCCCATGGCTGTCTTATATGCTTTGGAATCAATACTTTGAAGCTTTTTCAGTAAGTATTTGGGTGCACTGAAGAACACCTCTTGCGCATACGTTAATTTTGATCTAACCAGTGCAGTGCAGTAGAAAGGCGCAAAAGAGTAACTGTGTCCTGAGCCCAAGTATGGTTGCTAATAATCTTTAATAGATTTAAAGTTTTTCGAGCTTTTGTTAGAATATGCTCGATACGAAAATTCCATGATAACTTTGATGTTAAATTTACTCCAAGGAATTTAACTATTTTTGTATATTTGACGGGTATGCCGTTGACTTGAAATAAAGGCATATTAAGTGGATCAGATCCAGGATTAAATAACATCATGTGTGTTTTTTTCAGTTGGCATTCGTAAACCATTTTCAGTCATGTAAGAAGAAAAGGTATCTAATTCTTTTTTATATAGTTTTGTGATCTGACAACTGTGCATTTTTTAATGTCACTTTCATCCATATGCATATGTCATCTGCATATTGGGCTAGTTCTATATTTTTAGTAATTTTTGTGGGAAAATCGTACATAAGAATATTGGAAAGTAAAGGGGTAATAACGGACCCCTGAGAAATGCCCATGTGTAATTTTCTTCTTGTAGAATAGGCGTTCCCTACCTTCGTTCTAATATATCTATTTTCTAAGAAATCTTTAAGAAAATCATATATGTTTCCTGATAATCCAGTCTCTTTAAGATTATAAAGCAAACGAGAGTGCCATACTTGATCATAAGCTTTAATGACATCAAAAAATGTTGCTAGTAAACATTTTCTCCTGGAAAACTGATGTTTAATTTGAGTGATAAGTTTGACCAAGTGTTCAATAGCACTTCTATCCTTTCGAAAACCTGCTTTGTTTGTTGGGATAACTTTGTTCTTTTCACAAAAGTAATTTAGTCTATTTAAAACAATTGTTTCATAAAGTTTACAGACATCAGAAAATAATGAAATAGGTCTGTAACTATCTATACTTTCTTCCGGTTTACCTTCCTTTTGAATCGGCACTGTTACTGATTCTTTCCATATTTTTGGCAAATGACCTGAGCTCCAGTATTTTTAAATATGCTAAGTAAAATGCTTATCAATTTGTCTGGAAAATGTTTAATCATTTCATTAGAAATGGCGTCAATCCCAACAGCTGTTTTTTGTTGTTGTTTGTTTGGGAGAGAATCTATGGCATCTTTCACCTCTTGTAATGTAATTGGGGCGTTGATGTCGTTTGTGTTATTATCAGATACATCATTAAAAACATGGGTAGATTCTTTATCCTCTCTGAATTTTCTTTGGTTTTCAGACAACCCATCTAACCTGCTTACTTTAGCAAACTGGTCGACAAAAGCTTCTGCTTTGTCTGTGGATGATGGGAACTTGTTGTTATCAAGAAAGATAGGATATTCTGGGAGTTTGATTCCATTTTTTATCATTTTTATCTCTTTCCATACCATTCTACTATCTTTAGGATCGAATGTGTTTCTTTTGCAAAAATTATCCTAATAATCCTTTTTGGCTTGTTCCATAACTCTATTACTAATAGTGTTTCATTTCCTTAAATTTTATCAGCTACCGTTTTCTTATCTTGACTTTTCTTGGTGCGCAAGTAGTCCTTGAATAACCGGTTTTTTTTCTCATTAACTGCCTTATCGCGATCTTCAGTCCACCAAACATTACCAAGATGATTACCCCCTTTAGATCCCTGAATCTTCAATTTAGGAATGCATAACCCTTTTAGAACAGAAGTACAGAACATGTCATACACTGTATCAGTATCATCATCTGGGGACAAGCTTATGTCTACATCTTTAAGTGTTTTGCAGAATTGAGACCATTTGGCATTTTTATAATAAATCTTGGGACTGTATCATCAGGTTTAGCGTCTTCAAAATTAGGGGACTGATTAATTGTAATGATAATTGGTATGTGATAACTCCCAAGAGTTTCACTATTAGTTTCCCATGCACACGACAAAGCCATTTTAGGTGAAACCAGAGTTAAATCAATAGCAGTAGGTCTATGTGTAGATACATCAGGGACTCTGGTATAAGAACCATCATTGAGTAAACCTAAAGCTGAGTCTACAACATTCTCCATATGCCTATTATTACTGACCTGTGTGCACTCTTTTTCCCAGAAAGGAGAATGTGCTTTAAAATCCCCTCCTAGTAACCATTTACCATTATCATTCTTGATGTTTTTCATCCATTCAGTATTGGCTTCATCTGGACCCTTAGGTAAATATACAGAAGCACAGTTTACTTTTAAGGAGTCCGCACACTTGACAGTTACAGCACATGAAAAAATCCCATGTAATCCACAAGGCACTGGTGATCGTTTGTCACAATACTGTAGTCCAGTGTGAATATAGATTGCACAATTTGCTCTATCACCATGTTCATCTGTACCTACTACTGGTGGATAGTAATACTGTTCCAATCTCGGTAGTTTGTTCTTGCTGATATTAACAGCCTGGAATATGAGAACGTGGCAGTCAGATGACACTAAAAATTGACGTAAACAGTCATTATTAGAATAGAGAGAGCGGCAGTTCCATTGCAGTATTTTTATAATGTTGTGAACTTTAATGTTTGAAAAAATAGATAACTAAACAGATAAAAAAAATAATATGTTGCTTTAACACGATTGGAGCTAGCTACACACAGACGTAGTCTGGTATGCTACATTTGTTCCGAACAAAAACAACAAAAAATGCCACCAGTTGTATAAGACATTGAACCTATTGGACCTGGCAGAGCCGTAGAAGGAATCCTCAGGGAAGGGAGTGAGGCGTAGGTACCGGCGACATCGCGCTGGCTTCCGGGGCCGTTCCCAGAAGAGGTTCCTCAGATGTCGGCCAATATTCCCCTCTAGGATGCTAGCTCCTCTAGCAGTGGGATGAAGCCCATCACGGAAGTTGAAGCGGGTGGCTTGTAGGTTGGAGTGAGTGATGAAGGTGATGTTTTTGTCATCATTCAGCTCTGACACCAAAAGTGCGTTGTACGAGTCCCCTTTGATATCGAGTTCGGGATCTGATGTAGGAGCCATCTTACTGACTATGATGGCCAGATCAGGGTTTTCTTCTTTGATACTCCTCATGCACTTTGCCATTCTTCCGGAACATGTTGCTGCTGATTCTGTTTCTAGGTCCTTCGATCCAACGTGTAAGAGTAAAGCATAATTGTGTGTGTGTGTGTGTGTGTGTGTGTGTGTGTGTGTGTGTGTGTGTGTGTGTGTGTGTGTGTGTGTGTGTGAGTGATTTCTTTTCTTTTATTTATTTTCAGGTAACAAAGTGGCAGTGAAGTTGCCAAAGACCCAACTGCCAGAACTGAAGTCATGGCTAGAGGAACATCTACCATACAGTTTTAAGGTGACTGATGATTTCATGCTACATATAAACTAACCATTTGAGCTTCAGTTCTGTAATGAGTTCTCTTCTCTTGAATCAGTAACAGTGTAAAACGACTTTCAGTTCATTAAACCTTTTGGGCAGAGTACAGTTCATGTTATTAAACAGGAGACTTTCCATATTCAGGTTTCACAGAACAAGGTTTTGATTTGGTGTTACTTTTTCACACAAGTTTGCCCTGATTTCATTGTGGCATAAATATCCGGACTGACTCCAACACGAAGCGATAGCAGTCTAACTGTCCATACGTCTGTCTGCATGAAGGTTTAAATCCCTACTTAACCCCTCACTGATGTACAGTAAACTATCCTAGTTCAGTTCTATCTCTTCGGCCCTTTTCTTCCTCGGCTAGAAATCCGTGGCTTATCATTGTAACATTTTTTTGCCCATATGTCCGTTGTTAATCCCACAGACAGCTGGCCACATTCCTTATTCAACGATTGCCTGAATTTTCAAATATAAGGGTATATATTCTTCTTCTTCTTCTTCTTCTTCTCATATCATTACAATTGTTATCACTATCATCATCATCATCATCATCATCATCATCATCACCATCATCATTATTATTCATGTTATTATTATCATTATCATTGTTATAATTATTGTTACTATTATTATCATTATTATTATTACTATTATTATTATTCTCGTAATTATTATTTTAGAGTACTTATATAGTCCCTATCCTCGATTAGAGACCAAACTCTAAGCGCATTACAATTATTATTTTAGAGTACTTATATAGTCCCTATCCTCGATTAGAGACCAAACTCTAAGCGCATTACAATCCAGTCTCATTTACACCACGGGCTGTCTACCAGGGTAGAGCCGACTGAAGAGCTGCCTGCTATGCGCTTCAGTCTGTCGTTTCCCGTGTCATTCAGTCGAGTATCAGTCACTTATTTTTGTTGTTGTTCCTTCTTTCATTCTTTCGGTGCATGCATTGTGTATACGTGTCATCCATACCAATGGCCAAAATTGGTCTTCTCTTCGGGAAGTCGCTGATGAGATTTCTTGTTTGTGCAAGATGTTTTGCATGCGTTCACACACGGAACTTTGGTTTATAGTCTCATTCGAAGGATGTTTTGAGAAATAGAGTCAATGTGAATGTTAACTC
>CM065721.1:68649611-68689611 GCA_033310375.1 Conus canariensis
TAAAGTGCGCGCGAGCGCATGTGTGTGTGTGTGTGTGTGTGTGTGTGTGTGTGTGTGTGTGTGTGTGTGTGTGTGTGTGTGTGTGTGTGTGCGCGCGTGTGTGTGTGTGTGTGTGCGTGTGTGTTGTCCTGGTCTCTCCGGCACAGTCAATACAGAAAATAACATTATGTCCTGGCAAGTTTTTTTTTCTTCTTCTCCAGTTTTTAATCAAGCAATTTGATCTTAACAGGTGCGCACAAAAGTACAATACATCAGTTGCATTTCTGCAAGTCTCGGTCATAAACATTCGTTACACCAAATAAAACGGGAAAACAAAAACAACCCCAGAAAACAGAGAAACAAAAACAAAAACAAAAAATAAATAAATAAAAAAAAAGAAAAGAAAACACATAAAGTAAAATAGAGCTTTAACTAGGTTTGTCAACATGTATCTTTCTTTTTGATATAACGTAATGCCGTATAATGCAATATAATCTAATATTACGTTCCTCGCTTGATTTGTTTTTGCTATAGTGGTGCCAGTCCATATGAAGACGGGACTAATGAAAGAGTTGCGGGAGATGGGGAAATCTATTACATCCCTATACTCCGGCATCATACTGAAAGCAACTCTGCGAGATTTGAAAGCCATGAAAGTGAAATGCAGCTCGCAATGTATACTGTTCAAAACAAGTTAAGGACCAACATTGAGAACGCACAAAAACTTAAAAAATTCACAAAAGTTCAATTGTGCCGCCTTTGTGGTCCAAACAAATTGATCCACACGCACAAATTGATAGTGAATGCGGCAACTGCAATTTTGTGGCACACATTTCTCACGCGCCTTGAAAAACACGTGTCCCGTCTTGTCATTTTTGGAACAAATTGGGGTGAATTTCTGATGTGTTTGGGATCCGAGGAGCATGTGCTGAATCAAATTCATATGAAGCACGAGCTAAATCAGGCTGTAGGTCATAAAGTATGCTCAACCAAATGTCTTTAAAAGCCACTGTACTGGCGAAAAATGCAATGCAACAGCATGCCTCCACGTCGAAGACTGAACGAGCTGGATCGAGGAAGAGCAATAGAATGGCTCCAAGAAGGAGTTGCAGTCCAGGAAGTGGCACGGAGACTTGGGATATCACACTCTGTTGTTATCAGACTCAGACAACGCTTTCAAGACACAGGAAGAGTGCAAGAACGACCACGCTCTGGTCGACCCAGAATAACAACACCACGAGAGGACCGATACATTGAAAGGCAGGCCACACAAGAAAGTCCAGCAAGTGCAAACAAAATCAGACGTCGCCTTAGAGATGCCACCAACACTGTTGTCAGTGATCAGACCATACGAAACCGCCTACACGCCGCTAACCTCCGTGCTCGACGACCAGCCATAAGACCTCGTTTGACTGATGCCCACAGAGCAGCACGCCGAGTATGGTGCACGCAGCACGTGAGATGGACACATGAACAGTGGGCTAACGTGATATTTCCAGACGAGTCGCGGTTCTGCCTGGATCCCACCGATAGACGGAACAGGGTCTGGAGACGCCGTGGGGAGCATTTTGCAGAAGAAGCTGTCCTGGAAAGGAACCGTATGGTGGGGGATCCGTTATGATTTGGGGCGGCATAAGCACACGCTACAGAACGGTTCTCTAAAATGTGGCAGGGAACTTGAATGGTGCCAAACAGAGATTTTGCAACCCCTGGTGCTGCCAGCCCTTCAACAGCTTGGACCTCAGGCAGTCTTTCAAGACGACAATGCACGGCCCCATCGCACCAGAGCAGTAAACACGTTTCTCCAAGCTGCTGGTGTCAACAGAATGCAGTGGCCCGCAAACAGCCCAGACCTGAACCCCATCGAACATCTTTGGGATGAGCTGGGCCGGAGACTGCAGCAGCGTCGTCCTCCTCCTGCTAACCTGGGTCAGCTGTTTGAGTCACTCCAGCAGGAGTGGGCTGCTGTCCCCCAGGCCTTTCTGCGCACACTGGTGAACTCCATGCGACAACGCTGCCTTGAATGCCTTGCCAATAACGGGGGACACACACGTTATTAACCATGACATTGAACAAACACTCCTCCTGTGACTTTCAAATTTGGGGTGGGGGTATTTGTACTGCGCTCGATTCCAGTTTGTTGATTCCTCGGACTTATTGTCTTTACACACTTTTCACATATTCAATAAATTCATGATACACTTGGAGATTGATCACTTCCCAATAAGTCAGTAAAATGTTGGTCCTTAACTTTTTTTGAACAGTATATATAGACAGATATGCGTATGACAATGATGTATGTTTGTGAGTTTGCATCCAAATACTGTACATCTCTCTCTCTCTCTCTCTCTCTCTCTCTCTCTCTCTCTGTATATATATATATATATATGTGTGTGTGTGTGTGTGTGTGTGTGTGTGTGTGTGTGCGTGTGTGTGCGCGCGTGCATGTGTGTGTGGTTTGTGCGTGCGTGCGTGCGTGCGCGTGCATACGTGAGTATGTGTATGTGTGTGTTTGGAGGGTGGAGAGCTAAAGGGTATATGCTAAGAAAAAAATTGAGAGGGGGGGGGGGGGGGGTAGAATATGCAGAGTATATACGAACCAAAGAGTTTCTCTCCGGTACTTTTAACACTTACCGCAGCTTTGTGGCCAAATGATAAAACCAAGTAATCGTAGATCTGAAAACGACAAACTAGGCTGGTACACCCTTCTGGATCTTTTCTTCTTTTTTTACCCTTGACAGACCGGTTCCAGAAGGAATGAAGCTCCAGGCCATTTCTAATACCGAAATCAAGATCATACACTCCACGTGGAGTACAGTGCTGTGCATCCGGAATCTTACGTCCGAGGATTAACTCAGCACTTTCCGCACGTGTATCTGGTGACTGACCATGGACAGCACGTGGGACACATGTTGGGCAAGGCTGAGGGCACCTTGGGAGTGCTGTACGTCAATCCGGACTTCCGTGGCAAAGGTTACGGCAAGGTCATCGTTTCTCAGCTGGCCCAGAAGTATTTTGACCAGGGGGATGATGCCTATGTGTTTCTTGAAGAATACAATGTATCCTCTCAGAATCTGCATTTGTCGCTGGGGTTCAAACCGGTGTCTGAGTACTTGTCGTTACAGTGTGATTGAATTTTTTTAGTGAATATTATATATATATATATATATATATATATATATATATAATGTATATATATATATATATACATATGTGTGTGTGTGTGTGTGTGTGTGTGTGTGTGTGTGTATACATATATATATATATATATGTGTGTGTGTGTGTGTGTGTGTGTGTGTGTCTGTGTGTGTGTGTGTGTGTGTGTGTGTGTGTGTGTGTGTGTGTGTGTGTATGAGTGTGTGTGTGTGTGTGTGTGTGTGTGTGTGTGTGTGTGTGTGTGTGTGTGTGTGTGTATGCGTTATTATGTACTTATTTATCTGTGCGTTTCCACGACAAGAAACGTTTGTAGTGTTTCTTTAGAGGTCAAAATAACATCTTTGTGTAGGATAGATTACTTACTTGTATTTCTCCAGAGAAATACCGTTTTAAACAAAGGGTTACGAGCATCTTATTTCAGCTTCAGACTTCCTAAATACCGCTTTCCCCTACCCAGGATACAAGCAAGACAGAGAAAACTGCTCGGTGAACACACCATCAGATATTCACAACAGTCTGCCTTTGGGCTCATCATGTGGTTTATGTTTTGCGTGGCGTTTCCAGTTTCTTCATTTCTAATTCCACACGACCGCCACTTTCTGCGGCAGAAATGTCATCAAAGTATCCACACTGTCGGCATTACTACACGTTTTCCATATTTGGGCTTTGTATACCTTTAGGAGAAAAACAAACTTAAAAGATTTGTTGTTGCGCCGAATGAACGAGACAAACAAAATACAAGACACGACGCGTTTCGACCTCTTTTGTTTTCTTTTTTTTGAGAAAATGTATTTCTCGGTTGTTTGTTCGTACCTAATTTCAATAGTTTTGAAAAAATATCACTACCATTTTCATAAATCATTTTGATTGTTCTATTGCCAGAGCTTATTCTTTTTTCCAAAGTAATCTACAATCTTTCCTCCTCTCATATCCACTTGCAGATTCCTCCCATTTTCTGAATAGCAGAATTCCTTCCATTTCCTGCAGTACACTTGTTCTTCATTTTGTCTCTGAGTCCCTGACATTGTTTTCCCACATCTCTTGTGTTTATATGTTTTCAAAGCTGTTGCTTGTACATCTTTTTATAATCATTTTAGAAGCTATTCCCTTTTTATGGTTGCACATGAAATGCTCTATCGTCATCGGTTAGACATTCAGGAACAGCTTATCAGGTATGTTCAGCTTCATATCAGATCTTTGATTTCCTTCAAGTTATTGTCTTAACCAGTTTCACGTGTACCTACAGTGACAAATGGTTGCCTCAAGTATAACATAACGTTACTAATAAATTGCGCGCGAGCGCATTTGTGTGTGTGTGTGTGTGTGTGTGTGTGTGTGTGTGTGTGTGTGTGTGTGTGTGTGTGTGTGTGTGTATTGTTGGGGGCAGAGTGTTCATGTGAGATGTGATGCCGGACGAGTCAGCCAGGATTTAGCTGCCCATGAGTCCTGGCTGGTTGGGATCACAATCAATTTAAACGTGACAAGCACACGTCTGAGTTCTCACCACCCAATAACGGATTCATAACAAATCAAGTTATAATAAGACTACATGTAGCTTTCACTTAGTATCAGTGATTGTTTTTTTTCACTTGCTGGTGAGAACTCTTGAAAGATTTCAGCGACGAGAAACAGGAGCACAATATACAGGACACTAATTTTCAAACAATGACAACTTCAAGTTTTCACATGTTTGTTACGCATCATCTACTTTCCTTCTTGTGCACTGGATTGAAAAGAATATTTCTTGAAAATGCCGTCATTAATCCAACAAGTCATATCCATTGCGCTTCAAGTCAACGTCTCTGTTAGATGCCGCAACAGGAAGCCCTTCCTGTACCATGAATGCCGCACACAGAAAACTGGAAGTGTTGATACTACTCATTGCCAGCTCAGAGTCAATCACGCACTTCAAATATTTCTGGAAATGTTCTTATGCAGGACACAAAAGAGATGAAAATCTTCCAAACAAGCCACTTTTACGTCGATATCCCTTAAACCTAGTTTGGCCCTAGTTAGATCATTAGGCATCACCTTTTCATTACAAAACTGTTGTTACGTAAATAGCAAAGAAGTAGTGTAACTCATGAAATAATTACAGGCCTATAACTCCAAACAAATGTTGCTTACGACGATTATTGTTACGCAGTTAAAGTCATTGTTCTTGTCGGGACTTTTAGACTTAGATTTGAAATTTAACTTTTTTGTCTTTGAGATATATTTTTTCTAAGATTATCAATCTTTAAGCCAAAATGCAAAAAAAAAAAAAAAAAAGACACAAAACATCGCAAAGAAGTGGGTTTTTTTCATACACAATATAAAACACGCAAGTAATTTTTCAAGTGTATGAGGCTAAAGCAAACAATGTTTTGGAAGATTCAGATCAGGGAGAAAATCGAACCATTGTAGGTAGGAGTAAATACAAGAGAATACATTTCGGGTTACTTGACTGACATATGTATGGAACGAACAAAGTAATGCCAATGCACAGGTAACATGTTTCGACCCGAGGGTATTCTGCTGACATGATAAACATGGAAAAAAAAGTGATTAGCATTGTTTGAAAAGCGAATTCGTCTTGCTTTGTCTAAGGTGGGCGAAAAGTATGGCGCATTTTGAACTATACTGGCCATTAGGGTTGATGTGGAGGCGAGGACATGACACAAGGAGAGTTCGGTTAAAAGCAACATACACACACACACACACACACACACACACACACACACACACTCTCTCTCTCTCTCTCTCTCTCTCTCTCTCTCTCTCTCTCTCTCTCTCTCTCAGAGCCGCGGCATACAGAGGTTAGAGAGAACAGCAAAAGGCAAAATGTATTGACATTCTCCTCTAGCCTTTTCATTCCAGCACCCCCAGTTTAATTTACAACACAGGAAAGATGACTGCGTCTGACACATTCGCTGACAACGGCGCCGCTGACAGTCGCGAATGTGTAGCTGTAAACACACAGGTGACACGAAACTGCCAACCAGCTTCAGCAGAACACGTTTTGTGTATCGCTGACCCAGAAACAGTGACGGTGCGTTTGACTGACATGACACTGGACAACGAGGGTGTCAGTCGCGTTCATGCCATCGATGTGGATGCAGAAAAAGACAAGGTGTTTTGACCAACCCTCTGTCCAGTCTACAGCACAGACAGACAACTGAGTGGACAGTGTGTCAACGCCAGTGCGTCATACTGGTAAAGAACACGGCGACTGTATCAAGCACCCAGTTGATATTTCTGAACAGCAAGCTTCCGGACTGTCGTGTGACACTTTTAGAGAAAATATTGAATTGTTTGCTAGAAACATCCAAAAATATTGACAAAATACAGCGGAGCTTCCGACGGGATGACGATGCAACAGCTGGTGCAAAAAGAAATCCAGACTGACCAGCCCTGGAAACATTGACATTTCTAATCCTAAAAATAAATCATGATGGACAGCATGAACATTTCCGCCTGACCCCCCTAATGACCAAAGTGATGTACCGCGATCTGGTTCCCATATCGCATGTCCACAATTATTTGTGTCAAATATTCTGTATCTTTATTTCAATTCCGATGTCTCACTCCGCCCCCTTACCACCACTTCCCCTCCTGATGTGTCAATGGGCCGAAAACCTGACGCATTAAAAAGCATTCGTATTTTATTCGTACTCGTACTCGTACTCGTATTCTCTCTCTCTCTCTCTCTCTCTCTCTCTCTCTCTCTCTCTCTCTCTCTGACACAGTTTAAAACTTTCACCACAAAAACGAGAGATTTCTTTAGCAGTAGATTCCCACTGTGACATGAGCGACCAACAGGAAGTCAATTACAGAAGGGCTCAAAGAAAAAAAAGAGAGAAAAAAAATCACCTTCCACATACCTGCCACACAAAATCCAATTGTATAACTTTTCCCTGAACAGACAAGCAATTGAAATTTTATCATCTCTCCCTTTTTGTCTCCTTCCCCAATACGTCATTAGCAGTAGTGTCTGCTGTCTTGCAAGATTCGTTGAAACGCTCATATCTCTTTGAATTTCCGATAAGAAGAGGACCAGAACCCTGAAGGCAATGGCAGAGGCAGCTGAAAAGAGTTCCAGCTGAATCTGGTCCAGGAGGAACAGAAAGAAGTACCAGCCGCCGTGGCGAAGTGGTTAGCGTCGCGGACTCCCGGCTGGGAGGTCGTGGGTTCGAATCCCATCAGAGTCATGTGGGTTTTTCTGCCCCGACCAGCTCCTACCCAGAGTTGAGTTTGCTGCAGACTCAGCTGGGAAGACTGGGACCACACAGTCGAGTTTCATCCACTTAATGGATGCGTTTCTGAGAGTGTTGCTCAAATTTCCTGACCAACACTGCAGGTGCCTGTATCTCTCAGGCCTGGTTGACGTCGGGATATATTATGAAAGGAAGCGTAGAGTACAGCCCTGTCATGTAGTCTCAGACCGAAATGGAAATCCGTAGCATCATCTTAATCATCCTCATTCTCATCGATCAGCATAAAAAAAAAGTCAAATTCTGTGGCCCTTCATGCCCTGCTCTCATGGTGACCTCAATTTTGATGTCCTCTCAGCGTCTGTGGCCTTGGTTTCGTTCCGTCGAGGTCACCAGTATCGGCGAGTCCATGGGGGCTGTTGTTGGACGGGCGTGGTGGCGCCCTCCGGAGGGAGAGCTCACTCACGCCGGCTCCGCGACTAAGCAATTATTGTCGTCAGTAGGGGGCTTAGTAGGTGGTGTCCTGCGTATGTTAGATCAGAACAGGCGCCACTGAACACCACCAAAGTGACTCGGCAGCAGTGCAGTGTCTCCTCCGGTGGGTTGCCTCTTGATGACTTGACATTGACTGCTCCCTGTGGATTGCCGGTGCCGGGGCTGCGGTAGGGCCGACCGGGCTGTGGCTGTGGACAGGGTGTCGGAATGAGCGGCGTGGGTGCACTGCCTCTGAGGTGGCGCTGAAGTTGGGACAGCAAAAAAAAAAAAAAAAAATGGAGGAACAGAAGTGAACTTCATAAGGCTTAGATTTCCCAACTTAGTACAGGTGTCCCATTAGCAGTGGGGTGAGACCCATCTACTAATGCACACCTTAAGATGCCCACCCATCCAAACGTTGCGGGCTTGAATTCCAGCAGTGCTAGGAAAAGTTAAAATAAGGCTAGCAGTAGAAGGGCATCTGGGAGTCATGACCTGGATGCGGCCCGGCCCCCTTAGAGTGTAAGAACTTCAGGACCGAACCACTCATCTGAGGGGAGGGGGGAGGGGGTGTTCTTTTCTGAAGACCTGCTGTCAAGCGCTCCAAAGAGTTTCTTCTTACTCCAACATGTGATCACCTGTCACCAGTGATGTCAGGTCTGGAAACTATTCTGCTCAAAACAATTTAAGAGCCAGTTGAAAACATTCACACACAATTCAACCGAAAAACAAAATAATTTCTTCAAACAATTTAATTGAAAATTGATCTATGGACACGGTTGTTCAGGGCGAGTTCTTTAGTTTTCAGCGAAGCAAGGGAGCTAACAACACCTCTCCCGCTGCTGCACAGGCCAAGGTCAGGGAAGCCAGTGTTTTCTGCAGGCCGCTCCCTACCAGCTGGCTAACTGCGCTGTACATAGCGCTGCCTGTCAGCTGTGCGCACAGCGAGTCTAGCAGCCATGTTTTTGGCCTTGCTGAGCGGCTGTCAGGCGACTATCTTCTGAAACGTTACCAGTACTACTATCTTCTGAAAACACTACTATAATTTTCATAAGATAGTAGTAATACTACTAACTTATGAAAATTATAGTAGTGATTTCAGAAGATAGTAGTAATAGTAACGTTTCAGAAGTTAGTAGCTTCGCGTTGCGACTATCTAGTGAAATGATCCCTGTGTGAAATTATGTCCTCTTTCTTAGTATAAAGTGGAGGAGTTAAGATTTATGATCTTGCGTTTTTTAGTAGAAATATTTCCTCTTGCACAATGATACTATGAACCATGCTGATTATGTCTGGAGAGGGAAACACGATCACAGCCCCCTGTGTTAGGAGCAGTGATCGATGAAAGTTTTCAATAACTGAATTTTTGAGACAATTAGAACACCATAGCACGAGCCCAAGGGATCCCGCAGCCGAAGGTCGGGGAGCAGACTCGCGCCTGCGCCAGATCTGTCATCGCTGCCAGCGGTGTATAGTCAGCGGAGTTACCCACGTGAAAAGCAACACGTTTCACTTGGTGTTCTATTAAGTTTCTTCCGTTTAAAGAACGGTTGAGACATGTGAATATCAAATAAAATTGAAAACAGAAATGTCTATTTACATTACTTGTAATCAGGGAAAAAATACATATAAGACTGATGTGGTTGCAAATATTCCTATGAGGGTGCAAAAAAATATATCACCGGTCGTGGCCATCACGCGTGCGAACGGCTGTGCTAGAGGGTTTTTTCCCCCCCTTCCCCTGATGGCTTGTTTCATTCTTGGTGTACTGATTTTGACGTCTTTTTGTAAAATCAAGTTTCAGCGCATTTGAAGCGGCTTTCTGCATAATGCAACTATTTGACTGTTACTAAACAACCTTTTCACAGCTGGGGAGTTTATATACATTATTTTTACCCAGTTTTATATCCAGTTTAAGTTTTAGTGATTAAAAATCGGTTTTTAAATATTAGAAATATTCAAGTTGTTCTTCTTAAGATAAAGACTGCATTCAGCCAGAATTCCAAAGCGATTCTTGTGTTTTTTTTTTTTGTTGTTTTTTTTATATTACTGCCAGTGTCTGACCACAAATGCCACAGTTCTTATTTACAAGAACAATATCAATTGTAAGCTCGCATCAACATGAATTTTAATTGTATTGAGAATAAATGCTAAAATAATAAAACAAAACATAAAAACCAATTCTTTGAACTTGATAAGTTGGTTGTCGTTATAGCGGAATCAAAACTGAGCCAGTGCAAATTGTATGGTCATCCATTGACGTCAAAACTCAGGTTTTGCTTTTTTGTCTATGGTGCAGTTCCGCATCTGTTGGCAGTCAGAAAGTGGGGATGTCTCGTGACTATAAGAGGATAGACGACCCCAGTGTAACATTTCCCTCTGAAGAAGTTGATGACTTGACAGTTGACTGGAATCTGTGCGCTCTGTGGCAGAACCCATCAAGCAAAGCACCTTTGATATGCCCAGCAAAGGAAGCGAAAGGAGATGGAGCAGGGTATACCTATGTTGCTTACAATTTGACAGCTTTTCAGGAGTTAGGTGAGTCCCCACTTTCTATTCCATTGTCTAAACTGGATGAAGGAACTTGTTTCGAGGAGACCTTGAGGAAGCACAAAGCTTCTTGGCACAAATCCGGTCGTTCAAAAATAAGCAACACTGTTTAAAACAGGAAAAGACAGCTAGCAAGTGATAAACCCAGTCCTCTGAAAACACGGAAACTTGCAGATGAATCTAGCTGTGAGAGATGAGATGGGCACAGGACCAACATGCTTTTTCTGCAATGGATCTCTGGTGCAGCAGGGCTTCATCGAGCTCTTACTTTGCCCCTGGATGATAAAGTTCGTGCACATGCTCAGCAACTGAACGATCAAGAGCTACTCAGAAAACTTGCTGTCAAAGACATGGTGGCAGTGGATTTTCATTATCACATCAAATGCCTGTCTGCCTTCTACAGACGTGTACCAGCAAACCAGGCTCAAGAATCAGAAGAAACAACAAATAGATCAACAGCGCATGCTATTGCACTTGCTAAGGTTCTGGCTTATACTGAAAACTTCCAAGATAATCCCCAAACAGCCCCTGTCTTTGGAATAACATTCCTACTTCGTCTATATACTTCTCATCAAATAGCCAGACAGCTTGGACCAAGAAAATCGAAGGCCCTTCCAGCATTTCATGCCTTTACTGGATGTGACACAGTGTCTTTTTTCAGCAGCAGGGGCAAGACAAAGAATACATGGACTATCTTTCCTGAAGTGACAGACTCCTTCCTGGCCATCATGGACAGACCATGTTCACTGACAGATGCTCTGTTGGAAACCTTCGAGAGGTTTGTTGTACTCATGTACGAACGTACGAGTGCACTCCATAAAGTTGACCAGGCTAGAAAGAAACTGTTTGCCCAACAAGGAAGGCTCCCTGAGAACATTCCTCCAACTTCAGCAGCTCTTAGACAACATCTTCTCCGTGCTATCTACCAAGCTGGACACGTCTGGGGTCAGTGTCTAGCAAAACAACCTGTGCTCCCATCTCCTGCAGACTGGGGTCGGAAAAAGAGGGACAAATGTGGCAGCCCGTGTGGACAACTCTTCAGCAGGCACCGGATTCATGTCGTGAACTGGTTCATTGTGGATGCAAGCAAGGCTGCAAAAGACGTTGCAAATGTGCGAAGGCCAACCTGCAATGTACCGCCCTCTGTGCATGTGGTGGAGACTACTACCAGGACAAGTGAGCTGATTTGAATGTGACGTGAGGGAAAGCAAACTTTTTTCTTTGGAAGAAAAATGTGTGTGTGTCTGAATCTGATTTATGTCATTTGCTTGGCACTGACATTCACAAACTGTTTCCCTTTCATGTTCATTGGAATATATGGTGCTTTAGAGTTATATGATATATTTAACAAACCACATAGTATATTGATAGCGAATGAGTCCTAAATAGGTCAAATCTTGCCATATAAAAAGGCAACTCAACAGTCTGTCAACTTAGGTAATAAGTATAGAGACAATCAAGTACTTGAGCAGCTGGATTGGTCAAATCTGATACCAAAACATGTACAGATAAGCCATTTAGTAGTCAAAAATACTTGACCTACTTGTTTTTTAAATGACAAAATGCTTGTTTTCATTTTCAAAAATAAGTTTACATCATTTTTCTGCTATAAGGTAATCACTGTTAGTTATGAACTTTGCAAACTACGTGGAGCCAAAAAAAAAAAAAAAAACTGTAAAAAATGGAAATAATAAGATTTTAAGGACTTTTACCTACTTTTGAATGACCTACTTTATTAGACAATGACAAAGAATAGCTCTTTTGGCTCTAATGCCAAGGAAGCGCAATCATAAATCAAAATGCAAAATTACATCTGGCGACAACCGAAGATAAATGCAAAATCAAACAGCTTTGTAAAAACATCCATTAGTACTGGGTCGTAATCTTCGACCAACCGACCTATGGGTCATCAATTAGTGACAGTTATTATCTTTTCCTTTCAGCACAACAATAACACATAATAGATACCTAGCAGAGTTAAATTTTCATGATAAATAATCTGATAACTAGCAATCTAAATTTTTCTTCCTAACATTATTTGCTTTCGCAATGAACGCAGCAAGTGATCTAATAATGTCTTCATTTTCTGATGTCAGTATTTTTCTTATGTTATATCTTTGCGCGTTGTATTTAGTAAACAGACTACTTGTGTTTCGTAATTCATTATATTCACAACAATCGAATAAGAAATGCATCTCATCTTCGAAACCATTCGAACATAACGGGCATACTGAACTCATGATCGAATCTGAAGTAAACCACCTTTTATTTGAATATAAACCTAAGGTTCTTGTTCTAAATCTGACAAGTGAGTCCCTATGCCATTTATTAGTTATTACACCAAGATATTTTTCAGGATATAATGAATCTTTAAAGGAATGATACCAGCTGTATTTATCATTTCCAACCACAGTGGAGTGCCAATTTTGCTTAAAACAATCAATCAGTCGCTGCTTAAATTCAAACAAAAACATTTTCTCACTACCTACCCCTTGTGCAATCCAAACAATGCCAAATCCATTTTCTGTTAAAACCTTTTTAACATCCGACACCCAATTGTACACTCCTATTTCCATTTGTCTGAAAAGCATTTCATATGCCTGTCTGCATATACGATGTAGTGGAAGTCTAGTTAGTTTTAGCCAGTATCTCACACATTTAATATAATTTCTAATAAATAAAGGATATCGGCCTGACCCTCCGTAACACATTTTATTTGATGAGTGTAAAGGTATGTTTAGAAATCTTTTTATTGCAAATGTGTGAATGTTCTCCATTTGTTTATTTTCATTAAGTCCCCAAACTTCAGCACCGTATGATAACATGGGTTCTATTTGTAAATCAAACATTTTCCAGAATAAATTAGAATCAATCGAATTTAATCTTCGCTCATGGTGCAAAGAATTTCAATAACCCCTTTTCTACCCCTTCTAGCGACTTCTGTCCAGCCAGACATCAAGCTTAATTTGGTTGTAAAAACAATGCCTAAATATTTATATTTATTTGTTACCTTTATCTCCTCATTTCCATACCACCATATTTCATTTGCAGAGAGATACCCTCCCTTACGGAAAACTATAATATTAGTTTTGTCTAAATTTACAACCAATTGCATTCTATCAGCTTCAGATTTAAGTACATTGATTTGATTTTGCAACCCTATCACAGTGTCTGACAGCAATATCACATCATCGGCAAATAACATCAGAAACATTTCAATTCCTCCAGAGATTAGTTGAATGCCATGTCTGCCACGTTTTGATAACTCCACAGCAAGTTCATTGATGAAAAATGAAAATAGTAGGGGGCTTAGCACACAACCTTGCTTGACACCTCTTGGACAATTGAAATATTGTGATAATTGGCATTTATCACGTACACAGGCTAGAACGGTATTATAGATTCCTCTCAGCGCATTAAACAATTTTCCATCCACACCAGATTTCCTCAGGCACTCCCATAATAAGTTTCTGTTAACCGAGTCAAAGGCCTTCCGGAAGTCAACAAAAGCCACGTATAATTTCGAATTTCTGGAGAGATATTTTTGAACTAAACAATACAAGGTGAAAATATGGTCAGTGGTGCTATATCCACTTCTAAAACCCGCCTGCTCTTCAATATGTTCTTCTCTTTCCGCCCATTTAGTAAGTCTTGAATTAAAAATACTGGTATAGATCTTGCCTAATACACTGGACAGACTTACGCCTCGATAATTATCTGGGTTATTGATGTCACCTTTTTTATGCAATGGTATTATGATGGATTTCGACCCCTGAGTTGGAAATGTCCCAGACTCGAAAAGTTTGTTTAAAAGACGCACCAGAAACTCAATAACCAAATTATTTGCATTTTTTAGCATTTCATTTACAATTCCGTCTGGGCCAGCACTTTTACCGCGTTTTAATCTTTTAATGCTTTCTTCTATTTCGATTTTTGTGATTGGGTCATTAAACAGGGGTTCTTGTATATTTTCATTATTCGGGTCAGTATGACTATCCTCTTCGTAAATATTATCATGAGAATTAAAAACACCGTAAAAATGATCATGCCATTGTTTTATTGAAATGTCATTATATACTAGGGACTTTCTGTTAATCGTTCTAAGAGTTGACCAAAACGTTTTCGGGTCTCTAACTGAATCTTTTAATTTTTCTAGCCTGGAACGATCAAAATATTCCCTTTTCTCTCTCTTTAGCTTGCTATATTCTTTCCGTGCGTTTACATAAATTTGCCTTCGATAATTAACGTCAGTCTTAGAACGCTGGTAATTTCTCAGAAGGCCCTTAACTCGTCTTTTCATTACTTCACATTCCCTATCAAACCAGTCATCTTTTTGTTTTTTCTTCTTCCCCACTGTACGCACCATACATGCAGCAGCATCATACATCGCACCGGTAAACACATCTAGACATTCATCAACATCACCATCCAATCCATCGTTCGCTTGCTTCATGCATTCCTTAAACATGTCAGATTCCAATTCATCCCTGTAAGTCTGAGCATTCTCATCATTCCATACAGTCTTCTCTTCTCCACCCTCATTCATTTTCCTGTCTTTCTCTTCCGTCATTCCCTTCTTCCATCTCAATTCAACCGGTAGGTGCCAAGAGTGTAGAGTATCACTAACACACAAATCAAAATCAAATTGCAATTCTTCAGACACAATGAAACAATCAATTACACTACTACCGTGTGGTGATACATATGTAAAATCGCCGCGTGGATCACCCTCACAAAATCCATTCAATATGACTAAATCAAACATGAAACAAAAATCTAAAAGCGTTTGACCAAAATCATTCACATTTCCATCTTTTGAGTGTCTTATATACATCTCTTCATTTTCTCTGTCATCCAGTGGATTTAAATGACTTGTCAGGTTTTCAATGGTGGGCTGCTCACATCCTGTTCTGGCGTTCAAATCACCACATAAAATTATGTTAACATTTCCAGTCTGGACTAGATGCTGCAATTTTTCTTCTAAGATAAGAATACTATTTTTCACATTAGTGTAGTTATAAAAAGGACTACCTTCAGGGGGAATATAACTTGCAATCAGTAATACATCTTTATCCATATCAAATATACTTTTCTCAATTTTCAAAACAACCAAGTTGTCACATGTAAGTTCAATTCGTTTAACCAAGTGAGAATAATAGTTTTTAACAAGTAATAAAACTCCACCCGAGTTTCTACCAAATAATGACAGCTTTTTTGCTGGAGAGCTAAATTTTACATAATCATGAAAAATGTAACTGAAGTCAAAAGCCTGATTAGCAAAGGTTTCAGTTAGACACACGAAATCAAATGAACACACATAATTTACAAAAGATGCATCATTTAATTTACTACACAGGTTTTCAACATTATAATTAAGGAACGATAACTGCGTCGGTTGATCAAGCCTGTCCTATTTATTGGAGGTTGACCCAGAACGCAAAGAACGCCTGTCACTGTCACTGTCACTGGTCGCGCGCCGTGTGTTGCCACTCATTGACAAGAAACTTGACAACCCACTTTGCTGTGTCCCTCTACCCGCACTGCCACCAGTTTCACGTGTTGCAGGCCGCCCACTCTGACCCTCTCCCTTCCCTTGCACAGTCCCTCTCTCCTCCTGCGAAGGTGTTTTTACCCCACCTCTACCACCGTTTCCCCCACGAACGTCACTGCCCCGCTTTGAACTGGTTGGCTTGAGAGGGGCGTGTCTCGGGGATTCCCTGCGGTGATCCACTGGTGTGTTGACCCGGTGACCTTGACCTGACTGCCGATCAGCTGTTGCGTTGCTGCTGCTCTCCTCCATCGGCACCGGATTGTCTGCTGTTCCGCCTGATGATGGAATTGACGAAGTGTCCACCTCGTGATCGGCCCTCACTGCTGCGGCGTACGACCTCGGTGCTCGTCTCGGTTCGATCTTCATCACGCCTCTGTCAAAGTAAGCTGACATGCCGTCACGTTTGGCCTGTGCCACCATTGCAGCTTGCCGTCTGGTCAAGTCGTTGGCCACCCGCACACCTTGCCCTTCAAGCTGACTCCGGAATTCTTTATTCTTCAGGATCTCCAACTTGTCCCTCCAACTACGCACTTTGACGATCATGGGTTTTGGGTCACCCTGTCCGATTCTATGTGCTCTGATGATGTCGTCTTCACTCCACTGCTTTGGGCCCTCTACACTGTTCAGTGCTGACACCACAGCTGACGAACACTGGTCATAGTTTTCTCTGTCAGAGCACATAGGGATACCGTAAAAGCGTAGATTATCCCCGCGGGAAAACTCCTCTAAACGGTCAATTTCAGAGTTCATTTTCTCATGTTCCTTGCATAGTCTGTCCACCTACTGGGCGAGTTTGTGTGTGACCTCTTTCTGCTTCGCTGAGTCTGTGTTGAGGGCTGTGATGTCATCGGTGATTTCCGACACGGCCTCTGACAGACGGGTGTTTTCCTGTTCAAGTCTATTGCAGCGTTCATTAATTTCATCACACTTTTCATTGACACGTTTCAGTTCAGACTTGATGACAGACAGATCACTTCGAATCAAGTTATTTTCTTCGCTGCTTTGTTTACTCTGTCTGTCGATGGCCTGAAGGATTTGCTGTGCGAAGTCAGGGGTGATGTGTTGTTGCGTCGCTGATTCCACGTGTGCAGCAGGTGTTTGCTGAACATCATCCTCTGTGACACTGCCATCCCTCTGCAAAGGTCCGGGGTTCGTCTCCACGTCATGAGACAGGAGAAGGCGACGCACCGACCACGAGGCATAAATTAAACACAGTGTGACGAGGGCCTGGCTGTGTACGGGCAACACGTGTACTACACACGCACTGTCATAACACACTGTGTTTGCACTTGATGCTGTTGCACCTGGGATGTGACCAGCCGAAAGGCCCAGTGGTGCTGAGGTGTCGTCGCTCACAACTGAGGTAGCGATGAGTCTCAGCGAATTTCCGAGTAAACACACACTGAGAACAACACACAAAAAATGTCAACACACCGGTCGCCGACACCGCCTCGATTCCGCTCACCTGGCTGGCCTTGCGAACTTTATGTGACCTTGTCACTGATACACAAAAATGTCCAATTCTGCACCTCCACAGATTAATGTCAATCATTGTGTCCGCCACTGGTCTTCACTGTCTATTCACACACCTTACTGTCACTTCACTCTTCACTAGCATGCTACATAAACGCCGCACTTTGAAGCTAAAGGTGGAGCAAACGACTGACACTGTTGACTAGTCGCCATCTTTTTCCGCGCCCCCCTACTTTATTAGTCTTACAAGTTAGCTTCAATATAGACTTGTCTTCATATGTCTCATCAAATACATACTCAGGGTTATTCTGAAGCAGTTTTTTGTTGCAAGAATACATTGTTTTGTGCAAAAACCGAAAAAGAAAGAACATGACACACTGACCTAATTAAATGAATGACCACGCCCTCCAGAGGTCACGCCCATTGTGTTTCCCTCTCTAATATCAATCAGAAAGGGTCTAGGTACCCACATACTAAATGGCATGCTTCTACTATGAAGTGCACGATTCACTGATATTTACTACCTTGACTGTCCCAAATTCACTGTTTGACAGCTAGTTAGTGTAGAGCGAGTTCATGTGAACAATTTATGACGTTGCTGACCAGTGGTCAGTGTCATTGACCAGTGGTCATTTTGACCCAATTTCACTGTTTCACTGCTAGTTAGTGTAGAGCGAGTTCATGTGAACAATTCATGACGCTGCTGACCAGTGGTCAGTGTCATTGTCCAGTGGTGATTTTGGCAAAACTTTACTGTTTTACAGCTAATTAGTGTAGAATGAGTCCATGTGAACAATTCATGATGTTGCTGACTACTGGTCAGTGTCATTGCCCAGTGGTCATTTTTGCCTCATTTCACTGTTTGCTAATTTCTGCGGTAAACTTTGCGCGCGCGCGCGCGCGCGCGTGTGTGTGTGTGTGTGTGTGTGTGTGTGTGTGTGTGTGTGTGTGTGTGTGTGTGAGTGACAGAGAGAGAGAGAGAGAGAGAGAGAGAGAGAGAGAGAGAAAAGATTTCCATGCGCATACTTTTTACTTTTGTGGGAGTGGGAGAGAAAGATTTCCATGCTCAGACTTTTTATTTATTGTAAATAAACTTTAAACAGCGTTTAACAGTACAGTCCGTGTAAGTATTGCCGAATGGTGTGGAGAAAGATTTTGGAATAACATTTCTAACTGAAGGAAATGCGCACTTAACAGACAGTTCATTTTACTACCTTGGACGAAAAATATGCACGCCTATCGCACACTGACAACGCGCGCTTATGGTATATGTGCGTATGTAGTCAAATTACCAAACGCGCGCTTATTGGACGCACCCGTGTGTGCGAGTATGTGCGAGCGAAGTGCGCATGCATGTAATTTGTGTGCGTGAGTATATGTGCGTGCGTGCGATATCTGTCTCCTAATATAAACCTAACAAGCAATTGTTATATATCAACGGAAAGGGTAAAGCGCGAACTTTGTCACGAGCATAGAATTAAATACATTTTGGGTAAAATAGCAACGCTACCGTTACAGAAACAACATAAGTAAAACATAGCAGAACACAATCTTGTTTACGTTTGTTTGGTTAGTATGACAACAGCAGATGAGGAAGAAAAGGGGCATAACACTTCGCTCTTACTTTGAACAGATGCAGAGAAAGCCTGAGGTATTCAATATGTGCAATGCAAGTGAATTCTTTTTTTCTTTTCTTTTTTTTTTTATAGGAAATTAAATCATTGCACACAGTACACACTTTTCACTGTTTTGGCTTCGAATGATAAGATGTATAAAACTATTAAATACACAGAACAAATAAATCAAGCTCAGATTCTTTTCGATAAACTTGTACACCTTTACCCCACTCATTTTCTGAACTACTTTACTGAACCAGTTCTAAAACCAAATGTCATTCTCCTTCTGCCCGATATATTGGTGAAGCAGGAAATTCCACACGTGCCTTCCAGTGCCAGACAGGTCTCTGTACTCGGACTACTCTGGGGTCACAAAGGTCATCCCTGGTGCATGTAAACTTACGCTTCCAGTGGCCAGAACCCTGTTCTAAATATTTATGGCAGCTGCATCCCCTAGACGGTAGACGAGAGAACATGGGAATTTTTTTTTTACAGTTGTGCCGTCACGGAGGCACGGCATGTCCGGGCAGTACAGCAGTGCTGCCGTCACCAGGGCACGGCTCGTCGTGAACGGGTCGACAGAGTTGCGGTCACTATCGCACGGTGCGTCGCGAAAAGGAAGGAGAGTCGCATCTCTTTATCTACCGTCTCTGCAGTCTCTGATTATTCTTCCTTGCAAAAACTGTTTTCAGACAGAACCTGTAGTTATGGAAGCGAATTAGACAATCACAGCGGGGATTAGTATGTAAATTAGGCTAAACAGCCAATCATTTTTGGGGTTTAATCTAATTTACATATCATTCCCCGATTTGACTGTCTGAATTGCTCCCCAAAATACAGGCCCTGGCGTTATACCTGTTGTTAACTACAGACACCTGCAGTGTAGATCATGACACTACAGCAACACTCGCATTAAGCTGATGAATCTCGACTGCGTGGTGTCAGTCTTCCCGCTGAGCCCACAGCCACTCACTCTGGGTCAAAGTCAGTCCAGGACTGAACAATCCATCGCCTCCGTCAGGAATCGAACCGGACCTCAAAGCTAATAGTTAGCAGTCAATCAGCAAAATTGGGCCAAAATCACCACTAGTCAATGGCACTGACCACTGGTCAACCACATTATAAACTGTTCACATGAACTCATACTACACTTATTAGCAGTCAGTGAAGTTGGGCCAAACTGACCACTGGTCGTGACAATGACCACTGTCAATCACTTCAGAAATAGTTCACATAAACTCGTATTACTTTAAAAAAAAATTTTTTACACATCAACAATTATCTTTGTTTTTATACATTAACAGTCAGATTTGTCTTTACACATCAACAATCACCCTTGTCTTTACACATCAACACATAAAAAATCACCCTTGTCCTTACACATCAACAATCACCCTTGTCTTTACACATCAACACATAAAAAAATCACCCTTGTCCTTACACATCAACAATCAAAAATCACCCTTGTCCTTACACATCAACAATCACCGTTATCTTTACACATCAGCACAGCAACAATCATCCTCGTCTTTACACATCAACAATCACCTTTATCTTTACACATCAGCACAGCAACAATCACCCTCGTTTTTACATATCAACAATCACCTTTATCTTTACACATCAGCACAGCAACAATCACCCTCGTTTTTACACAGCAACCATCACCCTTATCTTCACACATCAGCACAGCAACAATCATCCTCGTCTTTACACATCAACAATTATCTTGTCTTCGCACAACAATTACCCTTGCTTTCACATGTCAACAATTACCCTTGCCTTCACCTGTCAACAATTACCCTTGCCTTCACCTGCCAACCATTACCCTTGCCTTCACATGTTAACTGTCATAATCATAGGCCAATGCAAATCACACAGAAAACTGTCGTAACTGTAGAGTTGCAAAGTACCGAGAACTATAGAGCAACGCAAATCATGTATAGAATAACTCTGTTTTGACAATACAGTTTGCAAATCTCATAGAAAATTGTTACAACTATAGAGCAATGCAAACCACATGAAACATCTGTGAAAACTATAGAGCATTGCAGACCACAGGGAAAACTATGTTGTAAATAAGAGCAGTGTAAAGCAATACGATCAAAATCGGAAATGAAATGAGGCAGGGAACAGTAAACGATAAACAGTAAACAAGTTGGGTATTTTCATTTGATTTCATTTACTACTCTTCGCTGGCTGCTTTGGGGGTGCTATTGGATTCTTTTTTGCACCCTTGGTGGTGAGAACACCACAGTATTATGGACTGTGGTGTGTCTCTATTTGACGCCAGGAGCGCAGACACAACCAGCCGTGTCTCCCTGATGAGTCCGACCCAGCGGACGAAAGGCCTCGGAGCAGGCAATACAAATATATCTGCCTTCAAAAGGGATTGCGATGGCTCCCTTATGCAGCTAGTGAAGAGTTTTCATATCTGTAACATATTTTCTTAATTTCATGTTCCCAGTCTCTCCATCTTCAAATCCCCCCCCCCCCCCCCCCCCTTAAGTCCAAATCTTTGCCAAGTCATTATTATGAAGATAGTTCAGTTGTTGGCCTGCGCTTGTTTTTTCCCCACTTTTAGATTGTTCGTCTATGTATTTGTCTGACTTTATTCAAGTTTAAAAGGCTGTGCCAGTCTTGAATAAAAGTTACTCTGTGTTAGGTTTTCTTATGGGAGCAAAAAATACCCAACTTGTTTACTGTTTATCAATACGATCAAGTCAAGTTGATTATAGACCGAGCATTGAGGGCTTGATCAAGGCTGATACAATACAATAGAACTAGTACAATGCAATACAATACAGTTGGTACGAACAATACAATCCAGCACCAAAAAAATCAAATACAGCACAGCATAATACGGTATCATGTGATACAATACAACGTAGAGCACATATAGTTGTAGATTTAATGACACACAGGTATGTTCTGCATTATACAATATAGGACAGCTACAAATGTAGATGTCTTTGTGTGTGTGTGTGTGTGTGTGTGTGTGTGTGTGTGTGTGTGTGTGTGTGTGTGTGTGTGCAGTCGATACCAATGAGGTTAGATTTCACCTATCCCCCCACTTCCAGAAGATGATCCATACATCCCCACAGAGTCGTCCTTGAACCGAAAGGCGAGAAAACAAAAGGCAAGGGCGCTGCAGGGAGTGCACACACCGAGAAAGGAAGAACAGAATAGGGAAGATTGGGGAAGTGAAAAGGGGGGGGGGGGGGGGGGGAGGGGGGACGGAACGGGGGAAAAAGTGAATTCTAAGTAGTCTCACCAGTAGCCTCTTCCCCTAAAAAGACATCCCTGTAGAGAAAAAAAAAAGTGGCGTCTACAAGGAAGTCATGAGGAAAGACCAAAAGCAAGACAACAAATGCATCAATGTGTGCGTTCGCGCGCGGGGATGTGTAAATGAGCTAGAATACGTGCTTGTGCGCCCGCAGAGTGTGGGAGGGGGTGAGGCTCTGAATGAATCTCCACACAACTGGTTAAACCATTTTGAATTGACTGATGTCATTTGAATATAAATCTATTACGTAGTGACATATGTGCTTCGAATATTGTACAAATGGGCATCGAAGCATTCGTTTTTAAAAAAAATGCTCACACACATTTTTCCAGTTAATATTATGTGATTAAGCTGATTAAGTGCTGTTTTTCTAATGTTCCGGTCAGTAATACCAACTATCATTTTTAAGACGTCGAACTTCACATGAACGTCAAGATTAATAAGAATATAATTCTCAACCTTTCTCCAATATGCTAAGACAGAAGGGCACTCAAAGAAAAAATGACCTATCACGTCAACAATATCTCTGCAATATGAACATTTGTTGTCATCTATGACTTTCCTCTTATACAGCATGATGTTAGTCGGATAAATATTATGCAAAATTTTCCAGTGTAAAAGACGAAGCCTTGTTTCTTTTGTTGCACGTATAGCAAAATTCCATATTTGTGGTGTGATGTCAAAGTCAAATACTCTCTTCCAAAAACCTACCGCACAAGGCTGACTATAACTATTTATCTGCTAGTTGTTTTCGAAACTCTCTAACAGTTGATAAACGTTTGCAACAAAACACAAGAGAGCTGAGGTGAGTACTATTATCAGATAACTGTAGATCCAAATAATGCTGAACACGTATAAAACTGTTTACAGCATTGCATACAACATTATATTCTAAGATACGACAGGATGAATTTCCCACTATATTGATTATTTCATCAAAAGATTTCAGCGCATAGTTGTTTGTCAACATATCGCCTACACTCAGTATGTTTTCATGAATCCAGTGTTTAAAAACAAGACGTTTCCTTGATACTTTATCGCAGTATTGTTCCAAATCACATGAGACACAGGCAACTCTAAATGGTTGTTGTTATTTAACCAAGCACGTAAAATCAAGTTCCAAAAATGTGATTTGATAAGTTGAAATCCCTTAAAGTGTGTACTTTTTATTGTTGCATAAAAACATACACACTTTTCTCTAAATGCAGAAAATTAATGTTTCTGGCTACTAGCCACCATTTAGTTTTATTTGTGGCGTTATCTGTGTCCTTGTTTGAGCTTAGTTTGACAGCCCATTGTAGCAAACATGCAGTTTGAAATTCTTTTAAATCTATCATTTTAATCCCTCCCTTTTCTGCTTGGGTACACAGTACAATTCTGTTAACGTTTTCCAAATGCTTTTTTGTTGCAGTCTTTTTTTCCTCCACAAAAATCTATATAGTAATGTATTCACTTCATCAATTACGTGATCTGGTACCACTATTACTTGCATAATGTAGACCCACTGTGCGATCAAGAAAGTTTTTACAATACTCACCTTTCCCATAATACTCAAATTTCTTTTTTCCCACATTGCAATCAGACGTCTACAGTTGTCAGTTCTACCCGCGCAGTTCTCTTTTAGTTCAGATGCACAAGCACTATTGCTGAAATACACACCCAAAATTTTTATTTATTTTTAAATGTAAAACCCTGAAGGTTGTGTCACTGTTTATTTTACTTCCCAGCCACATTGCTTCAGATTTATTTCTGTTTATTGTCAGACCTGATATAAAGGAAAACCTGTCAAATATTTCAAGGGCTAATCGCATATCGTCTTCGTCAGCTAAAAACAATGTGATGTCATCAGCGTACAAGGCTATTAATAATGTACGAATATCGTCAGCTTTACCTCTACACTTAAACTTAATGCCCTTAATCTCAGAAGATTGCCGTAGTTTGATTGCCAACAATTCAAGGGCTAGAACAAAGGCTAATGGAGAAAATGGGCAACCTTGCCTGATTCCAGATTCCGCATTAAAAGGTTCGGAAATCCATCCACAGTAGTTCATACTCTTTACAGAGTTGGTTGTCAATACTGATACCCAATTCATGATGCGTTCCACGAAACCATACAATTCAAAGGAATTCAACATGAATTCTTTGGAAATACAATCAAAAGCATGAAAATAATCGATAGTTAATAGTAAGCCTGGTCTATTGTCTTGAGGCAGCTGATCTGCGACATCATCAATCAAACGAAGCAATGTAGATACTCGTCTTCCTTTTACATATCCAACTTGATCATCGCATATCAGATTATCTATGACACTACCTAATCGCCGTGCCAGACTTTTAGCTAGGAGTTTATAGTCCACATTAGTTAAAGGTATTGGTCGCCAGTTATTTAGATCATTCCTTGATAAACTTTTTCCTTTATGTGTAAGTGTTATAACGGCCTTACGCTGAGAAGAGGACATGCTACCTGTTTCAAATGCAACGTTAAAAGACGCCATTACATACTTACTGATACGACTCCAGAACACATTGTAGAATCGGCTGTTAGTCCATCACTGCCAGGACTAGAACCATTTTTCATTTCTTTCAGAGCACTTCTAATTTCGTGCTCTAAAAGATTACTATCACAATATTCTCTATCGTTATTACATAAAGAAGGTACAAACCACACCACGCAAGAACGCTTGCGTTCTTTGTAACATATTATCACTATTTATGTTTTTCTTATATAAATTCTTAAAATAATCCCTCGGTGCAGCTAGAATGTTTTTTCTGTCCCGTAACCTCAACCCCATCTGCATTTTTTACACTTTCCATAATTTTCGAGTTAGCACGAGCTTTCTCTAAACCAAGAAAAAATGTAGTGTTCTTTTCGCCCTGCTCTATCCACTGTGCACGGGCACGTACCTGTGCCGCACGGGGTTTGTTTCTTTCTTCTAATTCTAACTGAAGTTTCACGTGTTCTCTTTTCCGCAGTGTTTCACTGCAATCTGGGTCAGTGCTGAGAGCAGTATCTAATGTGTTCAAATCAGCGTGAAGGTGTGCTATTTTTTTTCTAGTTGACAATGCTTTCTCTTTTGAAAACTTGATGGTACATGCTTTGATATTTTAACTTTTAATATTTCCCAAGTTACCTGATCGTCTTCTTCAGGGTCCTTTTCAAAATCGTCTAAAACGTTGTTCAAATAATTAACATAGTTTATATCAGAAAGTAACGAGCTATTAAATTTCCAGTACCCTTGACCATGTTCAGTATCTACAAACATAACAGACATGAAGCATCCTCTGTGATCGGAGAAAAGACACACTCTGAATCGTACTTTGCACTACTTTTTCAAAGATGGATGAGTTGGTCAACATGTAATCTATTCCAGCAATAAATGGGTTTCTTCTTGACCAGCTAAATTCCTTCTCTTCATTATGAAATAATCTCCATGCGTCCTGTAAATCACATTCACTAAGCATCCTATTGAATCTCTGTACAATATGCTGATCATGATATTCACCACTTATTACATCATACTCATTATCTAAGACAGCGTTAAAATCACCACACACGTCAATATTACTGACATTGACATTTTTAATAACATCCTCTAGTTTATGAAAAAATACATGTTTTTCTCGTAAAATATTAGGGGCATAAACATTAACCACAATCAACTGCTTGTCCTCTGAAATCACTTTCAGGGCCAAAATTCTTTCAGATGCATACACAAGCTCAGTCTCCACAGGCAAGCCTTTTTTTAAATGAATATAACCAACCCACCGCTGTGTGTACTTTTGTCAGTAAAAGTCAGCTTCCCACCCCATTCTTTTTGCCATTTTTCATTCACATTTTCAGTGATATATCTTTCCTGTAAACAGATCACGTCATACCCACTATTTTTCAAAAACTTATAAACACATATTCTTTTGTATTAGACCTTATCTCTCTCACATTCAAAGAAAAACATTAAGAGAAGATAAAACCATTTTAGGGAGGTAATGAAACGAAAGTCCACGAGATGCGCCGAAAACCGTTCAAACATTCATCACCCATGCCCATCCCTTGTCACTGTCTGTCTGTGACTGAACGAGCAGTGGAAAGCTTGGCAGGTTTTTTCACAAATCTTAAATAAATGTTAGCGAACCGCCCAGAGAACGTGGACAAACGAGTCACAAGACGAAACACAACGCGTTTCGACCTCTTAGGTCTTCATCAGGTGAGACATTAACGAATAAAACAATGAAAATTCACTTAGCTTTGATCACCCTGCGAAGTGATCTGAAGCGATCAAAGCAAAGTGAATTTTCATTGTTTTATTCGTTAATGTCTCACCTGATGAAGACCTAAGAGGTCGAAACGCGTTGTGTTTCGTCTTGTGACTCGTTTGTCCACGTTCTCTGGGCGGTTCGCTAACATTTATTTAAGATTTGTTTAGATTTCCGCCTGCAGTCCTCTCGCTTTGCAACTAGGTTTTTTCACGTTTGTCAGAATGACTGGGGGAATCCCCCTCTGGTGGGTCGTGGTCGTTTCGGAGTTTGCGGCCGAGAACGTGCTGCAAAATCCAGTTTAAACTGACGTGTCAAAACCGGATCTTTTCCCTTATCCACGTCTTTTCCCTTATCCACATCTTTTCCCTCTTGGATGGTCTACCACTCCTCTTCTTTTTTCCCTGTTCCCCATGACGGCCAGAATTAAAGTCTGACTGACAGTCCTCCACCACATCAGTCCTTCCTTCTTTCTCACTCTTTTTCTGACCTGTCCCTTTCTCGTTGTCAGTCGCATCACAGTCAGTGTCATTGTCAGAAAGGGGTGAGTCAGTGTCAGATGTGTGTCCATACCTTGTAACCAGTGGCAGAGGGTCCCAAACGGACATCACTGTCGGTTCCTCACTCGCTTTCTGAATCTCACAGACGGGATCCCCTTGCGATGACCGGGTAGACGACAGGCTCTGCAGGTAACCACAGTTTCCGGACACTCCCTGGCCCAGTGACCCAGTTTCAGGCAACGATTACACTTTGTTACCCTAGTATCTCTTTTGGGCTGTTCCTTGTGATACAGGCTAGCCATAAATCCTGCAACCTTCACAGATCTATCAAGTGGTTTGTCTGGGATATCTATGAAAATAAATCGCCTTCCAGTGTAGAATAGCGTCAATTTTCCGTCTCTATTCCTCATTTTTTCCAGAATCAAGGGAAAGCGTAAGACAGCTCCCAGCCTGACAAGAGCTGACTCGATGTCCGCCCTGTCACAAGGCAGAGGGATATTAGAAATCCACACCTTTGTAGCGGAATGTTCAGTGTCGTCCTGTCCTCTGAGTACGAAAGGATTTTTGTCATACAAACGAAGCACAACAGCACCAAGTGACAAACCCTCAATTAGCAACTTGCTGCGTGCATTCCTCGTCGATGGGTAAAGTCTCCACAGTCCCAAAATTTCTTGAGCATCCACCATACTTTCTCTACCACAAATGTCGAGCGCTTGAAAAGATCGCTCGTGTTCATTTTCAAAAGAGAGTGGTAAGTCTCTCTTCAACAAGAACACGGGTTCAACGTGAGAGTCCGCCATTTTGAAAATACAAGATTCAATGTTGAAAAAGAAAATAAATAAAAATACCACAAATACAAGAGCTGACAGAAGACGGTGAGACGGACATCGAGACACAGTGGGAACACTGCAAGAAGCTCTGGCATGACGCATGTGAAGAGATCCTTGGCAAGAAGAAGGCCCAGCACGAAGAATGGATCTCTGCCAACACCATCCACAAGCTGGAAACAAGGAGAGAGAAGAAAGCTACCCTGAACACGAGCCGAACAAGAGCAGCTAAGGCAAAGGCACAGGAAGAGCACACAGCAGCGAACAGAGAAGTAAAGAAGAGCATCAAGAAGGACAAGAGGGACTACTTTGACGACCTGGCCAGCCAAGAAGAGGCAGCAGCCAGACAGGGGAATCTGAAGGACCTGTACCTGGTGACCAAGAAGCTGACGGGTAAGTTCCAGCAGACAGACAAGCCAGTGAAGGACAAGAACGGAAACCCAATGACAACAACCGAGGAACAGCTGAAACGATGGGCAGAACACTTCAGGGAGCTGCTGAACCGCCCCGCCCCTGACGCACCACCAGACATCCCACCTGCAGAGACAGAACTGCCCATCAGCTGTGACAAACCCTCAAAGGCAGAGATCAAAAAGGCCATCACGACTCTGAAAAATGGGAAGGCTGCAGGGCCGGACGAGATACCAGCAGAAGCCATCAAAGCAGACATAGAGACAGCTGTCAACATGCTATACAGCCTCTTCAGCAAGATCTGGGAGAAGGGGGAGGTACCAGCTCAGTGGAAAGAAGGAATCATCATCAAGCTGCCGAAGAAAGGAGACCTCAGAGACTGCAGCAACTACCGAGGGATCATGCTCCTGTCAACGCCAGGCAAGGTTCTCAACAGGGTTCTACTGGAGAGACTGAAAGAGGCTGTTGACCCCAAGCTCTGAGACCAGCAGGCAGGCTTCCGGCAGAACAAATCATGTGCTGACCAGATCGCCAGCCTGCGCATCATCGTGGAGCAGTCACTGGAGTGGAACTCCCCCCTCTACATCAACTTCATAGATTATGAGAAGGCCTTCGACAGTGTGGACAGAGAGACGCTGTGGAAGCTGCTGAGGCATTACGGAGTCCCCGAGGACATGAACCGCAGGACTGCCCACGCTGGCCAGCTGTCCGAAAGTTTCGAGGTGAAGACCGGAGTTCGGCAGGGATGCCTGCTGTCGCCGTTCCTCTTCCTCCTGGTCATTGACTGGATCATGAAGACCACTACAACAGGCAGGAACAACGGTATACAGTGGACACTCTGGACGCAGCTCGACGACCTCGACTTCGCTGACGACCTGGCGCTCCTGTCACACGGCCACAGCCAGATGCAGGACAAGACCACTCGCTTGGAGACCACATCAGCCGGGACAGGGCTCAAGATTAACAGGAAGAAGACCGAGCTGATGAAAATCAACACCACTGCCAACACACCAGTCACACTCGGTGGAGAACCCATCAGGGAGGTGGAGTCTTTCGTCTACCTGGGAAGCGTGGTTGACCAACAGGGAGGCACGGACCGAGACGTCACAGCCAGAATCGGCAAGGCAAGAGCAGCTTTCGTCATGCTCAAGAACACCTGGGCATCTGGAGGAATCAGCATAAGAACCAAACTCCGCATCTTCAACTCCAATGTGAAATCAATTCTGCTCTACGGATGCGAGACGTGGCAGACAACACAGACGATGCAACAAAAGATTCAGACATTCTTCAAAACCTGTCTGAGGCGCATCTACAAAATCCGATGGCAGGACAAGGTCCAAAACGAAGATCTGTGGGAGCGTGCGGGACAGGAACCAGTGGCCAAGCAGATACTGCAAAGGAAGTGGGGCTGGATGGGACACACCCTCAGGAAGCCAGCATCCAGCACCACACGCCAAGCCCTGACCTGGAACCTGCAGGGAAAGAGAAAGAGAGGCCGGCCTCGCAACAGCTGGAGGCGAGACACTGAGGCGGAGTTGAAACAACAAGGGACAAACTGGACTGGAATGACCAGAACAGCCCAGAACAGAGTGTGATGGCGAAGGGTCGTCGATGGCCTATGCTCCACCGGGAGCGATGGGCATAAATGAATGAAATGACCACAAATATAGCGAAAATCCGTCCAGCCAAGACACACCGAAATTCAACAAACCTTTATCACCTAAAACTATCCCACAGAAACACATCCAATAAAAGCAACGCAGAAAAAAAGCTGAACGGTAGCACACGAAGAAAAAAGCGGCTGTCGACTTCGAAGCCTCGCTCTCGAATCACTCGTATTACTCTAATTAGCAGTCAAACGGTCAAATTGGGCCAAAATGACCACTTGTCAATGACACTAACCACTGGTCAACCACATCGTAAATTGTTAACATGAACTCGTACACTAAATAACAAACAGTGACATTGGGTAATGACCACTGGTCAATGACACTGACCACTGGTCAGCAACGTCCAATTATGTTCACATGAAGTCGTTCTACACTAATTAGCAACCAAACTGTGAAATTAGGCCAAAATGACCATTGTCAAGGACACTGACCACTGGTCAGCAACGTCATAAATTGTTCTCACGAACTCGTTCTTCACTAACTGGCAGTCAAACAGTGAAATTAGGCAAAAATTACCACTGGTCAAGGACACTGACCATTGGTCAGCAACGTCATAAATTGTTCACCTGAACTCGTTCTACACTCACTAGCTGTCAAACAGTGAATTTGGGCCAAAATGACCACTGGTCAATGATATTGACCACTGGTCAGAAACGTCATAAATTGTTCACATAAACTCCTTCTACACTAATAGGCCAAATGACCATCGATCAGTGACCCTGGATAGTAATAATACTAAGAAAGAGGACATAATTTCACACAGGGATCATTTCACTAGATAGTCGCAACGCGAAGCTACTAACTTCTGAAACGTTACTATTACTACTATCTTCTGAAATCACTACTATAATTTTCATAAGTTAGTAGTATTACTACTATCTTCTGAAAATAATAGTAGTGTTTTCAGAAGATAGTAGTACTAGTAACGTTTCAGAAGATAGTCATACGTAAGTGGTTAGGCAACATTACATTGACAATACAAACAAAATCGATCAAAACTAACTCACATCAGCATTTAATGGCAAGACGATTTTCCCTCATTGATTAGTACACAAGTTTGATACATACCTCTGCTCAGACTACAACAACAAAAAATTGCGTTCAGAAACGCTTAAAGCTTGTTTGTTCCAAAATGCACAATGTAACTGACAATGCCAGTTTCATGCAGCTGAACTTCGGCAGCCGCACGCACATGACATGACCAAAGTCTCAAGTTTTGCATCAAACTAGTAAGTAACCTTTTGCAAACAATTCTAACCCTGTATTTCTTCTGTAATAAAGTACAAAATCAATCACAGTCTTTTGATTCCTTTTTATCACACACACACACACACACACACACACACACACACACACACACACACACACACACACACACGCACACACACACACTACAACTGGGTACACACTGGGTATGACTATACGCCGCAAAAATGTGTGTGTGTGTGTGTGTGTGTGTGTGTGTGTGTGTGCGCGCGCGCGCGCGTACTTGTGTATGTGCATGCGTGCGCGTGCGTGCGCGTGCCTGCGTGAGAGCGTGCGTGCCTGTGTGAGTGTGAACACGCGAACACATTCCTGCTTTTTCAAAAGATCGGAGACGGTGTGTAAGCTGTGCGCATAAGAAAATTAAGTAATGTGGCATCTTCCAAGCCAGCCCGGCTGACCTATAGAACACACAGTGCCTGTGCCCTGTTCTGCGAAGACACAGCAGTATGTGCCGCATAGATAACACATGTCCAACGGGCTCACACACGCGTCGGTATCCCGCACTGTTGAAGACCAGTGAACCAGCTGCAAACAGAGTTCGCTGGGTGACCCTGGCCCTCGAAATAAAAACCCAGTGCTCGCTGCACACACAACGGTGTCAGATACACACATAGGAACCTGAGGTTTAGCTTCACAGCTAGCTATTCTGTGCAAGAATGGCAAATGCGGAAATGAAGGGAAGGGATGTGTGTGTGTGTGTGTGTGTGTGTGTGTGTGTGTGTGTGTGTGTGTTGGGGGGGGGGGGGGAGGGGGTAAGTGAGATGTCCCGGCGGATGATATTGTGTGAGAGGTGAGGAGAGTGGGGTTTGATGGCTGGCAGATGTAACTCAGGACCAAAATGTTCATTTACTTGTCTTTAATTCATTTAAAAGAAAACTAAAATATGAACAGACTCTCTTACTAGAAAGAAAACATAACACAAGAAAGACACACACACACACACACACACACACACACACACACACACACACACAAACACAAACACACACGCGTGCGCGCGCATGCACGCACACACACACGCACACAGATACACACACACACACACACACACACACACACACACACACACACACACACACACACGCACGCACACACACACACACAAATAGTTTCCAAATGGAACAAAGGCACACATAAATAAACCTGCAATACTCACTGTTTCAGTTCTGCTCTTTCAGGAACTGTATCCTGGCATTCCTTAGCCAAAAACATGATTTGCCTGTAGCATGCCTTTTTACATGATGTGCATGTAGCATGCTTCATTTCTAACACTGACACAGTGGTCAACAGTCAAAAATCTGATGTGCATGTAACATGCATTGTGGTACAAACCTTACAATAAATCCCATGAAACACACACACACACACACACACACACACACACACACACACACACACACATGAACACACACACACACATACACAAAGAGAGAGAGAGAGAGAGAGAGAGAGAGAGAGAGAGAGAGAGAGAGAGAGAGAGAGCAGAAACACAACAGAAGAAATGTAAAGGATTTGCATGCACACAGATTAATGTATGTGTAAGTTGAAGAAACAGAACACATTTATAGAATTTGCACACACACACACACACACACCACACACACACACACACAACACACACGCTCACACACACACACACTCTCTCTCTCTCTCACACACACACACACACACACACACACACACACACACACACACACACACACACAAAGAGTCACAGACACAGACAGACAGACAGCCAGCCAGCCAGCCAGACACACACACACACACACACACACACACACACACACACACACACACACACACACACACACACACCATGCTAATACTCACATCTGGGATTCCTTCATGATGTCCAAAGCCATGCACAACTTCATCATACTGCCCATGCCACAACTGTCCACTTATCACACATTAATTTGGCACAAGTTCTGTGCACTTGTCTCTTTTTACAAGGTCACCCTTTGCTGCTTGTGTCGCCTAATATGGAGAAGTGTATGTGTGCTTCTGTCACTCCAGATCAACAGTTCATGATCAGTTGACAATAAGATATTAAATAACTTGGTGATATGCACCCTCAAAATCTTTAGCAGCTGTGAATTCATATTTTGTAAATACAAACATAGTAATGTTTATAAACATATAAAAAGCACTGGGAGCTGGTGGGACGGGCGCGCGCACGCACACACACACACACACACACACACACACACACACACACACACACTGTCTGAATGCATGTACAGTGAACAGGAGCATTATTACTGTTTATTAACTTTACACTGCTTCTGCCGGGCCAGCGGCATCAGACCTTGAAGAATGGGGGAGACAATAGCCATGTGTTCTAACATCATGACACGCAATTTCTCCTGCTCTGTTTTTAGACCCCACACCCTTCTCTTCAGCAGACTGATAACTGCGTGTGTTTCCTCACCCCCTTGTTCCCCATGCAGAGCCAGTCCAAAGTGATGAAGACGGATGAAAAGAACACAATGGTTTTCTAAGATATGCTGCTTTGGGATGATGCGAGACTGTGGGAATTCTCTTCTAAAGAAAGACATGTATTCTTTGATATCACTATCCAGTGTGTCAATGTCACTCACAGTCATGGGTTTTTGATGTGAGATTTTTGTGTGGATGTGTGAGAATAGTGTATTCAGCATTTTGAATCTGTTAGATATACTCCTAGCTCTGAGAAGGATAGCCTTATCTTGAGTCAGCTCAGCTGTTTTGCTGACAACACTTTCACATGCATGTTTAATTGTCTCTGGCTTCAAATATTTGTTGCAGTGGTTGCCTATGAAAGACTTGCCATGATAGGCCTGCTTGTGAATTTTTTTCTGATGCAGGGCAACATCTAAATGCTGTGTGACAGGACCAGAGAAGCGTGGAAGATCAAGCTGTGCTTTCCTGTCTTCTATTTCGTCTTCTTTCTCATGTACCAGCTCCATCAGTTCTTGTTGTTCTTGCTGGAAAACAGTCAGGGGTGTGCTGTCATCTTCAGGCTCATTAAACACTATTTTTGATTCTAGTTGCCTTTTCTCTACTTCTAAAGATTCAATCTGTTTCAGTTTGTCAACAAAGTCAGAAAAGGCTGACTTTGTCTCTACCTGTTTCTCCTCAGCTGCAAAGGATTCTGCAATTTCCTTATCTAGAGAATGACACTCACCTTCCAGTAGGTCATGGTGCTTTTTTACCACTCCCAGAAGAATATGCAGATAGAGAGGTGCCACATGGTGGAGTGTAATGTCAATGATAGGTTTTCTGATGGCATTATTGTGCAGCTTGGCAATTTTTCTTTTGGAATTTTTGTATTTTTTTGTAATCTCTCCTGATGCCCTGTAAACTGCGCTGTGTGATGTTGCCTTCATTACAATGAGGTGGAGTGTGTATTTGGCTTTTTGATGCTGTGCAGTATAGACAGGGGTGTGTTCCCTGAGCACCTGACAGACCATACAGCTTGAGTATAAAATCATAATCCCCAAACAAAAACAGTTTGATTGTCTTGTTTCTCCATGTCATGGACTTCAGCGCTGCCAGCTGTTCTTTGTAAGGATCCATGATTCTCTTCAAATTCTCTGGGCTGTCCTTGCAGTCTACAATGGCCAAGACACAAGTGTTTGGAGTTTGGATTGTGAAGATTTGCAATCTGAAGCATCAGTTTAAATGTACCACCCCCATGGTCCCCTCCTATCTTTACCCAGATCTCATCCTGTGGGATTGTATTGTCATGCCATGTCAGCTTGTTCTCTCTGTCATACTGCTGCAACAGGTTTTCTACCAGTTTTGGAATGTCTTTGATTTCTCCTATTGTTTTATCTTCTTCTTTTTGTCTGCCATTCTCATCAACACACATGAGTTTTCTCTGTACTATTTCAATTTCTCCAAACATAGCTTCTTTCTGTTGTTGTCTTTCTTTCTTTTCACAGTCAAATTTTAATCCTATACTTCTGAGATATCTCTTTTGCTGTCTGTACTTTGTCCAGCTTAACCCCAGACTAGTTCTAAGTGCAGACCCTTGCTTTTTGGAAACTCTCACCGGGCCACATCCAGCAGCATCAAGAATCTTTTGTCTGTGGGTGCGAGCAGTTCTTTTGATTTCTGATCCATGTTGTTTGATCACATCATCTCTACTGCTTCCTGAAATATTCATTCTGATCTTCTGCATCATGTGAGATCTTTTCTTTCTGAGAGGAGATGATGCCAAAGCAGAAGATTTACGGGGCTGTCTGATCCTTTTCAACACAATTGGCTGACCCCTTGTTTTGCAGTGGTCATTTGGCTGACCCCTTGTTTTGCACCTAACTGTTAAATGGTCACTTGACTGTCGCAGCTTCCTGCGCACCAAACGTGTCAGTAATTTTTCTTCTTCATCAGTGAGTGGTTTATCAATATCCTCATCCGAGTCTAAATAGATCATTTTATTTTTCCGATGTCGGAAAGGCGATAGAGCTACATCACTGACTTGCAGCGTTTTAGGTGTGATTGGTGATATTTGTGTGCAGAGTGTTTTGGGTTATTTAACTGGGGTTGACGTAGTCTGACAAAATGACGTTGACACACTTTCGTCAACTGGCAGGTCGGCCGGATCAAAAGCTTGTTGTGCGGGTCTCCTCACGGCCCCTACTCTCGGTTTTGGGCGACCACCACCTTTGGTTTGAAAGTGACTGCACGCTTTGCACTGACTGATTGACAGCTCTGGATCGAAAGTTGTCCAGATTTCTGACATTTTCCGAATATCAAGTGCAACACAGTCGATCGTAGATTTGAAGTCGGACAGGTTGCTAGCGCGTTTCAGCCCCATGAGTTTTTTGTAACATTTCATACAAATGGCTGTAGACTGCTTGCCCTCTTCATCATTCAAAATGTCTAAATTGTAACAACGTGAGAGTTCTGTGGCATAGTTTTTACATAATTTCACACTAAACCCTCTATCTTTCTCCTTTCTTAACACGCGTTCTCCACAAACTCGACACACAGAATTCGGTCTGGCACAGTGCGCACTATAATCGTGGTACTCACGCTCCACTGATTGCTGAGACGCCATTGTAGGAAAAACTGATGAGTCACTTACGTCAAACTACACACACAAAACCACACTTTAAAGATTCTGAATAGGTTATAAAACACACACAGACACAAGTTGACTTCACATAATCCTCAGGCAACCCAAAATGAAACAAAACATCAGGGATTTAGTTGTATCCGAAGGTTGGAAAACAAACAAAATCGGTCACAAGCACAGCTCTCTGCAACACGTCTCACAGAAGAAAAAGTGCCGATCTGACTAAGCGTGGCATCGCTGGCATCGCTGAACTCGGTCAGGGTCAGCGGGTCATGCGGGTTGTGCTAAATGGTCTAGTCTGGCAAGAAAAGAACAGCCATGTGGAACGATACAATGACATCAGAAATAAACGAATAACAGCTGCTCAAAAACAACTTCATGGGCTTAATTGATGAACACCTTCATTTCAGAAATCAGAACAGTCAAATCAAATGACAATCAATGCCAATACTCAGTATGGCTGCCATTAGCGCGGATACAAGCTAGACATCTCTGTCTCATAGAGTCCACAAGCCTCCTGAGAGTCAGCTGGGGGATGTTGTTCCACTCCTGCTGCAAGAAGTCGAAGAGCTGGCCCAGGTTCACTGCTGGAGGGTGGTTCTCGTGAAGCAGGCGCCCCAGGAAGTCCCAGGCGTGCTCGATCGGGTTAAGGTTGGGCAAAGACGCTGGCCAGTCGAGGCTGTTGACCTGCTGCTCCTCCAAGAAGACGTTTACCACCCTGGCACGCTGGGGATGGGCGTTGTCGTCCTGGAGGATAACGTCAGGGCCCAGGGCTTGCAGGACAGGCAGGACCAGAGGCTGAAGAATGTTGTCCCTGTACCCCACACCAGTTAGGTTGCCTTCAACTCGGTACAGGGGGGTTCTGAAGTTCCTTCCTGTGCCACCCCATACCATTATAGACCCCCCGCCATACTGGTCCCGTTCGATTACGTTGGCTTCTTGGTAGCGTTTCCCCGTCTGCCTCCAGACACGTATGCGACCATCGTGGAAGAGCCGAGCAAAACGCGACTCATCAGAAAACATCACCCGGGCCCAATGCTGCATCGTCGAGGCCACATGAGCTCGGCACCAGGTCAGTCATGCCCTACGGTGAGCCGCCGTCAGCACAGGTCGAACAGCTGGCCGTCTTGCTCGGAGGTTAATTTCTCTCAGGCGGTTCCGAACAGTTTGGTCGGAAATGTTGACGTTTGCTGCAGCACGCATTTGTCGCCTGAGGCTGTTTGCAGTGGCAGTTCTTTGTCTCAGTGCCGTCAGAACCATCAGTCTGTCCTGCTGTCTGGTGGTGGACCTAGGCCAGCCAGTCCATCTTCGTTCAGCAGTACTACTGGTGGCATTGAAGCAGTCATGAAGTCTTTGGATGACAGCATGATGCACTTGAAGGCGACGACCAACTTCTCTGACGCCTACACCTTCTTGAATCCAAGCAACAGCCCTTCACCGGTCAGCGTCATTTAATCTCCGTCTTGGTGGCATGGTTAAAAACACCCCCAAATGTGGCTTTTTTATACCCACTGGTCAACAAAACTGGTTGCCATGTGTTCAGTAAAGGCACGATTTGCACGTGCAATGCGGTTTGCAGTCAGCCCAACTCTGCTGCCTCAGCTATGCACTCGCAAACCGCGACCATGTTTTCGTGATTTCGGTGTTTCTTTTGTGAACTCGTTCAACCCACTAGACTCAGATTCAACTGAACACAAGCCAAAACCAGTTTTGCATTGAAGCAGTTGTCACACTTTCAGTGCAAAAATTGGACAAAAGCTTTGAATTCTATACACTACGATGCGTTATCTAAACCATACGAAAAATGCAGGTGGCTCTTAAATTGTTTTGAGCAGTATATTTTCTTTGATGTGTTCTCAGCTCCTGTGGAACTGCCTTTGACACAAACGAACATGCACACATACAAACAAAAACTGACGTTTATTCAACGCTCATTTTGCGCCGAATTTGACTGGATGAAAGATTGCTCATTCTTCATTTTCGTTGTCCTGAATGATGTTTACCTTGCCTGAAAAAGACCTAAGAGGTCGAGTTTGGTCTCGCAACTCGTTTGTCCATGTCAACCAGCAGAACTATTTCCAACACCTTTTAAACTTTGTTTCAATTTCCGCCTGCAGTCATCTCATTTTGCAATCGACGTTTATTCGTTTCACAATCAGCCAGTGTCTCATGGAAAGCTGGAAAGAAAAAAAAGGAAAAGATTAATAAGGTTGTAGGTACCATGTCTAGCACATTAAAATAGACACAGGCGAAAATGTTGATGTTTCTTAGCTGGTGAGGTTTCACAGCACACATATGCTCCAGTCATCCACAGGGAAGCGGTCTGATGTTGTCCTGAGTATTTGAACAGGCACTACTGAATACCCTCCAAGTGACTCAGCATAATGCTGGGTCTCCTGTTGTGGGTTGCTTCATGACGGCCTGCTGACATTCATAGCTTGATGTGGACTGCCGGCATCAAGATTGGTTGCAAGTTGATTGTGTCAAGTGTGAAGGAGCACTTCTGATTCATCATCTCAAAGTCATCTTCCTCAACCAGTTTAGCAAATCATACATATGTAGACTCTCTCTCTCTCTCTCTCTCTCTCTCTCTCTCTCTCTCTCTGTGTGTGTGTGTGTGTGTGTGTGTGTGTGTGTGTGTGTGTGTGTGTGTGTGTGTAACCACTGTTTCTGTGTTCAGTTTCCTCGCCCACTTTTGAATCTGTTTCTATCTTCTCTAGCCTGTCTCTGTTGAGGCCCTACTACGTGGGGCTGTTCGAACCATGTGGATCTGGAAATCATTTTAACATCACACGGCAGACCTTTCTGTGTGATCACACTACCACAGAATATGCTCAGAACTTACGGACTGAATGCAGTCTTCAGCTGACGGGTTCTTTTTATCTCACTTCAGTCAGTCATAAGACAAAATGGACTCTGTTGGGTGTGTTTTGATTTCCAGCAGGATGATGCAAGATTGGCCTTCGTTTCTTGGTGCTCATCGGTAAAGAAATGAAATAAATTTACGTCACATTTGTGTGGATGGTTCCAAAATTCATAAAGATCATAAGGAAAAAGTATTTTCGTCCACATTTCAGAGCACTAAAGGTTCCCGCGAAACATTCCAGTCTAACGAATCGGATTCCTTCTTTAGCAAGCAGAGAGCTAAGTCTTCACCTCAGATCATCATCCACTTTACTTCTGTGGTGAACTGTCCTGAGCGTCTGGTGAAACCAACTCTACACATGTAAACAGCATTATCAGAACTCATTGTGTATATCACCATCATTCTGATGATGAAATACTGATTTGCATCTTTTTCATTTGCTAAGCTTTGTTGGTTTTTCTAATCTTGTTACGCCATTAAAAGATAAACCAAAAAACCTCTGGATACCCTCCCGCTTCTATCACAACTTTGCTGGCATTGTTGTTGTTAGTGTACATAAACCTGGTTATGCTCATACAAAATAAAGTGTGATACAGACAAAAATGATGACTTTTCCCATTTGTCACCTTGATATTAATTGGGTGTAATCTCATTTTCCGTGAGTTGTTTGAGTAACTTATTTTCCCGAGACTGTTGCCATTTCTCTTGTAGCATGTTGAGTGTGTAGAGGAAAGGGTTGAGCACGGAGTTGAGAGGCAAGACGAAGATGGCCATGGCCACATTGACTTCGTTAGGAATGGCCAGGCCACTCTTGGCCAGCAGGCCCAGCAGACCTACAGGGAACCAGCAGAGGAAGTCTGACATCACCA
>CM065721.1:68694611-68729611 GCA_033310375.1 Conus canariensis
CCTCGATGGTTCCAGCCAATGCACAGTCCCAAGGATATAGTCACAGACGAACAATTTACAGGTTACACGAGTCTCACGGTCACGTCGGCCATTTCTCCAAACGGCTCCACAGACGTGGGAGGCAAACCAGACGAACACTTCACTAGGGTCATCAGTTCTTTAGGCCGCTGTAGAGATCCGCAGGAACAAGGAGACGCAGAACACCGTCCCTCAGACGAATAATTTACAGGTTACAAAAGCCTCACGGTCACGTCAGCCATTTCCCCAAACGGCTCCACAGACGTGGGAGGCAAACCGGACAAACACTCCACTAGGATCACCTCCTCTTCAGGCAGCTGTAGAAATCCACAGGAACAAGGATACACAGAACACCGTCCCTCAGATGCCTAACATCTAGAATTTAAGGACCCCAGCTCAGAGAGCCAGCTCATATAACAGCAGATCAACAAGCCTAGTTTGTAGCCTAACTCTCGCCATACTGCCGTTACTATCCTATAGTTGAGTGACGTGTTATCTTAATAATTACGTCGCTACCAAGATGCGTAATTCTAGTACTACACTCAACATACCAAGAGATAATCCTGAATACGAGGCAACCACAAAATAAACAGGGGACAAATATTTAGACAGTCAGCTCTATATCTTTGGGTTATCAATAATTAATAAGCACATTTTATTCTGCCGTGACACATACATACATGCATGCATACATACATACATACATACATACATACATACATACATACATACATACATGAGAATTATCGCCTTTGAACACTTTGATGCAAGAAACATCTCTTACGCCAATAATTCTGTATTGACCGAATGTAAGCCAATGTAGACGATGGATCCGGTCATAATAATCATATCCATACGAATCGTGTCTCTCATGAACCTCCATATGTTCTGGCTTCCAGGAATGGCTAAACGCCCGCCGAGCCTAGCACAACGAATATTGGCTTGGAACCACGACACGCCAGTCCCAGGATTATGGAGAGAGAAACATTTCCCTTCAAAAGACACACTGTGGTCATCACACAGGGTGTAGGGGCACTCGACCTCGTCCTCTCCCCCACTGCATTCCGTGACCAGATTGCACAGAAAGTGGGCCTGGAAGTCTGGCCAGTGAGGCACGGAACAGTTCCAGTGGGTCCGGTCAGACAGTCGCATAGGTATGACTGAAAACTTCAAACAAGACGAAATCAGCAAGAAAAAAGCATGTGTCATTGCTGATCTCATTACCCTGGAAAAAATTGATTTTTCGTTCGTTCGTTCGTTGTCTCTGTCTTTGTCTCTGTCTGTCTGTCTGTCTGTCTGTCTGTCTCTCTCTCTCTCTCTCTCTCTCTCTCTCTCTCTCTCTCTCTCTCTCTCTCTCTCTCTCTCTCTCTCTCCCCATTACAATCAACCAAAGTAAAGCAGTCACAGATACTGGATTTGGCTTCTGGGGCCAATTAATATTTTGACCGCTGGAATTGAGGAAAATGCTTCAGATGAATGCGTTTTGAAAGTGTTTGTACAATAAGCGACATGTTTGACGCTCGTTCTCAAAAAAATTGTCGTAAACACAACTTCTCTAACAAAACGAGCGAGCTCTCGCGCAACCATTCTTTGAAGGGTGAAACACGGAACACCAACCCAGTGAAAAGAAAACAGAACGCGGATTCCAGTGCCACACTTTCTGTACACTTGGTCAGTAATGTGCCAGCTCAAACGAGAGGAACCTGATCTGAAATGGACCCAAACATCTGAGGTATGCAGAATCTCTAGCAGCTGCGAAGTCTGATTGCTGTAGCATATTTTCCACAGAGAATTGTTCTTGCTCCCTTCAAAAACTTCCAGGTGGTCCTCACAGACGAAGTCCTTTGTCGTTGCTCCCAGATTCGTCAAGGGAGAGCTCAGCATCACCACTCTGTCCTTAAGTACCATGAGATGGGTCCAGGCATCGGTGTTGTCTTTGTAGGCGGTGAGGTCATTTTCTAACAGAATCCCAGGAGTCTGGATATAGCCTGTGAGATACATCATATTTTTTTTTATAATCATTAATTTGACCTCACAAGCAGTGTTCTGGAGGATCATCAGACTATGAAAACAGCATAGTTTGATAGTTGAGTGTTACAATTTATCATCAGTTTCATTGGTGTTGCCAACAGGGATGTTGTATACTTGAGTTGTTTACAACCAGCTGTGGATACCCTGGATGATAGTTGATGTTTTACATGAGGCCGTACTTTTGTTCTGATCAAACACACACACACACACACACACACACACACACACACACACACACACACACACACACACACACACAAGATACAGTATGAGTTGAATTGTAGACCCTTTTGGAGCATATGAAGAGCAAAAAACAACAACAACATCGTTGTTTCAAAAGAGGAATCGAGCCTGATATGCCAATCAAACATATTCTGCTGACGGACAGATTAACTACTTACATAAGTTACTGCTCTGTACAGACATTTCTTGTGTTTAGATAAGCTGGACAGTTTCAGCTCGGGTAAATTCCCTGTGGTTGGCTACGCTATAATTAACATGAACGGAATCAAATGTTGACGGATCTGGCATCAGCCAAGCTTCCTCCAGTAAATTCCAGTGAGTTTATGTCCCCTGCTTGCCTAGAACAGGATATTGTTTTAGCTATCTCATTTTCGTAACGTTCGTATGCGTCTTTCTCATACAGGTAATGTTAGATTGGTTCCATCTGATTTATTACACTGCTGAATCAGCTTAATTAATGTCTGAAGCAGCGAAGAAGAAGAAGAAGAAGAAGAAGAAGAAGAAGAAGAAGAAGAAGAAGAGAAGAAGAGAGAGAGAGAGAGAGAGAGAGAGAGAGAGAGAGAGAGAGAGAGAGAGAGAGAGAACTCAGAACTCAGAAAATTTTTATTCGATCAGGGATTGAGATTTTAGGCAGAGCCTATTCTTCCAATCTGTCCTTGAGAGAGAGAGAGAGAGAGAGAAGAGAGAGAGAGAGAGAGAGAGAGAGAGAGAGAGAGAGAGAGAGAGAGAGTTGACATATTTGCCCTCAGTGTAAGATTCCTTGCGTCTGTCATTCACCTTCGGTCTCCTCTGGCAAAATTGTTAGCATGGGCTGCTTAGGCAGCGGAGACAGGCCCTAGGATTGGAACCTGTGGAACCTGTTGATTCGTAGTCTGCTCATGTTCTGTTGAGGTGAGTGTCAAATGTCAAAATACTATCATTTTTTGTTTATGTCGTTTTCTTTTCTTTTTTTTAAATTTCCATTCCTTTTCTTATTTTTCTTTGTTCTTTCCTTTCATCCTTATTCCTTCTTCTCTGCCTTGTCTCTGACGTTACTTCCTTTGTTTCTAGCGGTACAGATCCACTGTTTCCCGTGCTTTATAACTGAATGAGTATTCCATACCGCTGTTGAGTTTAGTATTGTCAAACATTAACACACATATTTAAAAGCCTTTTGACGGGTTTCTTTTAAAGTTCCGTGAGATTGAACCTCATTGTTCTACAATTTGGTAAACTGTGTTTTGATCTATTGATAACAAACTAGCATGCTCAGCACCTATAGATGATAGAATGTTATACTTAAGTACCTGGTCAGTACTGACAGTTATAACTGAAGTAATAGCCAGCAGATATCTTAGAGACGTATTTAGGGTGATATGTCTTTTTTTTTTTTTTGGTAGACAAGCAGCAACATATTGCTTTATAAACCAGACTTGAATAGTCACAATGCCACTCATCTAATTTTCGGCCACGTGGCCTTTTTCAAGAGAAAAAAAACAAAAACAATCCAACTACGTGATGTCCATCTTTGGCAACTGGTCAGAGCAAAGAATTGACGTCATAAATATAATGCGCAAGTTCTGACATCATAATATGTGATGTCATCAACAAGGAAAGAAAACAAAAAGAAAAAAAAAAGAAAAAAAAAAGGGAATGTGGGGGGGGGGGGGGGGGGGGGGGGGTGGTCAAGTTGTGTGTGGGTGTGTGCGTGCGTGCGTGTGTGTGTGTGTGTGTGTGGGGGGGGGGGGGGAGTAGTTATACTGTAACCAATGTACTTCAAAAACATAACAATACGCTCCATAAATCACAATGAAAATGAAACCATAGAATAATGTGACCATAGTCCTGTCTTTGACTGTGCATGGCATACAAGAACTGTCATATGAATATATATATATATATATATATATATATATATATATATATATATATATATACATAAATTTTCTGCCAATCATCAATGTTGTTCGTAGGTAAATCTGGATAGGGTTGTTACAAATTTGTCTTAACATTACATCCATTTGGCATCCTAGTATCTAATGCCCTTATCCATTTTTCTTCAGTAATAAGTCTGAAGCTTTTGCTTTCACCATAAGCTTTTGCCAACACTGCAACAGCAAGGTCTCCCACTGAATGCTGAAGGAAATGTCGCATTATTGGCTTTTCTCTTTGGAACTTGATGTCACGTCTGTGTTCCGCTATTCTTTCTTTCAATGAACGTCCGGTTTCACCAACATAAACTGTCTTATTACACCGTTTACACAACAGAGCATATATCAAATTTCTATCTGCACATGTCACATTACTAATAACATTGTGTGAAGATTTCTGCTTTGTGTCCAACACTGTTGAAGTTACTAGTGAAGAACAGGTGTCACAATCACAAGTTTCTGTTTTTCCCTTCACTGCTCTTTCAGTTTTCTGGTGAACCAACGTATCACATAAATTTTTATCCCGTCTGTATGCAGGCATCGGTAGTTTATGGAATACTTTGCGCATGTATTCTGACTTATAGAGCGTATCACTATGTCTCTTTAGTACAGCTTGTACATCTGGCAATAATCTTGAAAATGTCAACACTAGTGGTACTCTTTCAGTGTTTTCTTTCTTCTTTTTCTGAAGATGTTACGGATGGTGTGCGGTGCGTGTTTTGCTGTCTGACTCTCGCTCTCAAAAGTTTGGATGCGTGTAATAATTATTCCCTACGCACACCCACACCAAACGCACATGGATAGCCAGGCAACACACGAGTTAGATTTTTTTTTCTTTATAATCGTGCTGCCTGAACCATCAAACATACATTCATGTGAACTGGTACAAATCAATACATGTCACTACATGGCATATAGATCAAGATATCAATACATAGGAACTTCAATCATCAGATATCAGCATATCATAGTACATATCTTGATATCACTCACAGATCTCGCCGGCGCCGTCCACAGTGTCTCACATATGCAGTCAACACACTCAGTTCCACAGTACCCAAGCCACAGTCTACAACACTAAAAGAAGACAAATAAGGATAACCAAGGTCCCCACATGATAAGCACAGCCGTTCACAAACACAAGCGATGAAGAAGAAACAGGGTCTCCACACAACAAGCACAATAAATCACGTCAAACTATCAGAAGATACTAGGATACCAACAGACTGTGCAATTGAAATGATGGCATTAGATACTAGGATACCAGAACTTGCGCATTATATTTATGACGTCAATTCTTTGCTCTGACCAGTTGCCAAAGATGGACATCACGTAGTTGGATTGTTTTTGTTTTTTTCTCTTGAAAAAGGCCACGTGGCCGAAAATTAGATGAGTGGCATTGTGATTTTTCTATAATGTTTTCTTCCCTTTGGAGGACTATTGCTTTTGTTTCTCAGACTTGAATAGTTTTCCCACATTTCCTCTGTTAACTGAATATCCAAAATGTAAGATAATGGGGTGGATTTGTTTCACAAGCCTCATAACTGCTTTCCTATTTCATTATACGTTATTTTGACATGTAGCACTTCTGCTACGGTAAATTTCTATGAGTGACATTCAGGGTGCCCTCCATGCATGGAAGATATGTGGCTCTCTGGCTTAAGACCTCTGTAAATTCCCGAAGGGGAAAGAAGGTGGATAGTATTGGGTGTCTCGTAGACCATCACCACTGGCTAGCACCGTTGCTTTCTAATACTGGAAGCCAAGTATATCAAACATCTCTGCCAGTACATTCAGCAGCTCAAGCAGTAGCTGCTACATGGAAACAACCGTTTACAGGCACCAAAAGGAACCGGGCCAGGTAACTCGGCGGAAGTTTGTGTGCCCACGGAAAAAAACAACTATCTGCAGGTATAGAGCCCCTCCCCTCCCCACCCTTGTGACACTTCGGAAAAGGAAGTCTCAGATCCTGCAAGCACAACTAGATAATCCAGAGTGAAATGGAAAAAAGCGATCCAGCATCAAGACCATCATCTCTTCTGCAATTTCTGCTGTTCAGTCATTAACATTTTATTCTCCGCTTCCCTGTTAATCACGGCGTTTGTGTCATGCTGGGGATTGTGGCGCTTGTGAAGATCATGTTCTTTCTGAAACCCTGCATTCATTTCTGTGTTAGTTTCAAAGAAGGCCTGCGGTGAAGGCACACGGTGACAGCTGCAGGTGCAGCAGGGCACACGGAAGCAAGCACAGGAGTGGCCAGGACATGGACAGATCTGGCAGCTACTTTTCTTATAGAAATGCATACTTTCCAAGTGCAGTCCTTGCGTCCTTTTGGAGCTGCTTTTTTCTTTTTTTATAGGTATAGCCCCCCCCCCCCCTCCCCCTCCCTCCCCCGCATCCTTCTTGGAGGTGTTCTTTTCAGGTATAGCCCCGCACTCTTCTTGGGAGAGAGAGTCTGGAAATATGATCTGGACACAGCTTAACTTACCCATTCCTGTGAGTAGGCTGGGCATCTGCCTCTGCAGCGAAAATCCAGCTAAATGCACAAACAGTTTAAGACTGCAGATCCTAATTCCACCTCCATCGTGGGCAGTGTGCTCCTGGACAAAGACGTGTGCAGAAAGTTCTCTTTGGCGGTGGTAGACCCTCTGGTGACCATCAGCTTTGTCCAGTGTCTTCCTGCCCTCGTCTGCGAACAACGCTGTGTTCAACTGTGCCAACCTGAAGAGAACATCCTGAAGAGAAGGCGGCCCCTGGCCCAGTTGAAGTGTACAGCACGCTGACGCTGCTTGAGGTGAAGACGCGATGCGGATCATCTCGCATGCAGCCTAGGCTCTCTCAAGCGAACTGCTACAGTATCCGGATGAATGGACTCGTGGTAGCCCGAATATGTTTGTCCTGGCGGTGACTGTGGTAGGCGGAAACCAGATCCGAATATGTGTCAGAACAATGTGATAGTCCTGCTGCCAGATCGTCACACTGCTGTGACCTGGACGGGCCTGTTTAGGAACTGTCCAAGTGGCTTGGTTATGGAAGGCACCTGAGTCCAGCAGCCTTTCAAGATTCTTACAAGTAAAGGGCAATGCCACAAGTTAACACACAATTTTCCTTCGAAACCACAATCCTGCTCTTTGAAATTCAGCAAAGTATGGTAGCTTTACATTTGACCTCAAGTCGGTGAACTGATGGTCTTTGTAACAGCATGATCAAACATTATTGATTACCGTTTGTTCATTTGTCGAAATTATTCATTACCGTTTCTTCATTTGTCGAAAATCGCTAGTTTTACTGAACCTAGATGCAGTGACCAGTGCTCATTACCTTCTTTCTGTTACAATGCAGTGACCAGAGCTCATTACCTTCTTTCTGTTTCAATGCAGTGGCCAGAGCTCATTACCTTCTTTCTGTTACAATGCAGTGACCAGAGCTCATTACCTTCTTTCTGTTACAATGCAGTGACCAGAGCTCATTACCTTCTTTCTGTTACCATTTTAACCCTTTCAAAAACCAGTCTGGATTAAAATAGAAAAAAAATCAATGCAATCAATACGTCTCATTTTTGTGGTTATTTCGAACCTGATACCTTTTTTTCTGTTGAGTATAGTTTTAAATACTTCTGTTAAATCGTAATTGTCTCTTGCCTTTAAACGTTTACGGTCAAATAGTCGGTGAGAATCATCAGATGAACATAATATTAGCTTTTCAAAAATAGATTTTTTTTTTCAATTTTATATTATGCTTTTCACCACAGAATGACGTGTGTGTGTGTGTGTGTGTGTGTGTGTGTGTGTGTGTGTGTGTGTGTGTGTGTGTGCGTGCGTGCGTGTGTGTGTGTGTGTGTGTGTGGTGTGTGCGTGTGCGTGTGTGTGCGTGTGTGTGTGTGTGTGTGTGTGTATGTGTGTGCTGAGACATACAAGCACGACTGTCCTACCCCATGTTGAGGTGACGTAACGCAGTTGCAGCTGATGCTGTGGCGTGGGGTCCATGGCCAGGATGTTGAGGTGGCTGGTGTGCACTCCCTCGCCATGCACCGACACTGTGATGTAAATCTTTTGGCCCTTGGACACAATGTCTGTCCCTGCAATGACGACACATGGTCTGACCATTGAATTGTAAGTCACTGTAGAGACGTTAACGTTACTGCATTGTGTTGTTTTAAAAAAATCACATTTGGAATTCTAACGACTGAAACAGTGTAGACACTCTCTGGAATGAAGATGCAGGATAATGATAGACAACGAAAAACACAGGAAAAAAGTAAAAACGGTCGAGTCAAACAGAGTGAAAGAAAAGATGAAATTATTAGCAAAATGTCCTCCCCCTCCCTCCCCTTTCCCCATTGAGAAAAGGTGAAATTCAATTTGAAAGACCCCTCCCCCCAATCCCCATCCCCACCCCAACCCTCCCACCCCCACTCCGCTGTGGCAGAGAGAAAAGGGGGACAATAGGAAAGAAAGGGAGAGAGAGAAAAGGCAGAGTGAAGAGAAAATGAAAACAAAAAAGAAAAATTACAAACATAGAAATTCCGAAAGACAGGTACACGAAATGTTTCCCCCGGATCCCCAGAGGGGCACAGTAGCAAATAAGTCACACACACACACACACACACACACACACACACACACACACACACACACACACACACACACACACATATATATATATATATATATATATCATAAACAGTATTAAAACGTCCTTTAAAAATCTGAAAGAGCTCGACCCCTTGGGGAGCAACATTTGCTAAAGATATTTTTAAAATGAAGTGCTAAAATAAATCTACAAGCTTGTTCAAAGATATATCAAGATATATATCTCTCCTCAGGACATCCTGAGGAGAGATATATATCTTGATATATCTTGAAACAAACTTGTAGATTTATTTTAGCACTTCATTTTTAAAATATCTTTAACAGTATATATATATATATATATATATATATATATATATAATAAACTAATAAATTCCAAGGATAAGTACCGAGCACCATTCCAGCAACTTACAGAGCAGCTTGGTGTTGCAATGACTGCAAGAAATATTCAGTTATAAACAAAGCTTGCTCTTATGTCTTAGATTCTATTTCTTCAATCTAAGACATAAGAGCAAGCTTTGTTTATAACTGAATATATATATATATATATATATATATATATATATATATATATATATATATATACAGAGAGAGAGAGAGAGAGAGAGAGAGATAAGATAAGTATTAAAAGAGGAATTAAAAATACCTACAAATTTGTTTCTAGCGCTTTGCTATCGTCAGGATGGAGTTTGGGTTGCCCATCGCCGGTGTTGTATAGCGTGTGGGGCCCGGTTGCAGCTGTTTTCACGTGCGTGTTGGTTGCATGTGTTTTGGGGGTTTTCAGGTTGTTGTACGGGGTGTGTTCACTAACAACGATTTCCATTTGTGCCTGCAGTTAATTACTATTTCTGTTTTAGTATTAAGAGTTGCTAAGTGAGGTTTACACAGTATTAGCCATTTTTCAGTTAGGCATAGGTTGCATCTTTTTGAAATATTGCCGTATGGTGATGCCCTTTTAATGATTTTCCAGGATATGTTGTAGTTTATTTTTGCGTCTTTAAGTTTCCAAATGTATTTGCTCAATTCAGTTTGGTTTTTGTATTTTTCTTTATTAAATGACTGTTTGTGGTTTGCATATCTGGTTTTGAAGTGGTTTTCAGTGATCCCTATGTATGTTTCGTTTTCATTTTCTGATGTCACAGTAGCCTGGTATACAATATTGTTGTGAAGACATTTATTGCTTAGTGGACACTGCTCTTTTCTGGTGCAATTGCAGGGCTTCCTTTCTTCACCCTTCTTTGCTGTGTTGATTTTCATTTTGTTGGATGCATCAATTAGGTTTTTGAGGTTGGGCATACATGAGTACAATAGTTTCACAGTGTTTTTGTTGAATATTTTGGACAGTTTGTGTTCTTTTGGAAATGAAGTTGTTAAGATTTTGAAGAATTCTTTCCCTATGTTTGTTTTGAGTTTCCCGTCGTATGGGGGTTTGTACCATATGATTTTTCTTTTTCTATTTTTCTTGCTTTTATTTGCGTTGTTATCTGGGTTGTATTGTAGTTTGTAATTGTATCCACTTCTTTGTAGTGCCTCCTGGTATTCTACTGCTGCATTGTTGAACACTTTCTCACTGCATGACAGGTTTGATAGTCTCTTGTTTATGCCGTGGGGTATGTCTTTAATACAGATGGTGGATGGTTACTTTTGATGTGTACATAGAGAGGGTGTGTCGTTGGGTTTCTTGTATGGTTTATATATGTGATTATTGAGATCCAGTGTTATGTCTAAGTAGTTCACTACCTTTTTGTTTGCTTCAATGGTAATTTTTAAGTTGTGATTTTGGAAGATTTTGCATAGTTCTTTTTTCCCTATTTTCAATGGTTCTTGGGTTATTGGTTAGTGCAGCAAGGCCGTCATCTCTGTATAGTCTGACTTGCTTTCCGAGTTTTTTCTTGATGTTGGATAGCATGAATAGTCCAACCAGTTCACATGTTTCTGCACCATCATATGAACCCATGGTTACGTCAAATGTTGAATTTCTGTTCGTTTTCTTGATCCAGGTTTCGTTTCTGCTGTGCAGTAATGTTTTCTTGGTGTGGAGAATGATTTCCATTTCTGACCCTGTTATGTCTGTGTGGTTACTGGCAAACTTCAGTGCTTTGTTGAGTAGTTCCTCATCTATAGATGGATAAAAGTCTACTATGTCAAATGTGATGAATACTGTATTACTTTGTTTATTGAGTTTTTTGAACCATTGGATAACTTCGTATGCGTTCTTCCAGAGGTTGTATTCAGAGTTTGATTTTATGTTCTTTATTGTTTTTTTCCAGAATTTTCTTGCTTATTTTGCCTAGTTCAGATTTGGATGGATTTATTAGTCTACATGTTGGATTGTTATGAAAGTTGGGCTTGTGGTCTTTGAGTGTTATGAAAGCTTCTTTTGTTGCTGTCACTTCTATCCTGTCACTTAGGTCTATGTGCTGTGCAAGTACTTTTTCTTTAGTGCCGATACTGTCATGTATATTTTTGTTGGCTTTTTTGTAGTTTTTCTGGATGTTTTTGTCAAGGAGTTGAGAGTATTCCTTTGGTTCCATTTTGTAGTAATTGCTATTTTTATCAGCCTTCACAAATATTTCTTTGTCATTTTGTACTTGTTTTATTTGGTTTTTTAATGTTGTTTGGAAATCGTTGTTAGATTTTTTGAATTCAATATTGGCTATCAATCTTTTCATTTTATCTTCAAAAGGTTTCATTTCGTCTATGGCTGGTGGTGATCGCCATGATTTGAAATCGTAGGTGTTTTTGTCCTCTTTTTTTGCGTTTGGGTTTAGAAAAAAGAACGCTTTGCATCTCATGTTGTGCACAAACTTTTCTGTTTGTTCTATTAATTTTATATATATATATATATATATATATATATATATATATATATATATATATATATATATATATATATGATTGCGGATTAGAAAACGGTATATTTTTTGTTGACTGCCTAAAATTGGTTTCCTCCATTTTAAAATCCTTCAGGCCACAGTGCTCAACGTGAGGAGCGATTAAGATCAGTGTGGTTAAAAAGCCTAGAGTAATTCTACAAGTGCTCAACCCCTTGGGGAGAAAGAAACATTAGATAAGATAAGTATACAATATTGCAGTGTCCACTAAGCAATAAATGTCTTCACAACAATATTGTATACCAGGCTACTGTGACATCAGAAAATGAAAAAGAAACATACATAGGGATCACTGAAAACCACTTCAAAACCAGATATGCAAACCACAAACAGTCATTCAACAAAGAAAAATACAAAAACCAAACTGAATTGAGCAAATACATTTGGAAACTTAAAGACGCAAAAATAAACTACAACATATCCTGGAAAATCATTAAAAGGGCATCACCATACAGCAATATTTCACAAAGATGCAACCTATGCCTAACTGAAAAATGGCTAATACTGTGTAAACCTCACTTAGCAACTCTTAATACTAAAACAGAAATAGTAATTAACTGCAGGCACAAATGGAAATCGTTGTTAGTGAACACACCCCGTACAACAACCTGAAAACCCCCAAACACGTGCAACCAACACGCACGTGAAAACAGCTGCAACCGGGCCCCACGCGCTATACAACACCGGCGATGGGCAACCCAAACTCCATCCTGACGATAGCCAAGCGCTAGAAACAAATTTGTAGATATTTTTAATTCCTCTTTTAATACTTATTTTATCTAATGTTGCTCTCCAAGGGATTGAGCACTTATAGAATTACTCTAGGCTTTTTAACCACACTGACCTATATATATATATATATATATATATATAGATCAATGTAGTTGCACAGCCTAAAACGATTCTAAAAGTGCTCAACCCCTTCGGGAGCAACATTTGTTAAAATAAGTGTTAAAAAGGAATATTAAAATACTCTACAAATTTGTTTCAAGCTGGGTGGCTATCTTCAGGATGATATTTGGGTTGCCCACCGCCGGTGTTATATAGCGTGTGGGGCCCGATTACAGCTATTTTCACGTGTGGGTTGGTTGCACGTGTTTTGTTTTTTTTAAGGTTTTCAGGTTGTTGTTTGGGGTGTGTTCACTAACAACGATTTCCATTTGTGCCTGCAGTTGTTTACTATTTCTGTTTTAGTGTTTAAAGTTGCTAAGTGTGGTTTACATAGTATCAGCCATTTTTCAGTTAAACATAGGTTGCATCTTTTTGAAATGTTGCTGTATGGTGATGCCCTTTTTATGATTTTCTAGGATATATTGTAGTTTATTTTTGCGTCTTTAAGTTTTCAAATGTGTTTGCTCAATTCTGTTTGGTTTTTGTATTTTTCTTTATTAAATGACTGTTTGTGGTTTGCATATCTGGTTTTGAAGTGGTTTTCAGTAATCCCTATGTATGTTTCTTTTTCATTTTCTGATGTCACAGTGGCTTGGTATACGATATTCTTATAAAGGCATTTGTTGCTTAGGGGGCACTGCTCTTTTTTGATGCAATTGCAAGATTTCCTTTCTTCACCCTTCTTTGCTGTGTTGATTTTCGTTTTGTTGGATGCATCAATTAGGTTTTTGAGGTTGGGCATACATGAGTATGATAATTTGACGGTGTATTTGTTGAATATTTTTGACAGTTTGTGTTCTTTTGGGAATGAAGTTGTTAAGATTTTAAAGAATTCTTTCCCTATGTTTGTTTTGAGTTTCCCGTCGTATGGAGGGTTGAACCATATGATTTTTCTTTTCCTGTTTTTCTTACTTTTATTTGTGTTGTTATCTGGGTTGTATTGTAGTTTATGATTGTACCCACTTTTTTGCAGTGCTTCTTGGTATTCTACTGCTGCGTTGTTGAATACTCTTTCATTGCATGACAGATTTGATAGTCTCTTGTTTATTCCGTTGGGTATGGTCTTTAGTACAGATGGTGGATGGTTACTCTTGATGTTTACATATATATATATATATATATATATATATAATATATATATATATATAAGCAACAAACAAAGCATCCACATGGTCTGAACACACATAACTAATCTTTAGTTACACTACTATGTTCCCTTGCATTTAATAGTGACTCAGTTGTTCCCTTTGGTACAACTAACATAATGAAAACCCAAGAGAGAACTCAGAACTCAGAAGCAGTTTAATGTACTTCGGCCTTGGGCCACAATACAATACAATCGGGAGGGAGGGGTAAGGGATAATAAATTGATTAAATGGAAGGGGGGGGGGGGGCGTCAAGCAATGGAAACCCAAGAGAGAGAGAGAGAGAGAGAGAGAGAGAGAGAGAGAGAGAGAGAGAGAGAACCTTCTCAGAGAGAGAGAGAGAGAGAGAGAGAGAGAGAGAGAAGAGAGAGAGAGAGAGAGAGAGAGAGAGAGAGAGAGGAGAGAGAGAACTCAGAACTCAGAACTCAGAATATTTTATTTGACAGGCCACAGGCCCATATCAAAGTGAGTGAACAAGGTCAAAATAAATCGGTACAAGCCACTCTTAACGAAACCTCAGCTGAATGGTGTTCAAAGTTAACAAGGAAGACATTCATGAAGCAACTGCACCGTTAATTACTCCGTTCCTAACAGCCATTGCTCTATAAATGAAATTACCAACACTCATAATAGTAGTCTCAATAGTAAAGGCTAGCAACATGGAAATTTTGAATAGAGAAGGGTGTTTGAAACATTTAGCTGGAATCAACTCAAGGCTCAACTTCTCGTACAAAGGACAAACCAGTAGAAAATGAAGCTCAGTTTCCGGTACTTCCTTAGAGTGGACAGAAAATGTCATGGTTTCTATTGCGATTAGCACATCGTAAAAAGTGGCATCGTAATGGCGGCATTCCTAACCGGAACCTTGAAAGTAAACTGCGGATGTTAACATGTTTAATTACACAGAGATAGGGACTTCGAACAAGAGACTGGTTATATGACCGATAAACATCGTACAACTCATGCGATTCAATAGCTGAATGACAGTCTTGGATGTAACAATTACTTAAACGTTTCTTAAATTCTGCAATAAAAGCTTTCACATTGCTAACACTTTGCATTTCCTAAACAATTCCAAACCCGAATCTATAAAGAACATAGCAAACATTAGTCGTCCAGGTAATATGATTTTGATTCTGCAGATGTAGCAACATATCATAGGCTTTCTTCGGGAGTCTGTTATCATCCATACAAGCAACACAAAGCCAAAATCTGATACATTTTGCATAAGTATTAACATAAAGAGGGTATCTTCCAGATTCGCCGTACACTAAGTGCCTAGGAGCTTTCGGACTTACACCAAGAAATCGTTTAATAGCAGCTAAGTGCACCCTTTCAATTTGTTCCTGGTTAGATGACAGTCCCCAAATCTCTGGCCCATAAATTAAGATAGGTTGTATTTGGCTATCGAATAGATTAAAGAAAATACCAGGAGAATTATCACCTGTTGACCATAGCATTCTGTTGATAGCAAGTAATCCTTTCTTTGCTCTGTTTGCTAATTCACAAATAGTTGGATGGAAGGATCATCTTTGATACTTATACATGTTAACAATGGAAGGCTGAGCGTCACCAAAAGTCCAATTTTCATTCGAAGCAAGGTAACCCCCATTCCTGAATACAACAATATTTGACTTTTCCAGATTCACAAGTAAATCGAAACGTTTTGAAGTATTATACAAGACATTCAGTTGGGTTTGCAAACCAATAACAGTATCACAAAATAATGCAACATCATCAGCAAATAACAGAATCAAAAGTTCAAAGAAGTCTGGAGAAATCTGAATACCATGTCTACCCAAAGTCTTGTTATTTTTAGCTAGTTCATTGATGAACAGTGGAAAAAGCACAGGTGTACACACGTCACCTTATTTTAGGCCCCGTGGGCATAGAAAAGTATCAGTAAGGTCACCACTAGTTCGAACACAAGTCTTCACAACATTATACATACTTTGCAATGCTTTCAAGAATTTTCCATTAAGACCATTAACAGAGAGAACCTCTCACAATTTATCCCTACTTACTAGGTCAAAAGCCGTCCTAAAGTCTATACATACGACATAGAGCTTCCTGTGTCTTAACAGCTGCTTCTGCATCATTGCCAGTAAAGTGAAAATGTGATCTGTTGTACATCGTTTGTCACAAAAAACCAGCTTGGGCTGAAATTGCAATATTCTTGGAGAGAGAGAGAGAGAGAGAAGAGAGAGAGAGAGAGAGAGAGAGAGAGAGAGAGAGAGAGAAGAGTAAAAAAGGGAGGGGGGCCGTAAATATACTGGTGGAGGTGGAGATGTGATAAAATAATAACAGGATGGTGTATTACACTTTGCATCACTTGGTGATGACATTACTGTCATAGCCCAAGTTTTCTTTTAGCATCAACCCAATGATGTCACTTCACTTTTAACGTGATCGAAATGTCGGATTATATTTATTTACATTGATTGTTTTGCCTTTTTACTTCAATTCTCTCTCTCTCTCTCTCTCTCTCTCTCTCTCTCTCTATATATATATATATATATATATATATATATATATATATATATAAAGACACAGGAAGCTATATATATACATATACATACATATTAGGTTTATTTATTATTGTTTACCTGTGTTTTGGAAGATTTATTTCGATTCTGTTGTGCTGTGCTTCTGAGGACATTGGAGATTGCATTGGTGGGTTGCGAGAGTGGAGGGAGATTCTGGTGAACACATTTTTTTAAAAGTTAACATGAGTATGTTTTTTGGATATATGGGGAGAGAGAAAGTGAGGGTGGTGAGCAGGTTGATGCGTTGGTGGAGATGATAGGGTTGGAGGGAGGGGGGGAGGGCGGTGAGTGGGAGGGAGAGAAGGCATACGCTGGTATTTACGTGAGGTGGAAGATGAAGATGAACGGAAATCTTGATACATGTGGGCAAGAGAGTGAGTGTGAACGTGGATACATGAATGCAAGAGAAAAAGGGTTAACCACTTGTCTGATTTGTACCACAGCTGTCCGGCCGAGATGAAAATCGTGCTCTTTAGTTCCAGCCTGCCTGGCAGGCGATAAACGGAAGTGGCGTGACTCACCGCTGAGCGCTGACAAACTGCAGTGCGCGTGTGTAGGGCCCTACCCCTCTGCTCAAGGGAGCACATGTGCTCTCATGCTGTGCTGTTTTTGTTGTGCTTTACGGATTATTATTCTTCCACGCTCCATAACTGGATATAATTAACTGTGTGTGTGATTTTGTGTGTTGTGATTCTTCTTTGTGCCGTTTGATATAACTTCGGTTCATCCCGCGTTCTTGAGGGTTTTTTTTCATTGAGAAGTTGTTCGTTTTCATGAGTTGGCCAGGATCCAGCACGTGAATACGTGTATCAGCAAGCCGTGTACGTGTGTGGTGCTACTGCTTGAGAGGAGACATTCTACCAGGCGATTACTTTCCTTCCTCTCTCTCTCTCTCTCTCTCTCTCTCTCTCTCTCTCCTCTCACTCTCTCTCTCTCTCTCCTCTCTCTCTTGCTCTGTGTGTGTGTTTGGGTGTGTGTGTGTGTGTGTGTGTGTGTGTGTGTGTGTGTGTACGTGTGTGTGTACGCGTGCGCGAGTGTGCGCACGCGCACGTGTGTGTGTGTGTGTGTGTGTGTGTGTGTGTGTGTGTGTTTGTGTGTTTGTGTGTGTGTGTGTGTGTGTGGGTGTGTGGGTGTGTGTAAATGAGCACGAACGTGTGTGTGTGTGATTGATCCTGCATTGGCTAGTCTTGTTGCTTACGTGTAGGGCTACTTCATTCCGATCTTTTGTACATGCATACGCCTGCGTGTTTGTAGCACCAACAATGGCGGAGGCATTTGAACACAACTTCAGTGAACACAAAAGACGTGTAGATTTGTTGTGCCATGTGTGTGGCAGTCGTGTGCTCAGAAAGGTACAAGATAAAGGATTAAACGCTAGACTTTGTGTCAACTTCTCCAATGATTTGTTGCAGTATTTCAATCTAGATATTTCTGGTGATGAAGAAGGCAAACAGTCCAAGTGTATCTGCATAAAATGCTACCATAAAGTGAAAAAAAACGAGACATATGTCAGCACATTCTCAATGTTATACAACAAAAGAAAATGCTGCTCGTGACATAGAGAGAATGTCAGAAATCTGGACAACTTTCGATCCAGATCTTTCTTTGAGTCAGTGTCCATCGTGTCGATTCTTTCAATCAGCCAGCCTTCTTGGTCGTCGGAAAACAAAGAAGAGCCTGCTCAAGAAAGATCTGCTCAAAAGATCTGCTCAAGAATGTTTAGATCAGTCTGATCTTTGCTTGCACACAGATGAAAGTGTGTCATCATTTTCTCCGTTGGTATCGACCCCTGTGAAAAAGCCTAGAACATTCTCTACACAAATCTCACCAGTCAAGGCTAGCACATCCAACTCGGCACTTGAATGTGTTGACATGCCTGATGTATGTTTGGATACTGATGAAAGTGTGTCGACGTCAGTTTATCAGTCACCATCGACCCCCAAGCCAGAACATTCTGCACACAAACATCTCCTATCATAGCGAACACATCCAAATCTGCACAAGCAAGTTTTGATCAGTCTGATATTTGTTTCAACACTGATGAAAGTGTGTCGACGTCACTTTGTCAGTCAACATCAACACCAGTTAGAAAATCCAGAACATTGTGCACACAAACCTCTCCAATTACTGCCAAAACCCCTGTCACTTACGCCGCAATATCCCCCTTCCCTCAACTGAAATGCAAGACTGTATATTTAGACTCAGACGATGAAGACACGATAAACCTCTCACTGCAGAAGAAGAAAAGTTGCTGATGTGGCTTGTGAAAAGAAAACTGCGACAATCCGAAGACAAAGTGACAGTCAGGTGCAAAACCAGAGGCCAGCCAATAGTGTTGAAAAAGGTCACACAGCCCCGTAAATCTTCTGCTCTGGCACCATCTCCACTGCGGAAAAAGCAGTCTCAAATGATGCAGAAAATCAGAATAAACATATCAGGAAGTAGTAAAGAAGACGTCATCAAACAACAGGGCTCTGAAATCAGGATATCAGCTCAGTCTCACAGACAGAAAATTCTGGAGGCAGCTGGGTGTGGCCCAGTGAGAGTGACCAGTGAACAAGGGTCTGCACTGCCAACTGCTCTGGGGATGAGCTGGACAGCACATAGGATGCAGAAGAGATTTTTTAGAAGTGTTGGGCTGGCATTTGAATGGGAACAGAAAGAAAGAGAGTCACAGAAAGAAGCAATGTTTGGAGAAATAGAAATAGAAAAGACAAATCTTGTGTATGTAGATGAAGAAGGGAAACAAAAAGAGGTAGAGACAGCAGTAGGAAAAATCAAAGACATCCCCCAGACTGTTAGAGAACTTACTAGATGAGTATGACAAACACAACAAACTGACATGACATAATAACACAATTCCACAAGATGAGGTTTGGGTGAAGATAGGAGGGGATCATGGAGGGGGCACATTCAAACTCATGCTACAAATTGCAAATCTTCACAAACCAAATTCCAAGCGTAACACGTGTCTCCTGGCCATTGTGGATTGTAAGACAGTCCATGCAATTTGAGAAGAGTCCTAGATCCCTACCAACAACAACTGGAGGCTCTGAAGTCCCTGACATGGAGGGACAAAAGGATCAAAGTGTTCGTGTTTGGGGACTATGACTTTCTCCTCAAATTGTATGGACTGTCAGGTGCTCAGGGAACACAACCATGTCTCTATTGCAATGCATCAAAGTCACAAATACAGACACCAGCACACTGCAATGAAGGCAACATCACACAGCACACATTGCAGGGCATCAGTGCAGACTACAGAAAATACAGACACTCCGAAAAGAAAAATCGCCAAACTACACAACAATGTTATCAGGGAGCCCATTATTGATGTAGAGTTGACCCATGTTGCACCACCATACCTGCATATTCTGCTAGGCGTGGTCAAGAAACATCATGACCTGCTGGAAAAGGACTGCCACAGCCTTGACCAAGACATAGGGCAATCACTAGCAAACCAGTGGAAACAGGTCGGCTCTGACTCAGCCTTTTCTGAGTTCGTGAACCATCAGAAAGAGATGCTAGCAGCTGAAGAAGAAAAAAGAATGTTAGAGGGTAAGATTGTTTTCAATGAGCCAGTAAATGAAACAGAACCACTCAGTGTTTTCCAGAAAGAGCAGCATGACCTTACAGAGTTAGTGTGGGAAAAGCAACAAGAAATAGAAGAACTCCAGTCACAGCATCTTCCAAAACTGGCCGGCGCTGTCACCAAGCACTTAGATTTTGTGCTTCAGCAGCATAGAATACATCCACAGGCCTACCATGGACGATCGTTTGTTGGTAACCACTGCCACACATACCTGAAGCCAGACGCAATAAAACATCTGTGTGATAGTGTAGTGGACAAAACAGCAGAACTGACTCAGGACACAGACATCATTCTGAAGGCTAAGAACATTTGTCAGAAGTTCAAAACATTGAACACACTGTTTTCCCACATTCACGCAGATATCTCCTATCAAACATCCATGACTGACAGATGAGGTCGACGCACTGGATAGCAATATCAAGGAATACATGGCTTTCTTTCGAAAATCATTTCCAGAAACGCCTGTCATTCCAAAGCAGCACATTCTGGAAAGTCACTGCGTTCCGTTCATCCGATCTCATCGTTTCGGCCTGGCATTACATGGGGAACAAGGGGGGGGGGGGGGGGGGGGGAGCAGACACACGCACTCATCAACTTACTGAAAAGACAGACATGGTCACAGGATGCAAAACTGCAGGTGATAATGGAAAAACGCATGGCCTATGTCTCCCCGAAAAACCAGACATACTTCCCTCAATTGGAACATTTCAAATCCAGTAAAATCCCGAATGCGTAAGAGGTGACAAACATTCCCAACTAAAACTTTTACCCTTCTCAATTAGTACCAGTTAACTGATTAAGCCAGTTACAATTGAGATAAACAGAGAGAGAGAGAGAGAGAGAGAGAGAGAGAGAGAGAGAGAGAGAGAGAGAGAGATGCTGTTTTTATTGTCATATTTGTGGATGTGCTTGCACACATGTGTGCGCACTCGCGGGTGTCTGTGTGTGTCAGTGTGTCATTCTAATTAAAGTAGGTGTAGGGTGGATATAAATTTCAAAGTGTGTGTGTGTGTGTGTGTGTGTGTGTGTGTGTGTGTGTGTGTGTGTGTGTGTGTGTGTGATCCATCTGTTTATATACCGTTGTTGTTGGTGTGTGGGTTTCTGTCAATGTGTGTGTGTGTGTGTGTGTGTGTGTGTGTGTGTGTGTGTGTGTGTGTGTGTGTGTCTCTCTCTCTCTCTCTCTCTCTCTCTCTCTCTCTCTCTCTCTCTCTCTCCCTCTCTCTCTCTCCAGTCGTGAATAGGCTCACCATGAAGATGGAAATGAGACAACATTTTGCATTGGTGTGTGTATATGTGACATCAGTTTCAAATGATTCGAACGGGCGAAAGAACAAGGTCAGGTAGAAAGCATGTCATTGTTTATAACTGACATCTGCATGTGTGGCATGCTAAAATCTTGCTTACTAAAAGCATGGTGTGGCTGCGATAGAATCAGTTCTGGCATGCATCACAAGCACGTAGAGCACGCAGATAAACAAGCAAAACATGCCTAGGCCGTGGTAGGGAAACCACCGCTGTGTTCCCCGTGAAGCTGACCAGAGCTGACACTGTTTATTCAGGCCCAGTACCAGCTGTCAGGTAGGAGTCCCGCGACTAATTTTCTGTCAGTTGTAAAGGAAAGATATGCATGTCCCATTAGCACCAGGTTGAGCGTGATAGCTTCAGGAACGCATGATCTCCACTGAGTTGCAATTTCATTTCACTTTGTGTGTGTTTGTTAGTCTGTTTCAATCGTTTTTTGTTGACAAATCTTTGTGGTGCTTGCCATCATTGCGTATGAAAAAAGATCCATTCATGTTTGGTATCGTTCTGTCAGTCAGAGACCCCGCAATACAGTGACATCAATTGATCACAGTTCGTTGCATTCTGGCACAAAGTATTAATGAAGAAATACAGCATCCTGTTTTCACCACACTATCAGCCAGACAGCTAGTATCACATTACGCGTAGGGAGGAAAGCTTGCGGGAGGTTAGCGCGAGGAAGCTGGCAGCTGTCAGCAGAAGTGCGCTGTTTTTTTAAACAAACCGTGTCCGTTCCATCCCTTCCCCTCCCGCGACCGATAGGTGGTCAGGGGTTATTGCCCTTGTCTTCAACTAAGAATTCCTCTGCAGACAAACGTGCACAACTGTCCGGCCGAGATTAAATTCGTGCTCTTTAATTCCAGCTTGCCCGGCAGGTGATAAACGGAAGCGGCGTGACTCACCGCTGAGCGCTGACAAACTGCAGTGCGCGTGTGTAGGGCCCTACCCCTCTGCTCAAGGGAGCACGTGTGTTCTCATGCTGTGCTGTTTTTGTTGTGCTTTACGGATTATTATTCTTCCACACTCCATAACTGGATATAATTAACTGTGTGTGTGATTTTGTGTGTTGTGATTCTTCTTTGTGCCGTTTGATATAACTTCGGTTCATCCCGCGTTCTTGAGGGTTTTTTTTTTCATTGAGAAGTTGTAAGTTTTCATAAGTTGGCCAGGATCCAGCACGTGAATACGTATATCAGCAAGCGGTGTACATGTGTGGTGCTACTGCTCGAGAGGAGACATTCTACCAGGCGATTACTTTCCTTCCTCTCTCTCTCTTTCTTTCTCTCTCTCTCTTGCTGTGTGTGTGTGTGTGTGTGTGGTGTGTGTGTGTGTGTGTGTGTGTGTGTGTGTGTACGTGTGTGTGTACACGCGTGTGTGTGTATGTGTGTGTGTGTGTGTGTGTGTGTGTGGGTGTGTGTCAATGAGCACGCACGTGTGTGTGTATGTGATTGATCCTGCATTGGCTAGTCTTGTTGCTTACGTGTAGGGCTACTTCATTCCAATCTTTTGTACGTGCGTACGCCTGCGTGTTTGTAGCACCAACAATGGCGGAGGCATTTGAACAAACTTCAGTGAACACAAAAGACGTGTAGATTTGTTGTGCCATGTGTGTGGCAGTCGTGTGCTCAGAAAGGTACAAGATAAAGGATTAAACGCTAGACTTTGTGTCAACTTCTCCAATGATTTGTTGCAGTATTTCAGTCTAGATATTTCTGGTGATGAAGAAGGCAAACAGTCCAAGTGTATCTGCATAAAATGCTACCATAAAGTGAAAAAAACGAGACACATGTCAGCACATTCTCAATGTTATACAACAAAATAAAATGCTGCTCGTGACATAGAGAGAATGTCAGAAATCTGGACAACTTTCGATCCAGATCTTTCTTTGAGTCAATGTACATCGTGTCGATTCTTTCAATCAGCCAGCCTTCTTGGTCGTCGGAAAACAAAGAAGAGCCTGCTCAAGAAAGATCTGCTCAAGATCTGCTCAAAAGATCGCTCAAGAATGTTTAGATCAGTCTGATCTTTGCTTGCACACAGATGAAAGTGTGTCATCATTTTCGCCGTTGGTATCGACCCCCGTGAAAAAGCCTAGAACATTCTCTACACAAACCTCACCAGTCATAGCTAACACATCCAACTCGGCACTTGAATGTGTTGACATGTCTGATGTATGTTTGAATACTGATGAAAGTGTGTAGACGTCAGTTTATCAGTCACCATCGACCCCCAAGCCAGAACATTCTGCACACAAACGTCTCCTATCATAGCGAACACATCCAAATCTGCACAAGCAAGTTTTGATCAGTCTGATATCTGTTTCAACACTGATGAAAGTGTGTCGACGTCACTTTGTCAGTCAACACCAACACCAGTTAGAAAACCCAGAATATCGTGCACACAAACCTCTCCAATTACTGCCAAAACCCCTGTCACTGACACCGCAATATCCCCCTTCCCCCAACTGAAACGCAAGACAGTATATTTAGACTCAGACGATGAAGACATCGATAAACCTCTCACTGCAGAAGAAGAAAAGTTGCTGACGTTGCTTGTGAAAAGAAAACTGCGACAATCTGAAGACCAAGTGACAGTCAGGTGCAAAACCAGAGGCCAGCCTATAGTGTTGAAAAGGTCACACAGCCCCGTAAATCTTCTGCTCTGGCACCATCTCCACTGCGGAAAAAGCAGTCTCAAATGATGCAGAAAATCCGAATAAACATATCAGGAAGTAGCAAAGAAGACGTCATCAAACAACAGGGCTCTGAAATCAGGATATCAGCTCAGTCTCACAGACAGAAAATTCTGGAGGCAGCTGGGTGTGGCCCAGTGAGAGTGACCAGTGAACAAGGGTCTGCACTGCCAACTGCTCTGGGGATGAGCTGGACAGCACATAGGATGCAGAAGAGATTTTTTAGAAGTGTTGGGCTGGCATTTGAATGGGAACAGAAAGAAAGAGAGTCACAGAAAGAAGCAATGTTTGGAGAAATAGAAATAGAAAAGACAAATCTTGTGTATGTAGATGAAGAAGGGAGACAAAAAGAGGTAGAGACAGCAGTAGGAAAAATCAAAGACATCCCCCAGACTGTTAGAGAACTTACTAGATGAGTGTGACAAACATAACAAACTGACATGGCATAATAACACAATTCCACAAGATGAGGTTTGGGTGAAGATAGGAGGGGATCATGGAGGGGGCACATTCAAACTCATGCTACAAATTGCAAATCTTCACAAACCAAATTCCAAGCGTAACACGTGTCTCCTGGCCATTGTGGATTGTAAAGACAGTCCATGCACTTTGAGAAGAGTCTTAGATCCCTACCAACAACAACTGGAGGCTCTGAAGTCCCTGACATGGAGGGACAAAAGGATCAAAGTGTTCGTGTTTGGGGACTATGACTTTCTCCTCAAATTGTATGGACTGTCAGGTGCTCAGGGAACACAACCATGTCTCTATTGCAATGCATCAAAGTCACAAATACAGACACCAGCACACTGCAATGAAGGCAACATCACACAGCACACATTGCAGGGCATCAGTGCAGACTACAGAAAATACAGACGGATTCGGTGAGCGACGTTCGAATCGAGAGGACGCGAATTGTTCGCTCTCTGCACGTGCCGGATTTTCGGTCGAAGTTAGCGCTTTACAGTACGCGGCTTTCCCCTTCAACTTTTTGTTTCGAAGCATCGCGATGGCAACTTTCTCGACCACTAATCCCGTTTTCCTGAAAATGAGAGATATACCGGATCATGAAGAAAACCGACCGTCGGTGCTGGAGATGTGTTTATCAGCCGAGAGATCTGCTGGCCCGGGCACCGTACTTGGAGCGCAGTCTATTCGTGGTCTGTGGCGACTCTACCCTGCTACCAAGGAGGCACGGTCGGAAATCCTCGTGAAGGGCATCCGACTGAGAGGTACAGTATTGCAGGTCTGCAATACCAATCCTTTCATCCTTCGCAGTGACACAGGTGAGGAGAAGCCTACTACTAAGTTATGGATCGACAATATTCCTATATCTGTGGCAGAAACCGAGATAGAACATTCGCTGAAGCAACTCGGCTGTGAATTGAGATCTTCAATTAAGATGGAGAGAGCGAGAGACGCGGATAACAAATTAACGCGTTTTCTCACAGGCCGTAGATTTGTCTATATCACTGTGCCTACAACTCCCCTCGACAAATTTATAAAAATTAACATTTTCACAGCTAAAGTGTTCCATAAAGAACAAAAATCAGTCTCCAAACCTGTCTCCTGTTCACGCTGTTTGCAGCCAAACCACCATGCTTCACAATGTACAGGAGAGATAGTATGCCGGCAATGTAAGCAACCAGGGCACAAAAGAGGAGATGCAGTTTGTCAACTGTCTGAGACACAAAAGGCAGTCAGTCAGACAGAAAAACGCATCGACAAACCCAGTGTGCAGTCGAGCACAAAAGAAAAATCTCCTGCTGTTACTAAAACAAAACAAATAAAACAGGGAACAGAACGTAATGATAATACATCTGTTGGCAGAAGTGACAGGAGCAGACCCCTGTCTCGGCAGTCTACCCTCCTCTCCTCCCTGGACCGCTCCCCCCGGGACAGATCTGCTACCCCCAAGCGGAACAGATCCAAAGAGCGAGACAGTCCGAGGCAGAGGACAGGCAAACAGCGCTGCTGCGACAACGGACGTCCGGACAACCCGGCTACAACGTCCACGGGACCTGACGACCCCTCGCCCGAGCGCTGTACGGTTGACCAGTGGCAGTAGGACAGTCCTGTCGACAACGACTGCATTTTTGGTATCATGGTAATTGTGACAAATGTGTTATTGTGGCTCGCTACTTTTGTTACAGGAAGGATTTTTGAATGTTCCCCTCCCCGAACTCTTTTCAAAAAAAAAAGAAAAAGAAGGAGAAAAGAAAAGCAAAAAAAAACTTCCAAAAGCCTCCCCCCCCCCCCCCCCTCCCCCCTACGTTTCTAAAGTCCCCGCACTTTCTCGTATCCCGATTCCCTTTGCATCCTTTGTTTGTTGGGTTTTTTTTTTGTTTTTGTTTTTTTAAACAAATCTTTGTTCATTGATTTCACGCTAAAACATTTATTATAATGGGAAAACTACATATAATTTCTTTGAACGCTAGGGGTCTAAAAAACAGGTTGAAAAGGAAATCTTTGTTTACGTTTTTAAAGAAGAATCGTTTTGATGTAATATGTTTACAGGAATCGCATGTTACTAAGTCTGATATAAGAACATGGGAAAAAGAGTGGGGTGGTAAAATATTCTTCAATGAAGGCACAAATAGAAGTAGAGGCGAGGTTATCTTGGTTTCAAAACATTTTTCTGGACAAGTAGACTTAGTACTTTCACAGCAAAGAATTTTGGTTGTCACTGTACTTAACGAGAAATACAGTTTAATGGTTGCCAACACTTACGCTCCAAATAACATTAACGAAAAAATATATCATTTTCAATATCTGAATGAAATATTGAATGATCTGAATGGAGACCTCATACTTTTAGGTGATTTCAATTGTTCACTCAACACTGACCTAGATATAATATCTGGTAAACCCCATGACAAGTCAGAAATTGAAGCCTTAAACAAAACAATAAATACGTTGGGTTTAACTGATGTTTGGAGATTGCATCATCCAACTGAAAAATCGTTTACTTGGAGTAGACTAAACCCATTTATTGCACGTCGACTAGATTACGGGTTTTCTTCTGAAAACATTCTACATCTTTGTTCGTTATCTGACCACGTAACTGTCCCAGGCTCGGATCATAAAGGTGTAGTGTTAGAATTAAACGACGATAGTAGTTTTGTTCGTGGTCCAGGATATTGGCGTTTTAACAATAGTTATTTAAAGAACAAATCATTTGTTGAAACATTGAACACACTCTTAGATGACTTTGTTAAGGAAAACGCAGAGGTAAGCTGTGTTGAAAAATGGGAGCTATGTAAAGTGGAAATCAGAAACTTTTGCAGCGAATTTGGTAAATCATTAGCGTGTCAAAAACGAAACGAATCGTTAACACTGCAAATGCAGTTAAAGGACTTGGAGGGAAAACTAATGACTGATCCTCAAAACAAACAATTACACTCTAATTATCTGATAGTAAAACAGAAAATAGAACTTCTACAAATGGAGAAAACTAGAGGTGCCCAGATCAGAACTAGAATAAAATGGATTGAAGAAGGGGAGAAAAACAGTAAATATTTTTGCAATTTAGAGAAAGCACGTAGTAAGAAAAATATGATTACTAGACTGTGTAAAGAGTCAGGAGAAATTATGACTGATCAAAAAGACATATTGCAGGAACAAGTAGCATTTTACAAATATTTGTACAATCAAAAGACAAATACTGCGGATGTTAAAGATGCTGCCAACTCGTTTCTGAAAGACGAAAATTTGAAAAAAATACACAAAGATGATGCTGATTTATGTGAAGGTATGATCACTTTAGAAGAAACCACTGCCGCGCTAAGGAATATGAAAAATGGATCAGCCCCAGGCAGTGATGGATTAACGACAGAATTCTTGAAATTTTTTTGGAACAAAATAGGCTGCATGATTACTAGCTCATTCAATGAGTCATTTCAAAAAGGAGAACTCTCATTCACACAAAGGCAAGGCATCATAACTCTCATTCACAAAGGTAAGGAATTAGACAGAGACAAACTTAACAATTGGAGACCTATCACTTTAACAAACTCAGACTATAAAGTTTTGGCTAAAGTTATGGCAGAAATATTAGGAAAAGTTATTTGTGGATTAATTGATGAAGACCAAGTGGGATACATTAAAGGTAGAAATATTACAACTGTTATAAGGACTATAGATGATGTAATAAATTATCTAAATAAAACAGGAAAAACAGGTTATTTACTAGCATTAGACTACTACAAAGCTTTTGATTCCATTTCTAAAACATATCTTTTACACTCGTTTGACATGTTTGGTTTTGGTGTTGATTTTCAAAGATGGATACGTGTGTTGACTAACAATACCCAAAGTTGCATTAATTATGGTGGATGGTTGTCTGAGCCGTTTGATGTAAACTGCGGTATTAGACAAGGCTGTCCTTTCTCTCCTTTGGCATTCGTCTTGGCCTTAGAACTATTAGCAATAAAAATCAGGAACAGTGAAATATCTGGCATCGAAGCGCCAGTCATAAACCGATCAAAAAATAAATGTATCAAAATAAAACAAATGGCCGATGACACCACATTATTTCTTGAAAATGGAGAAGATCTGATTAGGTCTTACGGTATCTTGAAAACGTTTGAAAACTTCTCCGGTCTGAAACTGAACATCAATAAAACTAAAATATTAAGAATGGGTAGACAGCTAGACGAACACAATATTCCTTTTTCAATGGTGAATAGAATTAAAATCTTAGGGGTGTATTTTCAAAGAGATAAGATGGTTAAATATACTGAAGAAAATTGGAAGCAGAAAGTTGCAAACATTCAAAGAATGATACGGGACTGGAGTAAAAGAGATCTTAGTATTCATGGTAAAGTTCTGGTAATCAAAACATTTTTAATCAGTCAACTGATGTATGTTATGCAATCAATTGGTATTCCAGAAAATGTTTTAAAAGAAATTAATACGATGTTGTACAAATTCGTTTGGCAACGAAAATATAGCAATCGTAAGGCTTTCGAAAAAGTGAAAAGAAAAGTGATGGAATCAGAGTATGGAACGGGTGGTTTGAACATGGTTACATTATGCAATGAGAAAGAATTTAACAGTGCAGCAGCCGAATACCAAGAGGCGCTGAAAAAAGTGGCTACAACTACAAATTACAATATAATCCAGATAATAACATGAACAGCAGTAAGAAAAACAGGAGAAGAAAAATTATATGGTATAACCCCCCATATGATGGAAGAACAAAAACTAACGTAGGAAAAGAATCCTCAGAATCCTTAAAACATCATTCCCAAAAGAACATGCACTATCTAAAATATTTAATAAAAACACCATCAAGCTATCGTACTCGTGTATGCCCAACCTTAAAAATATAATTGATTCTTCCAGTAAAACCAAAATAATACAACCAAAGAGGGTGACGAAAGGATATCTTGTAATTGCATAAAAAAGACCAGTGCCCTCTGAATAACAAATGTCTCTACAACAACATCGTGTACCAAGCTACGGTAACAACAGACAGTGATAAAGAAACATACTTAGGGATCAAGGCAAACCATTTTAAAACCAGGTATGCAAACCATAAACAGTCCTTCACAAATGAAAAATATAAAAACCAAACAGAACTAAGTAAATATATTTGGAAGCTTAAAGACAAGAAAATAGATTACAACATATCATGGAAAATTATAAAAAGAGCAACACCATACAACAACATTTCTAAAAAATGCAACTTGTGTACTACAGAAAAGTGGCTGATATTATGTAAACCGCATCTAGCATCTCTGAACTCTAAAGTAGAAATGATAAACAATTGCAGGCATAAATGGAAATCCTTGTCAATGCACCATTCCTTAGCACATCCCCCCTGAACGTGCCCCAAAAAAGATAAAAAAATCTACAGGCCACGTGCCACACGCGCAGAGCTCACGCGCCCACACACCACACCATATAAAACCGGTGGCGTGCCCAAATTGTATACCCTGACGAGAGCATTCGGCTCGAAACAACTTTGTTGGTTTTATCTTCTCATTTTAAAATCTTATTTTAAACTGGTATATATATATATATATATATATATATATATATATATATATATATATATATATATATATAATACTTGCTAAAGATATTTTAAAAATGAAGTGCTAAAATATATCTACAAGCTTGTTTCAAGATATATCAAGATATATATCTCTCCTCAGGATGGCTTCAATGTGGCACGCCAACGATCTTTTATGGCGTGCGGGACCTGATTTCATCTCTGTTTGTGCGTGCCGATCTTATTTGCTGCACGTGAGGCCTGTGATTTTTGTTAGGGCCTGTTCAGGTGGAATGTGCTAGCAAAGATTTCCACTTGTGCCTGCAATTATTCACTATCTCTACTTTTGTGTTCAGAGTTGCTAAGTATGGTTTGCATAATATTAACCATTTTTCTGTGGAGCATAGATTGCATTTTTTTTAAATATTGTTGTATGGTGTTGCTCTTTTTATGATTTTCCATGATATGCTGTAGTCTATTTTTTTATCTTTGAGTTTCCAAATGTATTTACTCAGTTCTGTTTGATTTTTGTATTTTTCTTTTTTGAATGACTGTTTATGGTTTGCGTATCTGGTTTTAAAAGTGTTTTCAGTAATTCCTATGTATGTTTCTTTTTCATTTTCTGATGTTACCGTAGCTTGGTATACAATATTGCTGTGAAGACATTTGTTGCTTAGGGGGCACTGTTCTTTTTTGGTGCAGTTGCAAGATGTCCTTTCAGCACCCTTCTCTTTTGTGTTGCTTTTCATTTTGTTAGATGAGTCAATTATGTTTTTGAGGTTGGGCATACATGAGTATGATAGTTTAATGGTGTTTTTATTGAATATTTTGGACAGTTTGTGTTCTTTTGGAAATGATGTTGCCAAGATTTTAAAGAATTCTTTTCCTACATTTGTTTTTACTTGTCCATCATATGGTGGGTTGTACCATATGATCTTCCTTTTTCTGTTTTTCTTATTTCTGTTCGTGTTATTGTCTGGACTATATTGTAGTTTGTAATTGTAACCACTTTTTTTGTAATGCTTCTTGGTATTCCTGGTATTGAATGCATTTTCATTGCATGATAGGTTGGATAGTCTCTTGTTTATACCATTGGGTATTGTTTTTAGTATAGATGGTGGATGGTTGCTTTTGATGTTTACATAGATTGGTATGTCATTGGGTTTTTTGTATGGTTTGTACACATTGTCATTGAGGTCTAATGTTATGTCTAGGTAATTCACTACTTTTTTATTTGCTTCTATTGTGATTTTTAAATTGTGGTTTTTGAAAATTTTACATAATTCTTTTTTCTTGTTTTCAATAGTTCTTGGATTATTTTTTAATGCAGCGAGGCCGTCATCTCTGTGCAAACCGACCTGTTTTCCAAGTTGTTTTTGGATGTTGGATAGCATGAATAGTCCGACTAGTTCACATGTTTCGGCACCATCATACGATCCCATGGTTACATCAAATGTGGAGTTTTTGCTCGTTTTTTAATCCAAGTTTCATTTCTGCTGTGGAGTAGGGTTTTCTTGGTTTGGAAAATGATCTGCATTTCTGACTCTGTTATTTTTGTGTATTTATTGGCAAATTTCAAAGCTTTGGTGAGTAGTTCTTCATCTATGGATGGGTAGAAATCTACTATGTCGAATGTAATAAACACTGTATTTCTGTTTTTTGAGTTCCTTAAACCATTGGATGATTTCATAGCTGTTTTTCCAAAGGTTGTATTCGGTGTTTGATTTTACATCTTCTATAGCCTTTTCCAAAATTCTCTTGCTTATTTGGCCCAGTTCGGATTTAGATGGGTTTATTAGTCTACATGTTGGGTTGTTTTGGAAGTTGGGTTTGTGGTCTTTAAGTGTTATGAAGGCTTCTTTCGTTGCTGTTGCCTCTACCCTGTCGCTTAACTCCATGCAGTGTGCAAGCTCTTTTTCTTTTTTGCGGATGTTGCTGTGTGTGGTTTTATCAGCTTTCTTGTAATTTTTCTGAATGTTTTTGTTTAGAAGTTGGGAGTATTCATTTAATTCCATTTTGTAAAAATTGCTAGTTTTATCAGCTTTTACGAATATCTTTTTATCATTTTGAATTTGTTTTATTTCATTTGCCAGTGATGTTTGGAAGTTGTTATTTGATTTCTTGAATTTTATGTTGGCTATCAGTCCCTTCATTTTGTCTTCAAAAGGTTTCATTTCATCTATTGTCGGAGGCGATCGCCATGATTTGAAGCCATATGTGTTTTTGTCTTCATTCTTTGCATTTGGATTTAGGAAGAAGAAAGCCTTCCATCTCATGTTGCGTACAAATTTCTCGGTTTGTTCTATCAGTTTTTTAGTGTAAGTTTGTGGGTTTGAAAACGGTATGTTTTTAGTAGAGAGAGAGAGAGAGAGAGAGAGAAGAGAGAGAGAGAGAGAGAGCATGCGGGGGAGGGGGGGGGGGGAATTCCACGTTCGGAGAAGCAGCAAAAGAAAAACTTCCACCAGGTGCCTGCTTCATGTAGAGGGTTTATCTCTCTCTCTCTCTCTCTCTCTCTCTCTCTCTCTCTCTCTCTCTGTGTGTGTGTGTGTGTGTGTGTGTGTGTGTGTTTGTGTGTGTGTGTGTGTGTGTTCTACGCAGGCGCTCTTGCGTTTGGGTGTTTGTAAGCATGTACACATTGGCGTGAGCTCAGAACAATAATGGTTCTCGTGCGTGGTCTCCTTTTCTTCATCCCCCATGAAGCAGGCACCTGGTGGAAGCTTTTCTTTTGCTGCTTCTCCGAACGTGGAATCCCCCCCCCCCCCTCCCCCGCATGCTCTCTCTCTCTCTCTCTCTCTCTCTCTCTCTCTCTCTCTCTCTCTCTCTCTCTCTCTCTCTCTCTCTCTCACGTTGCATATATCAAGATCGTGGTCTGTGATGGCAATCAAAATGATGGTCAACCTATTGTCATTCCGCACCCTTTGGCCCCCTCACCCTTCACTCCCATCCTAATTTTATGTTTCCTATTGATGCAATGTTTTATACTCGACGTTTTGTTTTAAAGTTAAAACATTTTGATTAAGGTGCCTTTTTCCAACTGCATACATTCGTGATTCGTGTTCAGGATATGAGGCTGGAGAATGCAAGCTTTTTACTGTCACAGTCTGTACCCCCTGACGAAGGCAAATAAAGCCGAAAATCTGGGATATTTTAATCTTGTTTGTTGGATTCTTATCTACTTTGACTGTATTATATATATATATATATATATATATATATCCTCCTCCCCCGGTTCAGCTCCCCTATACCACAACCCTCCCCATAAGACAATCAAATATAGACCCAATTCCTCCCTCCATAGCACACATGTCTAGGTCTACAAACATCCATCATGAAATAAGTGAAGAAATTGTTCTGTTACATGTATCGGCTCTTTATTTGGTTGATTTATGCCTATGTTTTGTCTATGTTCGGAATCGGTTCAGGGCAATGGCGTGGAGTAGGTACCAGCATAACGATGCCGATGTGTAAACGATGGTGCCCATGCACTGGCATTGCCATTGTGACTCATGCTTCAAAATATCAAGTTACGTACTGCAATAAGCCCATAACATTGCCACGATGCAAACTGATTCTAGCCCAAAAGCCTTGCTGTTTTGTCATGAATTTTATGCCATGGATTACTTGCCTGAAGTAGTTCAGTACTGTGCCAGTGCAGTATCGGTGTCAGTATTGGAGCAAAACGTCGCTAGAATGCAACAGGGTTTTAGTTCAATTTTCCTGGGCCAGTGCCATACCACCATGGTACAAATTCTGTATTTTCCACTTCTGGGTCACCATTAATTGGCTAAAGAGCGGGCCAGTGCTGCTGCTAGGTCTGCTCCTCATGCTGCCGGTATGGAAACGATCCCAGCCAGGTTCAAGCTCAATGCCTTGTCATTATGGAAAAGATTCTGCAAATCTAGCAAAATTCAAAATGTTGTTAGCATTTTGGAAACGTTCTGGCATGTTAAGGGACAGTGTTTCACAAGACCCACTGAAATGGACAATGGGTGGCGATCGGCATTGAGATGCTGGTGTATATTACTTATGTTATCATCCTACTTGACAGGTATAGCGTGCTCAGGAGCAAACAGACAAAACGCACCAACCGACAGAAACAATCATCCTCTAAGCCCCCACTTCTTACTTCTTCGCCCTGCCCCTGTCCACCCCCACCCCCACTCCCCACCCCAAACAAAAAAAGAAAAGAAAAGAAAAAAAATTCTGGGAGGAGATGATCTAGCGATTACCTGGAGAAATCCGTCTCACTCCAGACCTCCACTCATGGTTCGCCCGAGCAGTATAATCGTGGACAATCAGCGTTGCATTAGCTCCACTTTGGGACCGCAGCAAGACAGACATCACCAGAGGAGGGTTTTCCGTTTTGACCAGCACCCAACATTGATTGAGGACATGCACTGAGCTCCTGTCAGCCTGCAGGTTTAGCAACAACAGACCGCTCTTCACCATGGGCACCAGAGAAAGGACCCTATTTCTGCTCGGACACAGCTTTCGTGTTACGTTGGGAGATACAGTGAGTTCCGACACCTCACTGAATGTGTTCGATGAATCTTGAGGCAGAAGGACAAACCTCACGCCATCGCCATCCACTGTGGCGCGTTTTTGACGTTGATTTTCGGATACCTTCTGTGCAGGTATGCATGTTTTATTACCTGTTTTTGTTAGAACCTCGTGCGAGATGTACATGATCAAGACTGAACTTACTAACTGCATCTGGAAGTTGTTCTTGATTCAATGAAACATTCCTTAGAAAAAGATTCAGTACTTTATGAAATATCAGGACAAAATTCAATTTCTGAAACTGCAATGGGAAATGATGAATGATGCGAGGTAAGGTGCGACTTCATCTTTACAGAGAGTGTCGTCACATGATTCCGAAAAGACAAGACTTCAGCTCGAAGACGTGCATTAAAAATCAGTGAAATCTGCTAATGAGATATCTGTGATTATCGCTAGAAAAACAAATGTCCTCATTGATCAGTACTTTAGAAGAACACATTCCTTTCATCACTCAAGTTGAGAAACACTCCGTTACAAACATTACTGCAAAATATGCTTGAGAATATTCGACGAAATCAGTGACAGAGAACATTCACAACATTCACAAAACAATTTTCAATCTTCAATATTCAGACCCAAGGTTTGCCAA
>CM065721.1:68732111-68759611 GCA_033310375.1 Conus canariensis
TGAATCTGGTAGACGTTAATGAATAACTCGATATTAGTTAAAGTGTAATTGACGGTCTTTCAATCACAATGTCATTGCTGATATTTTTAGGAGATCAACAGCGCGGTAAATACACAGCAAGCATTGAGACCAAATATACAGAGGCAGAAATAATGAAGGAACAATTATTAAACCAAAAATGTTAAGGTAAAGACAGACTGATGGAAGATTTCTGAAAAAAAGTTAAAATGAAAGAATAAGTTTGTTTTGGAGCATGTCAGTTAGGCCCTTTGTAATTCCATGTTTGTGTTGGTGTCCATCAAAAAAATTTATATGCAACTAATTGGAAGAGTTTCTTCCCGAGGTAAGTTTACTGAAGAGTTCACTCACGACGGTTGCTAAAATATGTGTTAGCTGCAACCACACGATTTAACCAGAAAAATAATTTCTCATTTGTTTTCATTTGTAAAAGGAAGGAGCTCTAACGCTTTGTCCCGCCATGTTACTATTGCGAAAGCAACAGTCAAGTCCTCACAGCGGTGTCTGGACTTTTCAAAATGTAGTCATTTTAAAGAAAAAAAAATTTAGTTGAAAATTTTGTATAAAAATAAGAAATGGGGGGGGGGGGGGGGGGGGGGGGGGGGGGGTGGTATAACAATGCAGAACAACGTAATACATTTTATATAAACGGGGTTCACGTTAACATGATAATTTGAATGTCCATGCGAGTTGCTGTGTGTCTTTGTTCTGTTGTTTATGGCTTACAACCCGTTTCCAATTTACGGGATATTTTAGTCAGTAGGATACTGCCGGAAATGTTGTTGTTGTTGTGTTCCGTATATGTCTTCTAGCCTTTCTTAGTGGTACCTCTCCTAGTTCGTTCACTATTGTTTTAAATTCATCCTTACTCTCAATCAACAGAGAATCTCTTTAGCTGTGGAACATTTCCTTTCTAATTATTTTTCAATGTATGAATAATTCCACTCAGTTTCCATATTTCAGAACATATTTTTGTTCTGTGAATTCTACCACAAAACATTAATAGGGAATTCACACATCTTCAGGAAGGTTTCGACTGTCAACATGATCTTTTGCTGTCTAATCAATACCATAAGTAGCAATTTTTTTATGCAGACGTGTAATGTCTGTCTGCTACTTCTGTTTGCGACCACTGTTCCACCATTCACTCAGCTTGTCTTTAAATATAGAACCTTCAACAGATACTATATCCCATTGCAAAATAGTACCAGATACCCTTGAGATCGTTTTGTCAGGTGGAACACGAAAATTACTTTGTCAGGATTGACGCTACAAAGGTTTATTGACAGACTCCTGTTCAGCAATACGAAAGGGCCTCAAGTGCATTTGAAACTGCTTTTGGACTCTTTCAATGGTTCAAAATGTCGACTGGCCAGGAGAATGCATCTACATTGTGTTTGCACAAAATAATGATGACATGACTTATTTTGACAAATTTCATCGATCGTTTTGTTGTCAATGCTGTTGCTCTTTTACTCTTAGAAAAATTGCTTTTATTTCATCTCATCTTATTTACTTGCTATGGTGATTAAGTAAATTCACCTACCTTCGTAGCAACCTGTCCCAGAACGTCACCATCGACGATAAAGTGAGCGTCAGAATTGCAAAAGCAAATGCAACCTTTGGCAGACTACAACTTTTTTAGTACTTGCGCAGGACTCGTATTTATCCTGGAACCGAATCAAAGACCACTGACATTTTAAAGCTTTCAAGAGTATAAAAAAGTATCTTGTTCGCAGGCTGTTGGCTCTGCAAGAGATAAACTTCAGCCTTCGACCAACATCATGCCAAGACAATATCTTGGCAGACTTTTTCCTACGAAATTTAACTAATAAATGAATCAATTTTCGTTTAATGTGGTAGTTAATCACAGCAATAAATGGCATCGCCAATGGGATCCTGTGCGTCATAATTCTGCAGACGGTATTTACTAACCCAAGTTGGGAATGGTGAATTCTAATTCCTTTGCCAAGGTGGTTGTGCTTTTATCCAAGTCTGTTACCTTGCTTGTCAGGAAAACTTTGGTTAAAAAAACCCTGCTGAACTAAGTTGAACAACATTTGGTCAAAACACGGAAGATGAACCAAGAACGAAACCATCAAACATCTCTGTGGAACCGGCACATTCTTGAGTTGTTTGGCCCTAGCTGAGGTCTACACTGCCCATAGTGCCCTTCGGGTTCACCGACAAACTGTGTGTTAAGTCAACATAATTTGTTTTCTGTTTGCTAACCAATGTCAGTTTGAATAGAAATGTTAGGATGACCAGAAAAATCCCACGCCTAGCAATTAGTTGCAGTTGCTGTAAGATTTCAATCACAGCAATTGGCAAACTCGCATATGAGTTGTGTCGTTCCCCTATTATCCCGGTCCACCAATGGTTCAACGATCGTTAGGTTCAATGTGATTCATGTTTTATGTATGTTTGCCCCATGCCATATAAAGAAAATCATGATGTTTATCACAACAAAAATAGTCTGTTGTTTGTTTGTTGATTATAGCTTCGACCATGTTTGCAATTTGAAGATGATGTTTTAATCGGTGTTATCTTTGTCCTCTGCATATTGCTTGCCCTTTTAACTTTTTTCTTTTCTATTCTTATTGAAATATGGAAAACTTGGTGTTACTGATTGACAGAATGTCTGTATTATGTACAATAACTGGAGGATAAACTCATGATAGTTGTTGAGTTATCTGCTCACTGCAACCAACAAAATCAACAGTTCTACAATATTGTATTTTCATTTCGTAAAGAGAAGAAATTTAATACTTGGTATTAGATTCGTCATGTGACCATTGAGTGAGTACGCATCCTGGCACTTGATATTCTTTTTTAGTGTTTTCTTTTTTTTTAAGCTATCTGGAATATACATTTCCAGGTGTCCAGATTCTATGCCCCAGGTATGCCATCAGTGTCTAATGTTCGCATCCATTCAAGATGATAAAAGCCAGTAGATACCTATACCAGATACCTTCAAAGCGTATCAAGACAGACATGCCCAGGTCAAGCACGGTTTGTTCAATGGATGACCTGGCTAAGAATATGCATCAACTGCATTGCCCCTTTCAGTGTTAAGCGCTCAGTACTTACAGTCAAATCCGCTTATTGGTTACTTGTATGTTTCATTACACTTCACTGTAAGCGTCTTGTACTGTGGTCAAGCGACAGGCGGGTGTAATGATCATGACATCATGTGAACAGAGCTGTTAGCAGGAAGAATTGTGGATGAACAATAAAGATAGTAACTGGAAGTAGGATACATAGAAATGTAGAAGTCACTGAAATATAATATGAATAAAAATGACATATGCTGGTGGGAATTAGAATATCTTGAATGAAAAATATAATTGCCACTATGTAAAATATGGAGAAAAAAAAACAACTAAGGAGGCAGTTTGACAATGTTGGATACAAACTAAGTATGCCTGGGGGTAAAATGAGACAGGAAAGTTATTAGCAGCTATGACAGGTGAGTTGGAGAGAAACTGTTGATGACGTCGTGGCCACAGAACAATTCCTTTCAAAATATCGCCATCTACATTTATATGTGTTCTTTCTGGCAAGCCACTGCAGGTATCTATTGCTGTTCGAGAGATCCTGTATCTAAATGAACCTATTTCAGGAATTCGTTGTGATGGATCATTTTGAACTGAGCCTTTCCCATGCAAAGCATAGAGGATCGTGTACTTTATTTGATGGACTCAGGGACATGGAACAAATCGCTGGATTTAATGCAAGCAATTTAACTACTCTAATTAAAAAAATGAAAATCAGATTTCTTGCATGGCTTCAAGCCGGAGATGTTCAGAACAGGACGCTTTCGCATACCTTCTTCTGTCTCGACGCTCTTTCTCCACCATTCTGGGTCTTAGGTAAAGTTCAAAAGGGCAACGCATTTTTGAACGTCGTTCACATTCTATATCTGTCAAAACATACCACATCAAAATCGTGTTCAAAACTCGTTCAAGAAACTGCAGTCCACGTACTCGTACTTCCCTGGCCTGGTTTCAAAGTCACTCAGGGACTTAAAGCTGTCACGACCTTCAGCGATGCTTCTGAATATCAGATTTGATTCACGTCAGTCCAATACCTCGCAAGAATCAAGCAGAGCTGTTAAACGTTTTTCCATGTTCATTTTCTTTCATTGTGTGAGCTTAAACTGACATACACTTCAAATAATCGATATACGTTTGATAATAATTATTAGATGTATTCGTTTGTTGAAGGTGCTTTGAAATAAATGCAAGTGGAAGTGAGAACTGCCGTCAACACACACACACACACACACACACACACACACACACACACACACACACACACAACACACACACACACACACACACACACACACACACACACACACACACACACACACACGCTCCTTCTCCTTCCACCCACACCAGCCTCCTCCACATCCAAAATAGCATAGACAAGAAGCGTTCAGATGAAGTGGGATAAATCTTTGAAGACACCGGACAGTCCTTGTAAAGTTTAAAAACTGTAAGCATGTAAGTAACATCAACATGGAACTTACCTGATCGAATTTCAGTGTTACTACAAATTCTGGTTGAATAAGTAAAACTCGAAGTATTCTAAGCAGAATACATTGCCCACAGGGAAATGATCATTGTTAACATATCTTGGTCAAGAACAGGGAGATAACAAGAACAAACACAAAAAGAAAGGGACTTTTGTATCACCTACACCATGCCAATGTTTCTTATAATCATAATTCAGTCAGAAGTAGTAACTTTGCTTGTGCAAAATTTCACCTATGGACTTTAATCACTCAAAAGAAAGTCTGAAAGTCAAAAGTGTTAAGTCTGTTGTTTTCATGTGTTTGCAAGTTACAGTTTTGTTTATGGTAGTGAAACAAATTTTAAGTGAAATTATTGAACTGTTTGTGCCTGTATGGATCTTTGTTACATCTTCATCTGATATACATACTGTTGAAAGAGAGGCAAAAGGGATATTTATAAGGCTGCTCTTACGTCGTGCCTTTGTATAGACGTTGTATCAACACACTGTTGTAATACTCTATGAGCTTGTGAATGAGTTGTCCTTGTCGAAATCAGCATCCTAGGCAGTTTTTGTCGTTATCATGGTCATTTTAATGTCACGACCATCATCATAATCATTGTAATCAGCGTCAACGATTTCCATTTGTTACTTGCATAATGCTTCTGTTCTTTATCTTTTTTTCTGGTGCCCCCACCTCCACCTTACCCACACACATTTCGCCACTTCCCCCACCCTCCACCAATGCCCTATCTTACTCCTCAACCTGTTTCTTTCTTGAAACAGTCTGAATAGATAAAACGTAACAACAGTTTCCACAGATAGCAAATTCGTGCTTAACTTGATTTTTCTTCAACAACAGAAACCGACTCGTCAATCCTCAAGACATTTTCACATTCTCAATCTTCATTTACTAACAACACACAACATGTCGATTCGAAGACCATAGCGACATGCTCAGAAGACAATACTACACTGGCTCTGTTTGTTGCCCATTCTATGACCATCACTTACATCAGTGGTGACCCGGAGCTCTCTCTGAGCAGCATGAGGCCACCATTGTCGTGCAGTGTGTGGGCCAGAACGTACCCCGGGCGTATGCTAGTGGTGATCATGTTAGCCCAGACCTGTGTGGAGGACCTGCCCACGGCTGTCCTGCTGTCTGACCGGCTGTCTGTAAGGCGCTGGGCCGGCTGTTCACAGCCCTTTCCTCCTGGTCCAGATTTCTCCTCGCAGACTAACTTGGTTTGGATCCGGGTCAGGCTTCCAGATCGAAGGCGGCTGAAACCTTATGTAATACGTCTGTTGGTGAGGACTGTCGCCAGAACCGCTAAGAACCGTCTAGAAAAACGGTTTATGACATCCACTATCGGTGAGAGAGAAATTTGTTGATGACGTTGATCATCATCTATCATTGTTGATTCCTTACAGTCATTGGCCATGTATGTATGTATATATACATACATATATATATATATATATATATATATATATATATATATATTCAGTTATAAACAAAGCTTGCTCTTACGTCTTAGATTGAAGAAATAGGGGGAGATAAGCATTCATATCTGCAGTGGTAGATCATTCTGCCTAACTAACAGTATGTGCTTGAGTGGGTGAATGGGGAAAAATAAAATAAATGCTTCTCAAAATGAGCCTTCAGCAAGCTTATAGTCTCCAAGTGGGAGACGATCTCCAATGGGGAGAAAACCCACTAACATATAACTTCTGAATCTTAAATAAATGTTAGCGAACCGCCCAGAGAACGTGGACAAACGAGTCACAAGACGAAACACAACTAGTTTCGACCTCTTAGGTCTTCATCAGGTGAGACATTAACGAATAAAACAATGAAAATTCACTTAGTGAATTTTCATTGTTTTATTCGTTAATGTCTCACCTGATGAAGACCTAAGAGGTCGAAACTAGTTGTGTTTCGTCTTGTGACTCGTTTGTCCACGTTCTCTGGGCGGTTCGCTAACATTTATTTAAGATTTGTTTAGATTTCCGCCTGCAGTCCTCTCGCTTTGCAACTATATAACTTCTGGTCAGATACCGATATTTCGAAACCTGATTGTTTCTCCTCAGTGACCGCGGAAAGTGGTAATTTGACTCCTCTGCCTTTTCGGTTTTAAGAAGAATGCTATCCCAGAAAAGGCTGGTGTGCAATACCGTAGTATGTTTGTTGAGTTTTCAAAAAACCAACCAAAGGTGCCACCTAAGAAGCAAAAGAAAATCATGAAAGAGCAAAACAAGCTACATTTTCTTGTGAAAAGTAGAAAATATAAAAAGATAACCTCTTAAGACACAAGTGCTGAGGGCCAGTTCTTGGAATGAATCCGCAAGGGACTAAATTACAATAAACTAATAAATTCCAAGGATAAGTACCGAGCACCATTCCAGCAACTTACAGAGCAGCTTGGTGTTGCAATGACTGCAAGAAATATTCAGTTATAAACAAAGCTTGCTCTTATGTCTTAGATTGAAGAAATAGGGGAGATAAGCATTCATATCTGCAGTGGTAGATCATTCTGCCTAACTAACAGTATGTGCTTGAGTGGGTGAATGGGGAAAAATAAAATAAATGCTTCTCAAAATGAGCCTTCAGCAAGCTTATAGTCTCCAAGTGGGAGACGATCTCCAATGGGGAGAAAACCCACTAACATATAATTTCTGGTCAGATACCGATATTTCGAAACCTGATTGTTTCTCCTCAGTGACCGCGGAAAGTGGTAATTTGACTCCTCTGCCTTTTCGGTTTTAAGAAGAATGCTATCCCAGAAAAGGCTGGTGTGCAATACCGTAGTATGTTTGTTGAGTTTTCAAAAAACCAACCAAAGGTGCCACCTAAGAAGCAAAAGAAAATCATGAAAGAGCAAAACAAGCTACATTTTCTTGTGAAAAGTAGAAAATATAAAAAGATAACCTCTTAAGACACAAGTGCTGAGGGCCAGTTCTTCAACAAACATACTACGGTATTGCACACCAGCCTTTTCTGGGATAGCATTCTTCTTAAAACCGAAAAGGCAGAGGAGTCAAATTACCACTTTCCGCGGTCACTGAGGAGAAACAATCAGGTTTCGAAATATCAGTATCTGACCAGGAGTTATATGTTAATGGGTTTTCTCCCCATTGGAGATCGTCTCCCACTTGTAGACTATAAGCTTGCTGAAGGCTCATTTTGAGAAGCATTTATTTTATTTTTCCCCATTCACCCACTCAAGCACATACTGTTAGTTAGGCAGAATGATCTACCACTGCAGATATGAATGCTTATCTCCCCCTATTTCTTCAATCTAAGACATAAGAGCAAGCTTTGTTTATAACTGAATATTTCTTGCAGTCATTGCAACACCAAGCTGCTCTGTAAGTTGCTGGAATGGTGCTCGGTACTTATCCTTGGAATTTATTAGTTTATTATGCATATATATATATATATATATATATATATAGATATATATATATAATATATATCATAAACAGTATTAAAACGTCCTTTAAAAATCTGAAAGAGCTCGACCCCTTGGGGAGCAACATTTGCTAAAGATATTTTAAAAGATATTTTAGCACTTCATTTTTAAAATATCTTTAGTATATATATATATATATATATATATATATATATATATATATATCCAAAAGAAAAAAGGCACAAGAACAACAAGCTGTCGTGGTTCTAAATGAAATTTTCGGCTTTATTTATATAGACTATAAGCTTGCTGAAGGCTCATATATATATGAGGACGTCCGGGAAAGACCGGAGGACACTGGGAAAGACCAGAACCAAGGGCTCTGTGGGCTGGCTCCCCACTTTGCCTTTAACATGTGGCTACTAAGAATAAAAGGAAAAGATGCTCCCAGGATTCACCGAAAGGGGGAGAGAATGATGAATCCATCGGTGCTCAACCAATCATGACTGCAAATCCCAAACGGACTATGAACATGGACCAAATGGAATATCCATGTGTCTGTGGAAAGCGTTTCGCTACCACCCGTGGCATGAAGATCCACAGAACAAAGATGGGATGTGTGAAGACTCATCTGAATGAGCAGCAGCGCACTGCATCAGCAGATAAGACGTCGGAAGACCAAGGCCAGGATTTAAACCACAGTGCCAAGGACATCCACGCTGTTGGTTCGGATGAGGAATTTGCACAGGCCCTCGATGCCAGGCGCCTGAAACTCAACCTGCCACGAGCAAACGAAACTGAAGATTGGGAGAAACTGGATGCAAAAATCGTCCAAAGACTCGATGCACTGATAGGGAAAAGCACCCTGGAACACAAACTAGCCACATATGGGGACATTGTGTATGCCACATGTAGAGACGCCTATGGAGCAAAACTACCCAAAGAGAAAACACCTCCAAAGAAATCCAGACGCCAAGAAAAGATGGACAAGATCAGGGTCCAAAAGAAAAACCTCAAGATGCAAATGAAGACCGCACTGCCAGCTGAAAAACAAGGCTTGGAAAAACTGTGGAAAGACCTGAAAGAAAAACACAGCGCCCTCAGCAAAGCGGAATCTGCGAGGAAGAGGAAGAGCAAAAAGAAGAAGACACAAGAGCGCTTCTTCAGAGACCCCTTCCAGTTTGCCAGAACACTGTTTGAGCAGCCAAAATCTGGGACCCTAAGTGTGGACAAAGAAGTTCTTGAGCAGCATCTGAGGAAAACATACTCTGACCCACAGAGCAAAGCACCACTCGACATTCAAGGTCTGGTGTGGCCAACCAACCCTGAGGAACAGTTCAATGGCAAGCCTCCAACGTTGGCGGAAATCAAGAAGGTGGTCGACAAAGCCAGAGCCAAATCATCACCAGGGCCAAACGGAATACCTTACCAGCTTTACAAGAAATGTCCCAAGGTGCTGGAGTGGCTCCACAGGCTGCTGCGATCGGCTTGGAGAAACCAGAAGATCAGCGGCCAGTGGATGACGGCAGATGGTGTGTACATCCCCAAAGAGCAAAACTCAAGTGACATCAGCCAGTTCAGGCCAATATCACTACTGAACGTCGAAGGGAAAATCTTCTTCTCTGTCATGGCAGCAAGGCTGACCAAGTACCTGATGGAAAACAAGTACTTGGATGTGTCAGTCCAGAAAGGTGGCATCCCAGGCGTGGCTGGCTGTGTAGAACACGCCACAATGATCTGGGACGCAATCCAAAAAGCAAAAACAGAAAAGAGAGACCTGGACGTAGTGTGGCTTGATCTGGCAAACGCATATGGATCTGTGCCCCATGAGATGATACAGTTGGCTCTTGAAATGTACCATGTACCAAAGAACATCCGCGACATGCTCAAGAAGTACTTCAATGGCTTCTCAATGCGGTTCTCTACCAAGGAGTACACAACAGACTGGATCAACTTGGAAGTGGGTATTGCAATGGGCTGTGCAATTTCCCCAATACTGTTCGTGCTGGCAATGGAACTCATCTTGAAAGCAGCAACAAACAACGCGAGACAAACAGACCTTGGCGATGGATACAAAATGCCTCCTCTCAAGGCCTTCATGGATGACACTACAGTGATTTCATCCAGAGAAGACGAGACACGTCATGTGCTGGAGAGGCTGGACGACATAGTTGCCTCATCCAGAATGAAGTTCAAGCCAAAGAAATCACGGAGTCTCTCACTGAGGAAAGGAAAAGTGGCCGGATCTGTGGTCTTCAGTGTTGCCAACCAGGCCATTCCAACAGTCACAGAAGAACCAGTCAAGAGCCTTGGAAGATGGTATGATGATACGCTGAAAGACACACAAAGAGCAAAAGAAACCAAGCAGATGGCGGAGGAAGGCTTGGAGACCATTGACCAGTGTGGGCTCCCTGGCAAATACAAGGTCTGGTGTCTGCAGTTCATGCTGATACCAAAGCTCCTATGGCCTCTGATGATATACGATATCTGCACCAGCATAGTGGAGGCAATGGAAGCCAAAATCAACAAGTTCACAAGGAAATGGCTTGGTGTCCCACCCTGTCTGACTGACATAGCGCTGTACTGTCGCCAAGCAAAGCTGAAACTACCACTGAAATCCATCCTGGAGGAATACAAAGCAGGGAAGATCAGACTTCAAAGCATGCTGGAGGACTCAGGAGACAAGGTGGTAGAAGCAATCAAGCCCCAGCTGAAGACAGGCAGAAAATGGAAAGTTCAAGAGGCGATGGATTCTGCAAAAGAAAGTCTCAAGATCAGAGAAATAACAGGACACACACAGACCAACAGACAAGGACTGGGGGTGACCAAAACTGAATGGTGGTCAAAGGCCAAAGGAAAAGCCAAAAGAGACATGATGATTCAGGAGATGAGAAAAGAAGAAGACCAAAAAAGACTCCAAAAAGCAGTCCAGCAGAGCCAGCAAGGGCAATGGACAACGTGGGAGAATGCACTCCAAAGAAGTCTCACTTGGAATGACATTTGGCACATGGCCCCTCTCAGGATCAGCTTCATTCTCAGATCTGCATATGACCTTCTGCCCTCAAATGCAAACCTGGTGAAGTGGGGGAAAGCAGACGATCCTGCATGCCCCCTCTGCCATGAAAAACAAACAGTGGAGCATGTCCTAAGCTCATGTAAAGTAGCCCTGGCTCAAGGAAGGTACACATGGAGGCACAACCAAGTGCTCAAAGAGATTGTACAAGTAGTCTGGGCTAGTACCAACACCACAAAAGGGAAAATCAGGACTCCAAAAGCACCCGCAACATTCTTCACGGCAGGAGGCAGCAAATCATGGCCAAGAACAACAGTGCCACTCGAAACATGCAGGCAGAGTCTGCTGGACGGGGCAGATGACTGGGAGTGCACTGCAGACCTCCCAGAATGGAAGAGTCACCCAGAGATCATCAGCAAGAGTGGCATGAGACCAGACATAGTAGTCCACTCTAAGTCAACCAAGCAGCTGATCATGATCGAGCTCACGGTGCCATATGAGAACAGAATGGAGGCAGCTCAAATCTACAAGACTGAAAAGTATGCTGATCTGGCAAACAGCCTGAGGAGAGAACGCTATCAGGTCAAAGTCCTCACTGCAGAAATTGGAGCTAGGGGGTTTGTAGGAACGTCTGCATACAGCCTCATGAAACAGCTCTCAGTTGCAGGGAGGGAAAAAACCAGAGCCCTGAAAGCAATGGCAGAAGCGGCAGAGAGGTGTTCAAGCTGGATCTGGTCAAGGAGGAACAAAAGTGAACTTCATAAGGCTTAATTTCCCTACAAATATCAGGTGTCCCTGTGGCTCAGTGGTTAAAGCGCGAGTCATTAAGTGGAAAATGAGCATGTCCAGAGGGTCATGGGTTCGAATCCCAGCCATGGCTCGTCCCAAGATGGGGAAAAAAAAAGGGGGCAGCAGAGGGACATCCGGAGTCATGAACCGGGTGGGGCCCAACCCCCCTAGAGTGTCAGGAGATAAGGGCCGAAACACTTGCTTGAAGGGGCTTCTCTTCTGAGGACTCTCTGCTGCCACGCTCTCCACGAGTTTCTTTCTACTATATATAATATGTGTGTGTGTGTGTGTGTTGTGTGTGTGTGTGTGTGGTGTGTGTGCTTCATCCCTGACAATAGTCTCCCAAAGCCTCATGTGTATGCGTCTGATCCGTCAGCAGACGAGTAATAATTGGAAACCTAAACAAAACTTACCCGTAGACGAAGTTTCGTTGGAATTATTCTGAGCATGCTATAGCAGAATTCCCACCCTTCAGTCACTCGAGAAAGTTGCGTTCCCACCCTTCATGTGTCTTTGAGGACCACACTAGACCTCACCGTGATGTACACCCCTATCCCGCTTAATCTCCCACATGATGTTGATGAACCTTCATATTCAGATAACTCTCATTTTCATGTTCTGCATGTGTCTCATTTTCAGGATACGTTCAAACCCCAGGATGGAATCCCGAACAGTCCCATTTTTATCCAAGCAACTTGATGGACGAGGCTGTCATTGAGGTGCTGCCAGATCACAACGCATTGGTGAGTGTGGTCTACCTGGATATCAATTTCCTCAAGACTGAACCTTACAACATCGACATCTGTCGTGACCAGCTGGTGCTGTCTGTAGTTGAGCCTGACCAAGACATCCTCAAGACACAATGGACGGCGTGTGGTTCTATTCTTCCAGAAACTCTTCTACTGGAATCTCGATACCTGCATTTGCAGTTCAGAACAGGCGACAGACCTGTGTATCTTCCAACTGGAAATCGTTTCTCGGCGGCCATTAAACTCTATTGGAATCCACAATATGACAATTTGACAGGAATACATACGGGGTTTCGATTTTTGTTCAGTTTCCACAAGGTATGAATCGTAAGTAAGATGTATGATAACAAAACATGAACATGAACGAAGAACTAATGGAACTTCCCCCCAAATCAACATCGCTAGGTGTTACAACTTAAAAGGGAGACAAGTGAGGAGGAACTTTTGCGAAAGACGTCATAGCAATAATGACGAGTTGCAAGCCTCCGTTTACTTATCGCTTTTAGATTTTTGTATTTTCGGTCAGTGTAGTGCTATTGTTGATTTATTTAAAACATTTGGAAAGTGAACGTATGCCTAATTGTTCAGTATTGTTTTTGGATCGATTGATAATGCGATTGGAATATTCAAGATTGTGTTAGAATGTTCACCAGGTTTCTGTAAGTTGCTAATGCATTACCGAAGGTTCGAGAATGTTGTAGAAGCTGACCGAATTACATTCGCATACGGTCGTCGCGATTTCATTGGTTAAGCTTACTGATATGCAGAATACGAGTGTTCTACAAAAGAATAATCGAGTGTGTTCGAGAATATTCTTTAGATAATATATAAAAGAATGAGATCTGTGCGACTGAGTGAGAGAGAGAGAAATGAGATTTTTTTTAAGAGTTCTAGTCATTGTCGAGCATAAAAGTGTTCGAGTCTTCACTGAGTTTGAGTCTAGTCGAATAAAAGCTGCCATTGGTAGAATATTGCCTGCTGCATGTACGATTGAGTTCCTGTACGGCTTACTGAACCTGAAGGTCAGTGGATTTTTTTTTGTTTTTGTTCCTATATTATTCAGCGTTTGTAAATAAAAGGATCATCTTCGGTTCAATACGGCCTGGTGTATTTTGTCGTCTGCAAGCAAAACACCTACACAGGATCTACAACGAACTTTTACAAGCTAGAGTACTGCACTTACCTTGTACTGAGGAAGTCATCGGTTTAGTGTGTAACATTTGGGGGCCAAGCCGGAGAATCAATTTCGTTCGTACCTGGAAAAAGATACATGAACCTGAGGGGGAGGGTGGTGGTGGTGGTGTTTTGTTTCGCCTGGAGATGGCAACGAGACTCTGACAAGCGTACTGGAGGTAGAAGGCAACGACGACATCATGGAGGCACAGTGGAAATAACGCTGATGTTTGCGAATCACATCAAAGATGATATCATCATGAGTAGGATCAGCTTGACTTTGAAATGTTCAAGCACAATGGCACAATGATCTGCAACGCTGCCATTCATTAACAATGGACAAGTCTCCGCTAGTCATGACGATAGCATCCAAGTCCTGAGTGAGGACTGAATTAATGTGTGTCAGATGGTAGATCTTGTCTGATTTCATTTAAAAAGGTAACAAAGTGCAAATGTTTTGGTCACCAGTTACAAAGGATAAAAATCACACAGTTTCGAAAATTTCCTTTTTGACTTAAAGATTTAATTATCACAAACCACAATGGGTCTTTGTTTGTAGCATGGCGTCCAAAATTCTAAAATGGGATTTTTACAAAGAAATTCTTGAGCCCTTCAGGGTTTTTGTGCTATTGTACAGGCCATCATAGGCCGTGCTATTTGTATTTCCGCCTTCTAGTTTGTAAAATAAGTTAAGGCTAGAATTCCGCTTAAAATTCTTACTTTTCTATCACTGTATATTCATGCCTCTATTTTTGAAATCACGTTCTCATAGATAAGAGCACATACCCGCTTCTGATGATTTTTTTTAAACCTTATTATAAGTGTTTCTCTTTCTGAATGAAAATTGTGCCTCCTCATATTGCCTTGAAGAGACCGCCATCAATATCACAACATAGTCTATGACAATCTCAACACTTACGAAAACAGAATGACCAGTAATTCTCCCAGTGATAAAATGTGTAAAGCATGGTTGTTCATACATACCAAGAGTAACAGAAGGCTACATGAGAACTTTGCCAATGATTTCCACCGCCAGTAGCCCAGTCCTGTATTCGTACTGAACAGCTCTTTGAATGGCAGAATTGACATCGGCATATCTCTAGCTACCATTGAACATTTCAGAAGCATTCAACTGCGATACCCAACAACTGCCCATTTGAACAGTGTAAACCATCACCGAACCCAACTGGCCATGACAGCAACCTGACATGTCTCTCAAATGTACTCAGCAATCTGGTATATTTCTCAAATGCATTAACAATCTGGCATATTTCTCAAGTGTACAATCATCACTGTGATTCCCGACGGCTTCAAGACCCGTCTCTCTCTCTCTCTCTCTCTCTCTCTCTCTCTCTCTCTCTCTCTCTCTCTCTCCTCTCTCTCTCTCTCTCTCTCTCTGTCCTCACACCCCACCTTCCCTTTTCTCTTTCTCATGTCCTGCCCTTCCTTCCCACCCTGGTTCCCACCCTTTAAATTTTTCCGCCTTCATCCAAGTCACAGGAAATCCCAGCCCTATGGAACAGTCTTCATATCATCTGTAGTTGTGGCAAAGTAAAACAGCCCTGTGGAACAGTCTTCATATCATCTGTATTTGTGGCAAAGTAAACAGCCCTATGGAACAGTCTTCATATCATCTGTAGTTGTGGCAAAGTAAACAGCCCTGTGCAACAGTCTTCATATCATCTGTATTTGTGGCAAAGTAAACAGCCCTATGGAACAGTCTTCATATCATCTGTAGTTGTGGCAAAGTAAACAGCCCTATGGAACAGTCTTCATATCATCTGTATTTGTGGCAAAGTAAACAGCCCTATGGAACAGTCTTCGTATCATCTGTATTTGTGGCAAAGTAAACAGCCCTATGGAACAGTCTTCGTATCATCTGTATTTGTGGCAAAGTAGACAGCCCTATGGAACAGTCTTCGTATCATCTGTAGTTGTGGCAAAGTAAACAGCCCTATGGAACAGTCTTCGTATCATCTGTATTTGTGGCAAAGTAAACAGCCCTATAGAACAGTCTTCATTTCATCTGTAGTTGTGGCAAAGTAAACAGCCTTATGGAACAATCTTCATATCATCTGTGTTTGTGGCAAAGTAAACAGCCCTATGGAACAGTCTTCATATCATCTGTATTTGTGGCAAGGTAGACTGCACTGGCACTATCCGCGCCCTGTTGCCAGCTGGACAGGAAGAAATCAAATAACAGCTGCTTCTTGATGACCTGGACCAAATACCTTACCTTTTTTGTTTCGTTCTTTTGCACGTGGCTAATAGTTCTCAGAGCACACAAACGCAAATTGAAGCTTCGCCATAATTCCCATGTTCAGCTGAAGGAAACTGATAAGCAGAAGGAGAATACTTGAGTTTTGTCATTTTTTGAGTGTGCGCAAGCGTGAGCTTGACTGATATTTTGAAAGTAAAAAAGAAACACTGCTTACCTTCGTTTCGTTCGGAAAAAAATATTATTCATAAAATCAGATGCTAATAAATACTTTGAAACCAGTTCAACATTAATTTAATCGACTGAGAGCTGGCTGGATTACAAAGTGCCACTTCCGATGTTACAAAGTATTTGTCTTAATCATTGGATGGTAACAGCATTGAGAAAAAAGTACGCCCAGTTTTGTAATTACTCCTAAAGACTGGTACCACACCTGCACAAGTAAGGCTACCTTGTAATCACGATATGGTTGTAAGGTGAAGTGGCCTGGCTTTTCCTGACACACTGTAGACACTGGTCATCATTAAATATAAAACTAATTCTACATGTGTCCCCCCATTAAACAGTTAATAATGCAGGAGTGCTTCTCAAGCACTGCCAATGTTGAAATAGAAATATCTTCCTAAAGCGCTGTTAATCGAATGACTTAAAGCCATCTTCTCCTCGGGTTAGGGCGAAGCAGAATGATTGCACATACGTTAAACCCTTGATTAAAGCACTGACAATTATTTTGCACGGCTATACTCTATACCACTCATGCACTAGCAACCTTGAATTGTCCTTGCGGTATCGATTGACTATATATCCATTACGCTCATAAACTTCGGCAATGTCGAATGAATCTGTATACTTTACTCTTTTGTGCTTTAAAATCTTTTAAAGACTATGGACCTACATAACGCTGTGCCGTTTTTAAGCAGTGCTAATGTTGAAAGACTGTAATGCTATCCCCTTAAGTGGTGTCGAGTTTGAATGATTGTACATGCCAATCTCTTATTCACAGACAAATTTTGAATGATTGTACATGCCAATCTCTTAATCACAGACAGTGTTGAATGATCATACAAATGACACCTTTATCAAACACTGATACTTATGAAGGACAGAGAGTTACTCAGTTTCAGTTTCAGCTTCAGTTTCAACAAGGAGGGGTCACTGCATGCGGGCTAGTCCATACATGCTACACCACACCCGCTAAGTTTTGAGACCACACTGCACTTGATTTAAAGCTGATGGATAAATGAATTGTAACTTAGATGAGATAATTTAAGAAGAGGATCTGGTGGCTACGACTTAGCAGATGTCTGACCTACGCATTAATCCAACGCGCTGGTCAGACTTCGAGTACCTACCTAAGATTGGTTGTGCCATTTTCATCATTGTAGGCCTATGTGTGTGTTGTGAATGTACACATGTGTGTGTATGAATGTGTGGGCACGGACCCATATGTGTGTGCGAGCGCATGTGTGTGTGTGTGTGTGTGTGTGTGTGTGTGTGTGTGTGTGTGTGTGTGTATGCATTAGTGTGTGCGTGGGCACGCGTGTGTGCACGCACGCGCACGTGTGTGTGTGTGTGTGTGTGTGTGTGTGTGTGTGTGTGTGTGTGTGTGTGTGTGTGTATGCGCGTGTGCAGAAATGAATGTGCATGTGTGTGTGTGTGTGTGTGTGTGTGTGTGTGTGTGTGTGTGTGTGTGTGTGTGTGTGTGATTTGTGGGCTTGTGCGAACATGCGTGTGTACATACACGTGTGCATGCGTGTATGTCGCTGCATATTGGCGTTTATGCGTTTGCGCATGTGCATGTGCGTCCGCGTTCATGCGTGTGAGTGTATGTGCTCCCTTGTATGGGTGTGTATGTGCACATTCACGCATGTACATGTGTGTGCGCGCAGGGGCGAGCGCATATACGCGCGAGTGTGTGTTTATATATGTGTGCGAGAGTCTGTGCGTGTATATGCACGCGCGCGTGTGCGTGCGTGCGTTCGTGCGTGCGTCCGTGTGTGTGTGTGTGTGTGTGTCTTTGTGTACAACTGCATGCGCCTTTGATTGTGGAAAATGTATGGCGAGAAGTCCATCTTTGTGCGGGGTATTAGTATAATTGCTGTTAAACACTACCTGAAACAAAGCGACTTTGACTTTGACCCAACCACCATCCTGCGCCTGACTGAACTTGTTTTAACTCTGAATTCTTTCGAATTTGGAAACGAGGCCTACCAACAAATCAAAGGAGTTGCTATGGGCACGTGCATGGGCCCATCATATGCCTGCCTCTTTATGGGGCACATTCAGACACAAATCTTTGCTCAATACCCTGGACGTCTACCTGAAGTCTTCAGAAGATTCATAGACGACTGTTTCGGAATCAGCACTCTACCCAGACAGGAACTCCAATGCTTCATTGACTATGCTAACGCCTTTCACCCTTCAGTCAAATTCACATACGAAATCTCGGACTCTTCCCTCTCATTTTTGGACATCAAAATCAGTATTCAAAGCACTTCACAGTCTCTCCATACAACAGTGCACTACAAACCAACTGATGCCCACTCTTACCTCCTGTTCCCATCAAACCACCCTCCTGCCATGAAAGAAAGCATCCCATATTCCCAATTTCTTCGACTTCACAGACTATGTAGCACCGATGATAATTACACCAAAGAAGCAGCAGCCATGACTACCTTCTTCAATACTAGAGGCTACCCACAAGCTACAGTTCAGATGGCCCTTGAACGAGCACAGTCCATCCCCCAGACACCAGCTCCTACAAGACAAGGAAAAGATGACTACAGACAATGACCGATGCATTGCCACTCTGACCTACCATCCACACAATCTATCTGTGAAAAACGTTCTGCTCCGCAACTTCACTATTCTGAAGAAGGATCCAGCTCTCCTAAACATTTTCAGTCTACCACCTATGGTGGCATTCAAAAGGGACAAAAACCTTGGTGACCACCTGATGCACTCTACCTTCCACCCTTCATCCCCCCCCCCCCCCCAACTCAACCAGGCAATTTCCAGTGCAAGAAACACAAATGCAAAACCTGTGACTTTCTTAATCCGACAACTACCGTGCAAGGCCCATCTGGACGCAGCTTCCACATGAGGTCCCACTTCACCTGCCAGACTCAGAATATAGTCTATGTTCTTAGTTGTACCCTTTGTCCCAAGATGTATGTGGGTGAAACATACAGATCTCTAAATGAACGTTTTAAAGAACATAGAGACAGCATCCTCACAGGAAAAGACACTCCTGTAGCAAACCACTTCAATTCGGATCATCACCATCTTTCCCACATCAGAGTGGCAGCCCTTTGCAGAAATGGTCGTCAAGAAGGGAACTACAGAAAATACATGGAGAGCCAGTTAATACAGCGCCTTGGCACCTTGAGCCCACATGGGCTCAATGTCAGGGAATGATACCTCACCCCAAACCATCAGCCCTCCTCTTTCTCCCCCCCCCCTCCTTTCCCCCCTCCCCCCTCTTCCCCCTCCCTTCTTTCCACCCCCCCCCTTTCCACCCCCCTCCCCTTCCTTTGTCTCTCCTTTGCTGTCCATTAACACTCCCCATTTCTATTGTGAATCATGATCACCCCTACATTCAGTATTGCCCACCACTCCTACCTCTGCCCTTTCCACCCCTTCAAACCATGAACTGCGCTCAGTGACTCTAGTCAACCGCCATCAACATCTTCCCTCTGCTGTCATTCCCTGTTGAAGTGTCTACGACACGAAACGTCGGCCATCCCCTCTCCAGGTACTCTTTTTGCCACCTTTTCCCTTTTCTTTCAACATGATTCTTTCTTCTCTTTCCATGTCTTGAGCAATACATTTATCTACATAGGCTAACAGAGCTTCTTCCTCCAAACAACAGTAGAAAGAAACTCGTGGAGAGCGTGGCAGCAGAGAGTCCTCAGAAGAGAAGCCCCCTTCAAGCAAGTGTTTCGGCCCATATCTCCTGACACTCTAGGGGGGTTGGGCCATACCCGGTTCATGACTCCGGATGTCCCTCTGCTGCCCCCCTTTTTTTTTCCCCATCTTGGGACGAGCCATGGCTGGGATTCGAACCCATGACCCTCTGGACATGCTCATTTTCCACTTAATGACAGACATACTTTACTCCGCTGTAAATATTTAGTGCAAACTTTGTCCTCGTCCACAAAGGACACAACAGGACTCTCTTCCTTAGCTCTCTGTACCATAGCGACATATGAAACATTGTCCTGTCCAACTGGACACAAAGTCCAGTGGACCAAAAGACAAACAGTTGCTATCAAAAGCTAAAAGGTGTCAAACCTCTATCCACTACACTATATATATTTCAAGTGAGAAGATTTATTTTCAAAAAAACACTAAGGACCAATCACTTTTTAAAAGGACTATGTATCTTTCAAACCCATCCAACCAAAAATAGGAATAACCAATGAAATATCAAATTCAGCAATTCGGAAAAAAGACCAACACAATCGGCAATCATTGTCAAACAACAACAATATAACCAATGTACAACCAGGGTAGAAAATACAAGGTTTTTTTTTTTTTTAAACACACACAGACATATAAACTACAAAACAACTAATATTTTTTAATCGTTCCAACAGCCACTCGTTCCAGAGAAAAGAGCTCTAAGAACGCTAAAGAAGCAACACAATCCCCAAGTAAAGATAGAAACAAAAATAATCAGGAGAGATAACCAAAGATAATGAAACCAAAGCCCACACAGGAAGAAAGGAGAGATAACCAAAGATAATGAAACCAAAGCACACAAAGGAAGAAAGGACAAAGCCCTCGTATCTAAAGAAACTACACAGAAGGAGATACCCAATTACGCTGGAGACGGGAAAGAAATCAAACACAAACAGACATACAACAACGCAATACAACACAGGTCAGTCTCTCAAAAGCAAAGTCTGTAAACGTGGCCTATCCTTAATAATTGGGGCAAACTACAGGGGCATAAAAGCAAATCCTACCACTAAGACATTTTTTTAAATTTTAATGCTAAAAGAACATTTAAGCTACGGGGTCACCAGATGTTACGGATGAACCAGTACAGTATCCTATGTCGAACTACCGACGAACACAGTTGAATTGAAGTTCCACAGGGTACATCAAACTACGACGCACTACCGACCTGGCGGTCAGCCTCTCCACGTCACTTGATGGAGACCGCGACGAACAAAAACAAATACAGTCCCAAGCCGGACTGAGGTTCTTTCTCCCTCGTTCCCGTTGTTTGTTTTTCTTTTTTCACGCCATCTTCATACGTAAATTTAAATAATTCATAATACTTAATTTTACATTGAGGTCACAACACACACACACACACACACACACACACATTGACAGAAACCACACACCAACAACAGCGGTCGATGGTGACTGACGAACTGACGTTGACACACTTTCATTAGTATCGAAGCATACATCAGACATGTCAACACATTCAAGTGCCGAGTTGGATGTGCTAGCTATGACTGGTGAGGTTTGTGCAGAGGATGTTCTAGGCTTTTTCACTGGGGTCGATACCAACGGAGAGAATGATGACACACTTTCATCTGTGTGCAAGCAAAGATCAGACTGATCTAAACATTCTTGAGCAGATACTTTGATGGGTCGGCTCTTCTTTGTTTTCCGACGACCAAGAAGGCCGGCTGATTGAAAGAATCGACACGATGTACACTGACTCAAAGAAAGATCTGGATCGAAAGTTGTCCAGATTTCTGACATGCTCTCTATGTCACGAGCAGCATTTTCTTTTGTAGTATAACATTGAGAATGTGCTGACATGTGTCTCGTTTTTTTCAGTTTATGGTAGCATTTTATGCAGATACATTGGACTGTTTGCCTTCTTCATCACCAGAAATATCTAGACTGAAATACTGCAACAAATCATTGGAGAAGTTGACACAAAGTCTAGCGTTTAATCCTTTATCTTGTACCTTTCTGAGCACACGATTGCCGCACACCCGGCACAACAGATCTACACGTCTTTTGTGTTCACTGAAGTTGTGTTCAAACGCCTCCGCCATTGTTGGCACTACAAACACGCACGCGCACGCCCGTACAAAAGATTGGAATGAAGTAGGCCTACACGTAAGCAACAAGACTAGCCAATGCAGGGTCAGTCAAACACATGCGCGTGCGCGCGCGCACACACACACACACACACACACACACACACACACACACACACACACACACACACATACACACACATGTACACACACACACACACACACACACACACACACACACACACACACCACCCCTACACACCTACACACACACACACACACACACACACACACACACACACACACACACACACACAGAGAGAGAGAGAGAGAGAGAGAGAGAGAGAGAGAGAGAGAGAGAGAAGAAGAAGAAGAAGAAGAAGAAGAAGAAGAAAAAGAGAACCACACACGTACACGGCTTGCTGAGCTAACACTGCCTCCATAGATATACGTATACACGTGCCGGGTCCTGGCGAACTTATGAAAACAAACTTCTCTATGAAACAAACCCCTCAAGAACGCGTGATGAACCGAAGTTGTATCAAACGGCACAAAGAAGAATCACAACACACAAATCACGCACACAGTTAATTATATCCAGTTATGGAGTGTGAAAGAATAGTAATCTGTAAAGCACAACAGGAACAGCACAGCATGAGAACACATGCGCTCCCTTGTGCACAGCTGTAGTACACGGGGCGCTGCCGATTTGTCAGCATTCAGCCGTGGGTCACGCAGTCTGCTTATTGCCTGCCGGGCAGGCAGGAGGAACTAAAGAGCGTGATTTTCATCTCGGCCGGACAGCTGTGTACGTGGCACTCGTCCGGATGGAAGGACATGAGCCAAGTCTGCTCCCATGCTTCCAGCATATCCAGGTCTTCTTGGAGGATGGATTGGTGGCTAGCCTTCCTGATAGTCTTGCTCTTTTTTGCTTAAGTGATTCTTCAGATTTCTTATCACATCAGATCGGCCAAGCTGTAATCGAGTTGTTATCATTGCTTTGCCAGCCAGTGTGTCTGCTCTCTCGTTTCCTTTAACTCCTGCCTGTCCAGGACAGTACATCCATATGAGTCTCTCCAATGGAAGATTGCGCATTAGTTCATTCCAAGCAGGGCTTCCCACTCGTCTCCATTTTTTGAAGTAGGTTCATGGAGTCTGTCAGTATCATGGCTTGTTGTGTTTTAACTGGCCTATGGATAAAAGCCAGTGGAGTGCTGTGTCACTACTTCTACCTCCATTGTTAAACTTGAAGTTGTTAAACTGTGCACGCCATTGTCTTGCTGGATAGTTCGGCCATTTTGCTTCAATGTGTATCCCCAGTCTGACTTACCTCTGTTGCCAGAACCGTCAGTATATATTACAATATGATCTTTTGTGCCAAGGTCTTCTACCTGCATCTAAATTTCTGCGTTGATTTTGCCTTCTGGCCATTCTTGACAGTGTCTTTCAAATTCTGGAGCGATGGCAATTTGGTAGAGGTGTTTGAAGTGTTCTGGATAGTTTTCCCATTCCTTTCTTTCTTTCAGTTATGCTAACAGGCACACAAGCTGCATTTGTTGTTTTCTGCCTGTGTCCTATCCATCATTTTCTACGTCCTAGCCGAGTGCCTTTTGTTTCCTTGACTGCCGCATGAACCCCTGGCAAATCCAGGTGGAGATCACAGATGTTGTGTCAGAAAACCTAGGCTCCCCAACTATTTTTGGTGTAAAATTTCCATTTTATGTCACTCTCATTGCTTTGGTCTTTGATTACAGTCTCCAGCCATATGTCTGTCTTTGTGGGCCTTTGTCTGTCTTTGTTCTGGAAACTCTTTTACACTTAGTTCTGGTGACAATTTATGGCATGCCAGCATTTTGTGGCAATGTGGGGATGACAAAGTGAAAGTTGTACACACTGCCTGAGGTGGACCCTAAATCTCTATTCTGCATTGTCATTTTACTTATATTGCCTTCTGTGTACTTTTGTTACAATTGAACGCGTTTTCCTTAATTGTTTACGATCTGATTTAAAACTGAAAGTGTGAAATCACGTGGAATGACAGGCGCTCGTAGCACTGCCTTGGGTAATCTGCTTAATGCTGAATGAATGTCAAGCGTTTAGCTAGCATGTCACGAATTGATTTTCTTTTCCCAGGATATCATTCTTTTATAATCCGACCTGTAAAAGATGATACCATTTTTCCTTATGAGTTTGACAGTCCTAAAAAGGCCCTTTGGGGTTGGCGGCGTTATGACGATTAAAAACTATTGAAGAAAAACTGTGTGCATTGGTGAAAGTTATACATATTATCTCCTTAAGTACTGGAAATATTGAATGGCTATATATGTTATCCCATTGAATACGGGGAATGCTGAATTGCCATACACGTCATCGCCTTAAATACTGAAAATATTGGCCGGCTACACGTCATTGGCTTACGTACTGGAAATATTGAATGGCTATGTATGTTATCCCCTTAGGTACTGGAAACATTGAATGGCTATAAGTGTTATCCCCTTTACTTCTGGAAATATGAATGGCTATAAGTGTTATCTCCTTTACTGCTGGAAATATTGAATGACTATAAATGTTATCCCTTTGAGTACTGGAAATATTGAATGGCTATACATGTCATCACTTTAACTAGGGGTAACGTTGACTGGCCGCATTACCCCAGTCAGTGCTGGCAATGTTGACTGACTTGACAAATGCGCTACTCCCGTAAACGCTAGAAAATGAAAGCTATGGATCACAATGTTAGTGCTGGTGATGAGAATGCTCTTGATTAATGTTCCTGACAGAACACCAGGTTGCCAACCAAGTTGTCAGACAGCCGCTGGAACTGCTCGGTGTCCCACTGGCCGGACTTTGCAGCCCACTTCAGCTGTGACTTCAAAGAGGACTGCCAGAGGGGAGAGGACGAGATGGGTTGTCCACAGAGGTGTCGGCAGAACGGCTTCAGGGTGGGTCAGTCTTGTTATGAACTTGGCAGCTTCCGTTTGGCTTCTTGGGAAAAAGCGGAATACGCATGTGAGAAGGCCGGAGGTCTGTTGGTCAGTTTGAATACGGAGCAGGAGTGGATTCAAGTGATGCTCAGACTTCATAGGAGGCGTTATCATATCATCTACATTGGTCTGAGTGCTATTCCACTCTCGGCACCTCGCTAGTATGTCATGCCATCGAGAAAGAGAGAGAGAGAGAGAGAGAGAGAGAGAGAGAGAGACAGACAGACAGACAGACAGACAGACAGACAGACAGACAGACAGACAGACAACAGACAGACAGACAGAGACACAGAGAGACAGAGAAAGAGAGAGACAGAGACAGAGAAGAGAGAGACAGAGACAGAGATAGAGAGGAGTTCCTGTCTAGTAAAATCAGCTCCTATCAGATGAGCTACCCTCCACCATCACCACAACCACCACCATCACCTCATCCACCACCATCACCACCAACACCACAACCACCACCACCAGCACCACTACTACTACTACTGTGACTGTGACTATGCTGCTACTAATTCTACTACTACTTCTACTTGTACTACTACTACTACTACTGCCTCCACCACCATCACCACTGCTACTGCTACTGCTGCTACAACAACAACAACAACAACAACAACTACTACTACTACTACTACTACTACAACTACTACTACTACCACTACTACAGGACAGATTTCATCCTGTCTGAATGAAAAAGTGTTTATTTATCCTTTCATTCACGATCGTCGTCGTCATTCATGCCCTCGATGCTATGCTTCTTTTTTCTATCATTCTAGTAGTAGTTGTAGAAGTAGTAGTAGCAGCAGCAGTAGTAGTAGGAGTAGTAGTAGTAGTCACAGTAGTCGTAGTAGCACTAGTAGCGGTAGTGGTGGTGGTGGTGGTGGTGGCTGTGGTGTTGATTGATGGTAGTGTGTAGTAGTAGTAGTAGTAGTAGTAGTAGTAGTAGTAGTAGAAGTGCTAGTAGCAGTAGCAGTGGAGTTGGTGGTGGTTGTATTGGTAGTTGTAGTGTGGTGTTGGTAGTAGTAGTAGTAGTAGTAGTAGTAGTAGTAGTAGTAGTAGTGTCATGTGATGTAGCCTCACATGGCGACATGTGACGTTCCGTCGCGTACGCCCTTATTTGTTATAAAGCATTTCCCTAGGTAGGGAAGAGGAAAGGTAAGAGAAAGGATAATTTGCATGGCCTGACCAGTGTGATCGGTGTCGCTGGTGGCCATAGACGTAGGGTGATTATTGGTTGAATGGACGGACGTTGTCCATTGGTCAAGTAACCAAGGGCTGGTAATGCGTAGAGTTAGATGAGTAATCACTGAGTAATCACTCAGGAAGAACGCAGGAAGTAAAAATAAGGTATAGGAAGGAGATGGCTTGGGGACACTGACCAGACAGGTTGTTTGGAGCTTGCAGTACGATTTTCACCTGCAGTCTACCATTACCAGGTGAGGTATAGACAGATGGGGAGAGAAAAGAGAGAGAGTTAAGAAAAGGGAAAAAGGGAAAAGAATTTATCATTATTCAGATTTTGAAATAGATTACTTACACGGACTTCATTCGTGTCTCAGCCCTTCCCGGTGCTGTGGCAGCACCAGTAACGGATTAGGCGACTGAGGCAGTCGCAGAAGTAGTCGAGCTCCAGTGCTGCGGCAACACCTAATTGTGAAGAGGACAACGACTGCGACAGTCGTGAGAGAACTTAAAATGTTTGTTATGTTGTCCCATTACGAATTTTGATTGTCCCCTTGGTCGGAACTCAGATATTGTTTCTGTATTTTAAGCCATCTTTTGATTCTTCTTTGGAAAATGTATACATTGTTTCTCCAGTGAGGAGGAGAAACCGGTAAAAGATTTACTTGTGTATTACTATGTATAATGAGATGAAATTTGGTCCCAGCTAGTGGATCTGTGGAATGTTTGTACTTCCACTGGAGTGGAGGAACAGAAGTTATAAATTGGAAAACAAACGTGTTGTTATTATTTGAAAAGTTGATTATCGTTTAGTAAATTATTTCCCGGCGAGGAGGGGGAGAAGAAGAGTTATTGTAGTGCGCTTTCTGGTTGTTTGGAGAGACTGCGTGTGCACGGAGTGAATGCTGAGCTGAGTGCGTGTATGCATTTGTGCTCAGTGTGACAAGTAGTAGTAGTAGTAGTAGTAGTAGTAGTAGTAGTAGTAGTAGTAGTACTACTACTACTACTACTACTAGTACTACTACTAGTAGCAGCAGTAATAGTAGTAGTAGTAGTAGTACCAGCAGCAGCAGTTGTAGTGTAGGGTAGTAGTAGTACAGCTATACTTATGCTGCTGCTTCTGCTAAAACGTATTCTGACGAGCTTCTACTACTACGATTGTTGCTGTCCTTGCTAAATGCATAACAATCTATCACCACCACCATCACCACCATCACCGTCATCACTTCCACCTCTGCTGCAACTGCTATCACTATTACTGTTATATCAAATCGTCTTGCACAAATGCTGACACACAGCACACAGAACAAGCAAGGAGACATGTCCAGTGAAACCTAGGCCACCACCATTTGTTCCCGTTCGTCTGTGTGTTCTGTTTGACTTTATTCAAGATCAGAAAGACTGCCAGTCTTGAGTAAATATCAAT
>CM065721.1:68764611-68779611 GCA_033310375.1 Conus canariensis
ACTACAGTGTTAGGCCATTTGTCTGCCTCGCACTTTCTCATGGGTCTGCATCTGCTCATTGTTTGTGTTGCTGACGCTCTGTTCAAAGGTCGTTACGTGCTGCTGGATCTTCAGTGGCGTGAGAGTGCAGTCTGTCAGATGGCTGGATTTCTTATGATGGTTTCCTATGTGCTGTCAGCATTGTTGGTGTGCTGGGGCACGGTGCACACCGTGTTTGTTCTGTACTGTCCTCAACGTGAAGCCAGTGTGAAAAATACCCGAACAATGTTGATACTTCTCTCGGCTTGGGCTGTGAGTGTCACAGTTGCAATCCCACCACTGATTTCTTCTACATCACAGCACTGGGGGAGATACAATCACACGGCCATGTGTAGGCCTGTTCCATTGTCACAAAACTACGGTGATCTGTTTACGAGTGTCTTCGTGTTTTTCAACCTTCTGGTGTTCTTAGGTCTCGCTGCTGGCTATATCTCAATTCATGTGAAACTGCTATTCGTGGCTGTAACTGACGTAACACACAGTGACGTCAAAACTAGCATATGCCGCACCTATCAGCCAGTGATTTCATTGAACTGTTTCTGTCGTTTCATTGTGTTTCTGGTCGCCATTTTGGTAAACACTGTGCTGTCCCATGAAGGTGTAGTGTTAGTATTGATAATAATGCCAACAATCAGCCCCTCTTTAGACATTTGTGTTTTTGCTGTCCACACTGTTGTTGAAAGCAGGCGTCAAGAAAGGCGACAACGCCTGATCAAAATGTTGATGGCAAGGAAAAAACAGTCGGGTAAAAAGCAAACAAATTGAAACATTGTGTGGGGAGAATATAAACAGTGGCTACAAATTCACGACTGCCTGAACTTCGAACTCCAAAAATGCTGTCTATTTAAAAAAAAAAAGTCTAATTTAGGTTTTATACGAATTTCTGTGTTCAAAAAAGAACAATATATTTCAGTTATTTCATTGATTCAGCAGAAGTAGTACTGCATGACAATAACAATCTTATTTATGTCAGGAAGTCCAGCTGACTTTTATTTATACACTGTTGTATTTTCAGCTAGGTTAAATTTCAGATGGATCTAGTCAGTCTCCTGAAAAAAACGTTTTCGTGTACGCGTTTGTTTCATTAAAAAGCTGGTCTTTGTAGCCATAGGTCCAGCTATTTAGAGCCTTGTATATTGATCATGGACCAGGCAGGATGAAAACCTACCCGTGAAATCCAAGAATTCAAGTGAGGCAGTGGGCTGATTGACCGGAAGACGCATTCTTGCACATGCAGCTATTCTCGTCAGGAGAGAGACACAGATGACCAAAGGAAGACACAGCGTACATTATTTTCATTAGTATCGTCATTTCTTGTTCGAATCAGTAAGATTTTTGTTATAGTTAATGTCTGCCTCGGGAGGGATGACCAAAGACTTTAACAACATCCCCCCCCAGCCCCACCCCCCAGTTTATCTACATTCACTCATTCCTCAGCCCTTCCTCCCACTTCCCATGGCATTTCTTCCAAGCTCTCATTTTTATCAGCCCACCTAAGATCGTCGCGTATGCCCCCCCATCACTGCAGTCTACTGGGAGATTGATAATGAAGGCGCCATGAGGAAACCCAGCAGAGAGTACACTGCCGTGCTCCTGTGTCACTTGAGTGGTGCTTCAGTGCGCCTGTTCGGATCCAAATCAAGCAGGACACTATCTGCTTAGCCTTCTGTTGACGACGTTATTGGCTTTGGCACCGAACAAAATCGAATTTTCAATTTCGACTTCTGTCAACATAGTCACATTATCTTCTATTGTGGAGGACCATTGTGATCAGTTTGGAAAATATCTTCTTCTTCTTCAAAAGAAGATACACCAGAAGTCTGTCAGCTTGGAAAAAAAAGATGACTGCTATGGCTAGTAGTTACGACTGACCAAACTGGCTTACCATCCCGTCAGTAGTCTAGATGTCATTCAAGCATGTTCCTTGTTATTACCCTGCCTCACACACACACACACACACACACACACACACACACACACACACACACACACACACACACACTTCCGCCAGAAATCCTTAAACCACACTCGAGTGTGTATAGCCTATTGTGAGCTCGGAATGAAGTGATACAACATAGTCTTTCTCTAAAAAAAAAAGGTATGTTTTAACGTGTTGCTCGTAATGTGCCTTGTCAGTTATGCAACCCATTTCCCAACTCCTACCCTACCCCCACTCCCCCCCCCCCCACCACACCTCCACCCCCACCCCATAGTTTTTCTCTGACGAAATCCACATGCCATGCGTTGTTTTAGAAATCATGTTAGGCCTAATTCTCCACATTTTCATTGATTACTATGAAAACAAAACATCAAAAAACAACAAACATCTTCCAGATTTAGAGCCAAAAACCTTACTCAGAAAAAGAAAGTAGGAGAAAATAAAGGACGAAGGTGAGAGTGGCTCCGTTGGATCTAGTATGTGGTGTAGATTTTTTTTTTTTTTTTTTTTTTTTTTTTTTTACCTGTCCCAACCTCTGCGCCACCTCAGAGGCAGTGCACCCACGCCGCTCATTCCGACACCCCGTCCACAGCCACAGCCCGGTCGGCCCCGCCGCAGCCTCGGCACCGGCAATTCACAGGTGTAACCCGCCGATTTGTAAGTAGCGCCGATTTGTAAGCGCTTACAAATCGGCGCACATTGCGTGACTTGTAAAACCGTCGATTTGTAAGCAGCGCCAATTTGTAGAGCGCTTACAAATCGGCGGGTGCTTTACAAATCGGCGGGTTAAGCCCCCGCCGTTTTGTGAAGTGCTTTACAAAACGGCGGGCGCTTTATATCATGCTTCTTTGGATTAAAACGATAAACTATTATTACGCTTTCAGTGATTATTTCCGCAATTTTGATGACTTTCTATTTTGCTCATCAAGATGGCGGACTGACACACGTCGTTTTGAGGAGCACTCTAACGAAGAGAAAAAGACAAGTCTGCTAACTTATTTTACTACCTCCCCCCCCCCCTGCTCTCTCTTTCTCTCTCTCTCTCCCTCTCTCTCTCTCTCTCTCTCTCTTTCTCTCTCTCTCTGTCTCTCACTCTTTTCTCTGTCCGTTTCTCTTTGTCTGCCTGTCTGTCTGTCTGTCTGTCTGTCTGTCTGTCTATCTATCGATCGATCTACAGTTCTAGACTGCATGCTGAGTCTGTTCACTATATCATCAAGTGTTGCAGAGATGATGTGAACACCAGGAGCATCTTCTTCAATATGTTGTGTTCAAAGCCCACTACTAGGGGAGGTGCAGTGGTGTAACTGGTAAGGCATTGAACTCTCAATCTAGAGGTCTTGGGTTCGATTCCCGCTGGTGCACTCAGAGTTGTGTCCTTGGGAAAGACACTTCACTCCCTATTTCCTTGGTGGCGCTGCACTGTAACACAGAGTAATAAGCAGGATTTCGTGTAATACATGCATCAGTCTTGAGTCATGTGATCTATTCGATACAACTGAATGACCCTAACCTCTCACACACCCTCTTTATCTAGAAGGCAAAAGACTGTGCAGTTCATTGAAATGGATGTCCAGCTCAATCTGTTAGTTATATTCTGGAAGTTTTCAGAATATATAAAAGATGAAACAAGACACAATTTGATCCCAAAATGAAGGGCGTTATTCATTTCGAATGTGAGAAATTCAAAATAATCTTCTCAAAAATTTCTGATTTTAGCTAAGATGTAGTTTTATGCTGGTTATCACGGGGTTTTTTGTCGTTGTCTAGACTCCACTGAAGAAAACGTGTAGCAATTTTAAAACGATATTTTGCAGGTGAGGATCATTAACTTGTCCAAGCATTCAACATGTTTAGAAATGAAAATAGGTTACTTATCACATTTATGTTCAGTGGTCTGGAATTTATCCGTTACAACTTGTAATATGAAACAAATTATGCTCGTTTCAAGTCCAGTTTATGTATCAAAATGGACAGCTATCCTACTGCGGCCATAAAAGATAACAAAGATGTGTAATTATGGAATTGTACACATGTTCAATCATTTTGGAGTGAATTAGAAAATTATATAAAAAGCAAATGCGTACACTGCGACAGACTGTCGTTCAAAGCTGGTCTTGTACTCTTTGGGACTGATGAAAATTCACAGATCGATGAGTGCCTTCTTTTATTTTATTACACGCTAAACTTTTTGTGTACAGATGTCGCATAGGTATGACAAAGCCATCAGTTTCTGGGTTTCTCAGACAACTAAAATACATTAAGAATGTAGACAGATATGTTCACCTACTGAAATGAGACAAGAAAAATTCAATGCAAAATGGCTAGCATATAATACACTCTTAAACTAAGGACTGAATGTTCCTGAAAAATGTTGATCCACATTGTATTGTACGTTACTGCATTACACTAGATGTTGACTCCTGTTAACAAACATGCTACCTGACTCCAAATTCCTGTCTGCTATGTATAAAAGGTATCAGCCACAATATGTAGTGGCGAATCAACTATCATGAACAACTGCAAAGGCAGGAGAGCACTGAGAGATACAGAGAAGCAGATTGTGTGCCTCTGTATGAATGTAGGGGTGGGGATGGGGGTGGGATCGAGCGCAAGCGTGAGTGTATGACGATGATGATGTTGGTAAATCGAATGTGTATGTGTTGAGGGAAAGGAGTGTCATAAAAAAAATACCCCTGGTTCTTAGTAGATTAGAGACATTAAATATTGTCTCGATGTAAAATTCTTTAGTTAAGAAATATTTCAACTTTCTGCTCCATCTCCTTTTCATTTATGTTTGTTGGAATGCATTATGTACTGTGGTTCCATTTCTACTCAATGTACTGTGTCCATTTCCTTTTCATTTACGTTAGTTTGAATGCATTATGTACTGTGGTTCCATTTCTACTCAATGTACTGTGTCCATTTCCTTTTCATTTACGTTAGTTTGAATGCATTATGTACTGTGGTTCCATTTCTACTCAATGTACTGTAAATGTCCCGTTTTCAAAGAAAAGAACCTTCTTAGCAAGGGAAAAAAGTGTAATTATGATTTAACTTTGCTTTGATGTACACAATTCCAAGAGGGAAGAAGCGTATGATTTTTTTGGTTTCATTTTCATCTGTCCACCACTAAATTTCGATTAAACATGCAAACGGCTGTTGTTTGTTTTTTGTTTGTTTGTTTGCTTTTTTACAAATAACATTTTCAGCATTCACGAAAAATTTTCCCACATTGTCTTGTTATTGATTGTGTCTGGCAATCATATCTATTCTTTTAGTGAAATATTCTGGTGAAAGATGAAAACTGCACACTAGTTTAACGTTTCCCTATTCTCTTGCACTATTCTCTTCACTCAATATAAGCTGAGTTACGATTTCGTTTTCATTTGAGTGTGGAAATTTGTGTTTATATTATCGACTGTAAAATGTGCTTAAAATTGCGTTTAAAAACAAACAATTCTAGTTCACTTTGTCGTTCATGTAACGTTTACAGAAATGAACAAATATGAAATAAAAACATATCAACAATGTACTCTGCTTTCGACTTTGAAATTTGATTGTGTGGGTGAATCATGGCAAAAGAAATAGACTCTTTACTCAACCCCCCCCCCCCAACACACACATGCACAGGCTTACATACACAAACTGATATACATACACATATACTCACCCACACACATGAACACACACATACATACACCGCAATTCAGTCTGCCGTTTTGATGAAAGTCATCAAAATTGCAAGAATAATCAACTGAAAGCGTAAATAATAGTTTCTCCTTTTAATCCAAAGAAGCAGGATATAAAGCGCCCGCCGTTTTGTAAAACGCTTTACCAAACGGCGGGGGCTTAACCCGCCGATTTGTAAAGCACCCGCCGATTTGTAAGCAGCGCTTACAAATCGGCGGGGGCCTAGCCCGCCGATTTGTAAGCGCTCTACAAATCGGCGCTGCTTACAAATCGGCGGTTTTACAAGTCATGCAATGTGCGCCGATTTGTAAGCGCTTACAAATCGGCGCTGCTTACAAATCGGCGGGTTACAACAGGCAGCAGTCAATGTCAAGCCGTCAAGAGGCAACCCACCGCAGGAGACACTGCACTGCCGCCGCGTCACTTCGGTGGTGTTCAGTGGCGCCTGCTCTGATCTAACATACGCAGGACACCACCTACTAAGGCCCCTACTGATGACAATACTTGCTTGGTCGCGGAGCCGGCGTGAGTGAGCTTTCCCTCCGGAGGGCGCCACCACGTCCGTCCAACGACAGCCCCCATGGACTCGCCAATACCAGTGACCCCGACGGAACCAAACCAAGGCTACAGACGTGGAGAGGACATCGAAACTGAGGTTACGATGAGAGCAGGGCATGAAGGGCCACAGAACCTGAGACCTTTTTTATGCTGATCGATGAGAATGAGGATGATTAAGATGATGCTACAGAATTCCATTTCGTTCCGAGACCACATGACACGGCTGTACTCCACGCTTCCTTTCATAATATATCCTGGCCTCAGCCAGGCCCGAGAGATACAGACCCTGCAGTGTTGGTCAGGAAATTTGAGCAACACTCAGAAACGCATCCATTAAGTGGATGAAACTCGACTGTGTGGTCCCAGTCTTCCCAACTGAGTCTGCAGCAAACTCAACTCTGGGTAGGAGCCGGTCGGGGCAGAAAACCCACATGACTCTGATGGGATTCGAACCCACGACCTCCCAGCCGGGAGTCCGCGACGCTAACTGCTTCGCCACGGCGGCTGGTTGTGGTTTAGAATTGAGTGGCTCCGTTGGATCTGGTATGTGGTGTAGAATTGAAACGAGTCTCGTGGTGCACCGCCGAGATGACTTTTTTCTTACCACAAATATAGTGGATTTTTTTTACATAATAAGTACAATAGGTCATAGCAATGTTAACACTTCAAAGTGTGTATAAATACATCTCCTTCTCCATGTGTGTGTGTGTGTGTGTGTGTGTGTGTGTGTGTGTGTGTGTGTGTGTGTGTTGTGGTGTGCTCTTGTACTGTGGCTTGCCGCCTAGCCTTGCAGCCTGTGAGCAGATACTACTATATTAAGCTACGTTATCTGGTCCCCCATAAGCTTACCTTCCCAGACCTTTTTTGTTTCTCTCTTTTCCCCATCCCTTCCCCTATCCCTGCCAGTTTTATTTCACTTTCTCAGAGTATGTCTTCCAACCGCAACCCTGGCCTTTCCTCCACCTCCCCCCCCCTCCCCCCAACGCATCCCATCCCTTCCCCATCACTACTACTTCCCTCCATTCCTCCCCCGTCTTGTCTGCATCTTTCTCCTTTTCCTCCCCCTTCTTCCTCCCCTCCCCCCCCCCCCTTTAGCCCTCACTAGTCATCCCCTCCCGCTTCCCCATTAGATCTCATTCTAGTCTCCTATCCTCTCTCTCTCCTTCCTCTTGCCAGCCTAACTTGCTCCCCCCCCCCCCCCCCCACTGCCCTTCTTCTCCCCTCCCCCCTCTCTTCCTCTCCTCCCCTCTTCCTCCTCTCCGACGTGACCTTTCCCCACCACCTGCCCTACCCCCCCTCCCCCCTCCACTTTTGCAACCATTTGCCGCTTCTGGAATGTTAAATACAAGATATTCAGATGATACTTGATAATAGTCTGTGTGCTCAGTAGACAATCACATGAGGCTTTTTTTTTTTTAAATCAATCGCATGGTTGCAGTTCTTCTATCATGTTACTATTTCAGAGATTCAGATCGTTTATTTTCATCATTTCGCATTGCGTTTCTTTTCACTCAATGTCAAAATGCTATGTTTTGGCATTTTTTGTTTGAAATGCAGTTGTCGGATGTGTGTGAACACAGTTGGATTGAAGTTCCACAGGGTAAATCAACCTACGACGCACTACCGACCTGGCGGTCAGCCTCTCCACGTCACTTGACGGCGATAGGGACGAACAAAAACAAGTACAGTTCCAGGCCGGACTCAGGTTCTTTCTTCTTCTTTCCGTTGTTTTGGTTGGGTGGTTTTTCACCCCATCTTCATATGTAAATTTACGCTGACGTCATAATACTTAATTTTACGTTGAGGTCACAACACACACACACACACACACACACACACACACACACACACACACACACACACACACAACAATAAGAACCACCACACACACACACACACACACACACACACACACACACACACACACACACACACACACACACACACAACAACAACAACAACAACAACAACAACAACAATAAAAACCACCACACACACACACACACACACACACACACACACACATGCACGCACGCACGCACACACACACACACACACACACACACACACACACACACACACACACACACAACACACAGGCCAACACGCTCACACACCAAGGCTTGCACACTCACGTCCGTGGACTCTCTAATTAGCATGCCTGCACCAATCTCTAGGATCTAGTTGCAGTGAGACGACTGCAGGCGGAAATCTAAACAAATCTTAAATGAATATTAGCGAACCGCCAAGAGAAACGTGGACAAACGAGTCACAAGACAAAATACGACGCGTTTCGACCTCTTAGGTCTTCTTCAGGCAAGACACAAACAAATAGGACAACGAAAATGAACGAAGTTGTTACTTAGTTTAGATTTCTTCAGTCTTCAGCGCAAGGTAGACAGACGATGAATGAATACGAGGCTGTTAGAAGAGAAATAATGTGTGAGTCAAGGTAGTAATGATGATAATTATATTACTGATAAGAATACTAATAAAGGTCAAAGTATTGAAATAATAAATTAAGACAGTTTTACTACTGCTTTTGGTGATAATAAGGCAATAGCAGTTGTAGTATCGGAGAAAGGAGAGTGGGTTAGAGGGTTCTTAAGCACCACGGTTGCCGTGGCAACAGTCTTCGTGGCGATGGCGATGGGGATGTTAATATCAACAATAGTATTACTGATGATTCTGCTAACAACGATTGTGAAGGTAAAGATCATAAAAGCATGATACAGAAATATGTTTAGAAAATACATTTTTATAATAATCATAATAAATAAATTCAAGAAAAAAAATCAATCGATAAATAAATGAAACGTAATTGTTGAAAAAAATGAAATTAAAAACAACTAATAATTGAAAAAAGGGAAAAAAAGAGAAAAAAAGAAAAAAAATAATAAAAAATAAAATAAATAAATAAATAATAAAACAAAATAAAAAGAAAACAGAAAAATAAAAAAATAAAAATAATAATAAATAGACAAATAAATGATTGAAAATAATAAGATAGTAATATAAATAAATAGAAATAATAATAAAAGAAAAAGGTCAACAATTTTAATAATAGTAATGATACTAAAGGTATTAATACTAATACTAAGGGGATTAACACACACACACACACACACACACACACACACACACACACACACACACACACACACACACACACACCACCACCACCACCACCACCACCACACACAACAACAACAACAACAACAACAACGACGACGACGACAACAACAACAACAACAAAAACCTTTGGCTTTGCTCATCTTCTTCTTCTTTCTTAACTGTCCACCTTCATCCAGCTGAAGATTCTGACAGTAGAAAAGGGTTTCCGGTAATAACAGAATAAATATGAAAGTGCTGCCTGGATCAACAGCTTGAAATGGCGGGAAGGGAAGAAAGGCTTGGGACCACCCACTAACATGTTCAGGCCTCTAAGAGGGGCCAAGGTAGACCCTACTCTTTAGTGGGTGGGAAGGATAACAGGTGCGGGAGAGGGGTGCGGGGATACAGGAGAGGGGTTGGGGGTTGGGGAAGGGGGGGGGATGGAGGGTTATGGGGATGGGGGGTTATATCCAGGATTTGAAGCCCTCTAGCGAGGCTGATGATACTGCCTCAGCTGGAAGGTCGTTTCATTCCCTCCCAGTGCGTGGGAAGAAGCCATTCTTCCTGTAGTTCCTGTAGCAGGATTCAATGGTGTACTGCATCACGTGGGAGTTACGAGTGTCATAGTCATGGGTGTAGCGATGAGGAACATGCGTGGAGTTGATCGTGATGTCTCCACGATGGAATCTGAAGAAAGTTGACAGACGGATCTGACGCCGTCGGTCTTCAAGTGGTGCCCAGTTAAGTTGTTCGTACATCGCACTTACGCTGGAAGTCTGATGATAGTGGTTGACTACCCAGTGTGCCGCCTTTCGTTGCACCTTTTCAAGTGATGTTTTGTCCCCTTCCTGGTAGGGTCCCATACTTGGCAGGCATACTCCAGGGTCGTGCGAACCAGAGCTTTGTAGGCTCTCTCCTTGGTCTTGATAGAGCCTATTTTGAGGTTCCGCTTGAGAAAGCCAAAGGTCTTGGAGGCTTTGTTGGTGATGTTGCTGATGTGGGGTTCCCATTTCAAGTTGGAGGCCAGGGTAACACCCAGATACTTTTCCTCCATGGTGGTCTGGAGGTTTTGGCCGTGCAGGTGGTAGGTGGTCTTATGTTTTTCACCAAGGTGCAGTACGTGGCACTGGTCCAGAGGGAAGGACATGAGCCAAGTCTGCTCCCATGCTTCCAGCATATCCAGGTCTTCTTGGAGGATGGATTGGTGGCTAGCCTTCCTGATAGTCTTGCTCTTTTTTGCTTAAGTGATTCTTCAGATTTCTTATCACATCAGATCGGCCAAGCTGTAATCGAGTTGTTATCGTTGCTTTGCCAGCCAGTGTGTCTGCTCTCTCGTTTCCTTTAACTCCTGCCTGTCCAGGACAGTACATCCATATGAGTCTCTCCAATGGAAGATTGCGCATTAGTTCATTCCAAGCAGGGCTTCCCATTCCAGTCTCCATTTTTTGAAGTAGGTTCATGGAGTCTGTCAGTATCATGGCTTGTTGTGTTTTAAACTGGCCTATGGATAAAAGCTGGTGGAGTGCTTGTGTCATTACTTCTACCTCCATTGTTAAACTTGAAGTTATTAAACTGTGCGCGCCATTGTCTTGCTGGATAGTTCGGCCATTTTGCTTCAATGTGTATCCCCAGTCTGACTTACCTCTGTTGCCAGAACCGTCAGTATATATTACAATATGATCTTTTGTGCCAAGGTCTTCTACCTGCATCTGAATTTCTGCGTTGATTTTGCCTTCTGGCCACTCTCGACAGTGTGTTCCAAGTTCTGGAGCGATGGCAATTTGGTAGAGGTGTTTGAAGTGTTCTGGATAGTTTTCCCATTCCTTCGTTTCTTTGAGTTATGCTAACAGGCACACAAGCTACATTTGTTGTCTTCTGCCTGTGTCCCATCCATCATTTTCCACGTCCTAGCCGAGTGCCTTTTGTTACCTTGACTGCCGCATGAACCCCTGGCAAGTCCACGTGGAAATCACACAGGCTGTTTCAGAAGAAATAGGCTCCCCAACTATTTTTGGTGTAAAATTTCTCTTTTATGTCACTCTCATTGCTTTGGTCTTTGATTACTGTCTCCAGCCGTTTGTTTGCCTTTGTGGGCCTTTATCTGTCTTTGTTCTGGAAACTCTTTTACACTTAGTTCTGGTGACAATTTATGGCATGCCAGTATTCTGTGGCAATGTGGGGACGACAAAGTGAAAGTTGTACACACTGCCTGAGGTGGACCCTAAATCTCTATTCTGCATTGTCACTTTGCTTATATTGCTTTCGGTGTACTTTTGTTACAATTGAAGGGGTTTTCCTTAATTGTTTACGATCTGATTTAAAACTGAAAGTGTGAAATCGCGTGGAATGACAGGCGCTCGTAGCACTGCCTTGGGTAATCTGCTTAATGCTGAATGAATGTCAAGAGTTTAGCTAGCATGTCACGAATTGATTTTCTTTTCCAGGATATCATTCTTTTATAATCCGACCTGTAAATTATGAGATCAGTTTTCCTTTATGAGTTTGACAGTCCTAAAAAGGCCCTTTGGGGTCGGCGGGGTCATGACGATTAAAAACTATTGAAGAAAAACTGTGTGCATTGGCGAAAGTTATACATATTATCTCGTTAAGTACTGGAAATATTGAATGGCTATATATGTTATCTCTTTGAATACAGGGAATACTGAATTGCCATACACGTCATCGCCTTAAATACTGGAAATATTGGCCAGCTACACATGTTATTGGCTTACGTACTGGAAATATTGAATGGCTATGTATGTTATCCCCTTAGGTACTGGAAACATTGAATGGCTATAAGTGTTATCCCCTTTACTGCTGGAAATATTGAATGGTATAAGTGTTATCTCCTTTACTGCTGGAAATATTGAATGGCTATAAGTGTTATCTCCTTTACTGCTGGAAATAGTGAATAGCTATAAATGTTATTCCCTTGAGTACTGCAAATATTGAATGGCTATACATGTCATCACTTTAACTAGGGGCAACGTTGACTGACCACATTACCCCAGTCAGCGCTGGCAATGTTGACTGACTTGACAAATGCGCTACTCCCGAAAACGCTAGCAAAATGAAAGCTATGGATCACAATGTTAGTGCTGGTGATGAGAATACCCTTGATTGATTTTCCTGACAGAACACCAGGTTGCCAACCAAGTTGTCAGACAGCCGCTGGAACTGCTCGGTGTCCCACTGGCCGGACTTTGCAGCCCACTTCAGCAGTGACTTCAAAGAAGACTGCCAGAGGGGAGAGGACGAGATGGGTTGTCCACAGAGGTGTCGGCAGAACGGCTTCAGGGTGGGTCAGTCTTGTTATGAACTTGACAGCTTCCGTTTTGCTTCTTGGGAGAAAGCAGAATACGCGTGTGAGAAGGCCGGAGGTCTGTTGGTCAGTTTGAATACGGAGCAGGAGTGGATTCAGGTGATGCTCAGACTTCATAGGAGGCGTTATAGTATCATCTGCATTGGTCTGAGCGGCGTGCCACTGTCGGCACCTCCCTAGTATGTCATGCCATTGACAGAGAGAGAGAGAGAGAGAGAGAGAGAGAGAAGAGAAGAGAGAGAGAGAGAGACAGAGAGAGACAGAGAGAGACAGAGAGAGACAGAGAGACAGAGAGAGAGGAGTTCCTGTTTAGTAAAATCAGCTCCTGTCAGATGCGCTACCCTCCACCATCGCCACCACCACCACCACCACCTCAACCACCACCATCACCACCACCACCACAACCACTACCACCACCACTACCACTACTACTACTACTACTGTCACTGTGATTGTGACTACTACTGCTGCTGCTGCTACTACTGCTACTACTACTACTATTGCCTCCACCACTACTACCACCACCACCACCACTGTTACTACCACTGCTACTGCTGCTGCTGCTGCTACTACTACTACTATTACAACAACAACGACTACTACTACTACTACTACTACTACTACTACATACTACTACTACTACTACTACTACTACATGAGAGATGTCATCCTGTTTTAATGAAAAAGTTATATTTATCCTTTTCATGATCATCGTCGTCATTCATGCCCTCGATGTTTTACTTCTTATTTTTATCATTCTAGTAGTAGTAGTAGTAGTAGTAGTAGTAGTAGTAGTAGTAGTAGTAGTAGTAGTAGTAGTGGTAGTAGTAGTGGTGGTGGTAAGATGTGGTGGTAGTAGTAGTGGTAGTAGTAGTGGCACTAGTAGTGGTGGTAGTAGTAGCGGTAGTAGTAGTAGTAGTAGTGGTGGTGGTGGTGGTGGTAGTAGTAGTAGTAGTCGTAGTAGCACTTGTAGTCGTAGTAGTAGTAGTAGTAGTAGTGGTGGTGGTGGTAGTGGTGGTGGTAATAGTAGTATCTGTGGTGTTGATGATGGTAGTAGTAGTAGCAGTAGTAGTAGTGGTAGTAGTAGTAGTAGTAGTAGTAGCAGTTGTAATAGTAGTAGCAGTTGTAGTGTAGTAGGAGTACAGCTATTCTTATGCTACTGCTGCTAAAACTTATTTTGCCGAGCTTCTGCTGCTACGATTGTTGCTGTCCTTGCTAAATGCATAACAATCTATCACCACCACCATCACCACCATCACCGTCATCACTTCCACTTCTGCTGCAACTGCTATCACTATTACTGTTATATCAAATCGTCTTGCACAAATGCTGACACACAGCACACAGAACAAGCAAGGAGACATGTCCAGTGAAACCAACGCCACCACCATTTGTTCCCGTTCGTCTGTGTGTTCTGTTTGACTTTATTCAAGATCAGAAAGACTGCCAGTCTTGAGTAAATATCAATATGTGTTTGCTCATTTCTCCGGTTGTTGTTGCAGTGTGCATGTGTCAGGTATGGAGTATATGGTTACGCCTGGAACACCCTTTTTGGCAAAGTCTCTTTGCTTGTTCTGCGTGTTCTGTGTTGGTATTTTTGCTCGCCATTTTGTGTCGTAAGCAGCATTGTTTGGGGTTATGGACGTGTAATCATTTCTTCATGAGAGCAAGAAATACACTACTTGCTCGTTATTCACTATTTATTTATTAACGGCAGAGAGGTGTTCAAGGTGGATCTGGTCAAGGAGGAACAAAAGTGAACTTCATAAGGCTTAACTTTCCCTACAAATATCAGGTGCCCCAGTGGCTCAGTGGTTAGAGTGCGAGACATTAAGTGGACAATCCCTAAAATGAGCATGTCCAGAGAGTCATGGGTTCAAATCCCAACCATGACTCGTCCCAGGATGAAAACAAGAGGCAGCTGAGGGACATCCGGAGTCATGAACCGGGTGTGGCCCAACCCCCTAGAGCGTCAGGAGACAAGGGCCGAAACGCTTGCTTGAACGGGGCTTCTCTTCTGAGGACTCGCTGCTGCCACGCTCTCCACGAGTTTCATTCTACTACTGTTCGCTGGCTCGTTTAAGATTTCATTTCATACCAATGAAAGCGAAGTTACCTGTGTTTGTTCCAATTCGTCTGAGTGTTCTGCTCAACTTTATTCAAGTGTCGGTCTTGAAGAAATGTTTGTTTGTGTTTGTTCATTTCTTCAGTTGTTTTTGTTGCAGATATGTGTCAGGTACGGGGTATATGGGCAAGCTTGGAACATCCCTTCTTTTTTTTTTTTTTTTTTTTTTTGGGGGGGGATGTCTCCTTGTTTGTTCTGTATGTTCAGTGCTCT
>CM065721.1:68784611-68829611 GCA_033310375.1 Conus canariensis
CTTGTTTGTCATATGCTGTTTAAGGTTTCCGGCCTCGTTTTTAAGACTTCCTTTCATAACGAAGTTATCCGTAGTTCCTACCGTTCATCGGTGTGTTTGTTTGACCATATTCAAGATGAAAAAGGCTGTGCCAGTCTTTGACTTGACTTACTTGACTTAATCCTCTTGGTTCCTCGGGGAACATAGGGCCGCAACCACACTCCTCCAGCGCACTCTGTTCTGGGACGCCCTCTTCAGCTCGGCCCATGTCATTCCGGTGGCCTTGGCTTCAGTGTTTGTACTTCTCCGCCACGTCTGTCTTGGTCGCCCAACTTTGCGTTTGCCCTGGGGGTTCCATTCCAGAGACTGCCTTGTGATGTTGGATGTGGGCTTTCGCAGCGTGTGGCCAGTCCATCCCCATTTCCTTTTTCTGATCTCTTGGTCGATGGATGTCTGCTTTGTTCTGTTCCAGAGGTCTTGGTTGGAAATCACCTCTGGCCACCTGATGTTGAGAATGTTGCGGAGGCATCTGTTGATGAAGGTTTGCAGTCTGTGGTTGTTTGTCTTTGTGGTACGCCATGTTTCCGAGCCATAGAGGAGAACTGATTTTACGTTGGTGTTGAAGATCCTGATCTTGTTGTGTAGTGAGAGAGCTGAGGATCTCCAGACTGGGCGTAGGGTGTGAAAGGCATGTCTGGCTTTGTTTATACGGCTCCTGATGTCTTCGTCCGTTCCCCCGTCCTTGCTGACCACACTGCCCAGGTATACAAACTTGTCGACTTCTTTGATGTCTTCCTGCTGCAGTTGGATGGGGTCCTGCTGATTGTTGTTTATCCTCATGACTTCGGTTTTGCCGGTGTTGATCTTGAGACCGGTCTTCTCAGCTTCCTCAGCAACTCGGTCCAGCTTTGCCTGTGCGTCTTGTTGCTTGTGGGAGAGAAGGGCGATGTCATCTGCAAAATCCAGGTCTTCTAGTTGTTTGGCGAAGGTCCACTGGATCCCTGTCCTCCTTCCTGTTGTTGACTGCCTCATGATCCAGTCGATCACCATCAGGAAGATTGTCGGCGAGAGGATACAGCCCTGGCGGACGCCGGTCTGTACAGAGAAGGGCTCTGTCAGTTTTCCATCGTGGACTACTTGGCATGTGGCGTTTCCATACAGCTGCTGGATGATGGTGATGAACTTGGGTGGAAATCCATAGTGCTGCATCAGTTTCCAGATGACCTCCCTGTCAACGCTGTCAAACGCCTTCTGGAAGTCAACGAAGACGCTGTACAGGGGGGTCTGCCACTCCAGGGACTGCTCGATGATGATCCTCATTGTCGCGATGTGGTCAGTGCAGGATTTATCTTGGCGGAAACCTGCCTGCTCCTCCCGGAGTGCCTTGTCCAGTGTGGTCTTCAGCCTCTCCAGGATGATCCTGGTGAGAACTTTCCCGGGATGGACAAAAGCATGATGCCCCTCCAGTTGGTGCAGGATGAGAGGTCCCCTCTCTTTGGCAGCTTCACCAGGTGTCCCTTCTTCCAATCGTCTGGCACATCCTCGTTCTCCCAGATCTTCTTCAGGAGCGGGTGCAACATATCGGTGGAGGTCTGGACGTCGGCCCTCAAGGCTTCAGGTGGTATGCTGTCCGGACCTGCTGCCTTGCCAGACTTGAGGGTCTTGATGGCTTTCATGATCTCGGTCTTGGTTGGAGGATTGGTGTTGACGTTAAGTAGCTGTGCTGCTGCTGGTATATCTGGCGGGGTTAGTGGTGGGGGCCTGTTAAGTGTTTCTTTGAAGTGTTCCGCCCATCTTGCTCTTTGGTCTTCCTCTCTCGTGATGATGTCTCCGTTCTTGTCCTTGACTGGTCGGGTGGGGTTGCTGTTCTTCCCGGAGAGTGTTCTTGTTATTTCATACAGCCTTTTCATGTTTCGTTGTCCAGCTGCAGTTTCTGCTTCTTCTGTGAGGTCGTTGATGTATTTCTTCTTGTCGTTTCTTGCGCTCCTCTTGACTTGCCGATTGATGTCCCAGTACTGTGCCTGTAGATCACACTTCTGTTCTTGGTCTTGAGCCTGGTTGATCTGGTCTTTCATGTGTTTCCTTTCTGTGATGAGGTCCCAGGTGTCTGTAGTTAGCCATTCCTTATGCTTCCTTGTTCTCTTCCCTAGCACTTCCTTGCATGTTGATGTCCAGATGTCTCGTAGGTTGTGCCAGTGTTCCTCAACTGTCTCGTCTGATAGTGTGCCGAGAGTGCTGAATCTGTTCTTTATCTGACATTTGAAGTCTGTCATCTTAACATCTTCCTTCAAGCTGTGCACATTGTATTTGTAGGATGGTCTTTCTGCCTGGTCTCTGTAGGCTTTCAGCTTTATCTTGATCGTTGCAATGACGAGTTGGTGGTCTGAGGCTGCATCAGCTCCCCGCATTGCTCTTACGTCGTGTAGGCTTCTCCGCCATTTCCTGCCGATGGTGATGTGATCGATCTGGTTTTCGGTTCTTCCATCTGGTGATGTCCAGGTTGTTTTGTGGATGGTCTTGTGGGGGAAGATGGTGCCTCCAATGACCAGGTCATTGGAGGTGCAGAATTCGATGAAGAGTTCCCCATTCTCGTTCTGTACCCCTGTTCCATGTTTGCCCATGATAAGTTCTCTGTTGGTGTTGTCAGTCCCTACTTTGGCGTTGAGGTCTCCCATGAGGATCTTCAGGTCCCTTCTTGGTGTTCTGTCCAGGACGGCTTGGAGCTGTTCATAGAAGTCCTCTTTTTCTTCCGCTACCGCCACGTTGATGGGGGCGTAGCATTGGAGGATGGTGACTTTCCTGCCCTTCGAGTTGAATCTGGCGGTCAGGATTCTTGGTGACACAGGTTCCCAGGACAGGAGAGCTTGTGTTGTTTCAGGTGTCATAAGCAATCCAACTCCATGCGTGTGTGGCAGGCCTTCTTCATGTCCGGAGTGGATGATGGTGTCTCCAGATATGAGTCGTGTGCGTCCTGTTCCTGTCCACCTTGTCTCACACAGACCGAGGATCTTCAAGTTATATCTGTGCATCTCTCGACTCACTTGTGCTGCTTTTCCTGCCTCATATAGGGTTCGGATGTTCCAGGTCCCTATCCTGGCTGTGGCCTTGGTTGTCAGGAGAGTTGTCGGCGCACTGGCTTCCCTAGGGCTTTCATCAGCTCGCGTCACAAGCTCTTCCAGAGAGGACTCTCCCTCGTCCAAGTTGCGCTGTAGGTCTATAGTTGCGGTTTCTGTAACTGATTCTTTTTTCCGGGAGGAGGTAGTTGGCCTCCTGCTCAACCCCCAGACTTGGAGGACCAGGTTTTTCTGTCAGGGTTTGCTTCCCTTAGACTGCGTTGGTCCACGATTTACACCCCATCCGCCACCCGGGGAACGCGCCTCAGTACGCCGTGCAGTCCCAGCGCGAGGGTGCCAGTCTTTAACACGTGTTAATTTCTGTTTGTTTATTTCTCTAGTAGTTGTATATGTACATGTATATGTAGGCAAGCTTGGTACATCCTTTTGGGAGATGTCTCCTTGTTTGTTCTGTGTGCTCTGTGTTACCGTTTCTGCTAGGAGATTTGGTGCCGTAAGCAGCATTCGTTTGGAGTTATGGGCATGTACTTATTTCATCACAGGAGCAAGATATACCCTACTTCTTTGTTACTTACTTATCACTGTTCCTGTTCTCATTCAAGATTTTGTTTCTCGCTCATTTACGTAAGTTTTGGCGACAAACATGTTAGGGTAGCCTACAGCAAATTATGAGTGGATGAAAAAGTGTTGAATGGTTTTTACACGGGACATCTTAGCGACCTCGGTTTCAGATACAATTTGTTTTCCTACCTTAGAAGGGGTGGCCGAAAATTTTTAATTAAAAAAAAAAATTCCCTGTCTGATCTGCCTAAAATTTTTAAAAAGTTAAAAAAGAAAACCTGTCTGATCTGCATCACCTACTCCTCAACCCCCCCCCCCCCCCCCTCCCTCTCCCCACAGCATCCCTTCCACACTGTCACTCTGGTCAGCCCACCCAAGATCGTCTTTATGTCCCATCATCGGCACGATGATGTTTATGAGACCACCGTGAGGTCACCTTCCGGAGGGTACGCTGCTCTGTAGCTGTGTCATTTCGGCGCTGATTCAATGTGCCTGTTCGGATCCAAAATAAGCAGTGGACTACCTGGTCAACTTTCTGTTGACGACAATATTTGCTTCGGAACCAGAAAACTAAATTGTTAGCTCCGACTTTTGTCAACCCAATTGTTTACTTTTTTCTTTTTGTTGTTGTTGTTGTTGTTGAGAAGGCTGTTGTTATCGGATTGCAATTTTGTGTAGATAAAAGAGAGACGGGTTCGATGACAGCCATTGGAACCAGATAACAAAAACGAGAAACTTTCAAGGTTGGGGAAAAAAAACGGAGGAGGCCATGGAACTAACAATGACCATCCAGTTCTTATGACTGACCAAACAGGCGACCAACCTCCCCCTGCCCACCTCCACCCTGCTATTAGTAGTCTAAATGTCATTCAGTCAGTAGTTTGTTGGTTGGTTGGTTGGTTGGTTGATTGGTTGGTTGGTTGGTTGGTTAATTGGTTGGCTGTATGGTTGGTTGGTTGGTTGATTGGTTGGTTGGTCGGTTGGTTAATTGGTTGGCTGTATGGTTGGTTGGTTGGTTGGTTGGTGGGTTGGTTGGTTAATTGGTTGGCTGTATGGTTGGTTGATTGGTTGGTTGGTTGGTTGGTTGGTTGGTTGGTTGGTTGGTTGATTGGTTGGTTGGTTGGTTGGTTAATTGGTTGGCTGTATGGTTGGTTGGTTGGTTGGTTGGTTGGACGATGTGATAAGGAAGACACCGGCCCTCCTTCACACACACACACACACACACACACACACACACACACACACACACACACACACACACCAGCTTTGCCAAATTAAAGCCCGTGCTAAAATAATTAAAAGTCGTGGCAGATGTTTCAAGAGTCCATATTGCCATGTGAGGTGTTGTTGCTAAATATTCACCTGAAGAGGTACAAGACCCTCAGCATAGATGATGTTGGAAGATACAAAACTACAGAATGTTCACTTCATCGTTAAAGGCAGGCTTGTAGCTTTCACGTACGTGGTCATTACAGGGAAATGTACCGTTAATCCACTTGAAATGTATTTCAATTAATTAACCAAACGAGTGAACATATTTTTCGTCAGTTTTCCCCATTTAAATTATGACAAATCTTATGAAATCTCTCTCTCTCTCTCTCTCTCTCTCTCTCTCTCTCTCTCTCTCTCGTCTCTTCTCTTGTTTACAATTTGCTTGTCTTACAATAACAGTTTTATTCGTCATGAAAGTTGTCTAACAGAATAGTTGAAATATTAATTTAAATTTTTTTACCAGAATAATTGATTCAAATGTAACGTTTTGCCTTCTTGTAAAAAGCATTTATTACAGACAATATGAAGTCCTAAAAATGTCCTTACAATATTTGTATTTGGTAGTATTTTCTTTGGTTAGTAGTTTAAATATTTTTTCACATTCTATTTGATGTTTTTCGTACAATAATATTGCCTATATGAAGACGTTTTGCACACTGAAAAAACGGCTTACATAACCTTGTCTGCGGCTGCCATTGGTAACACACTGAGTCCTACTCATCCTCATCATATCACATCCATTTTTAAGCATTATTCGGTGCATTCAAAATTCTCTCCCCTGATCCTGGTGTATTTTATACCAATAAACGAACAACAGTTCGTCTAAAGTTCCAGCAATTACTCTGGCAGTTCATTAAACGTCTGTTCCAAATGAAAGTGACCAAATCATAACATACAAGAAGAACAATTTTAAGACTTTTTGTCTGTGGATGTTGCATCTTTTTCATATTGTTTGCTTGCTTGTACACAAACTGGATTTGAGTAGTTCAAAGGTGTGAAATTATATAACGATGATTGGAACAAAACCTGCATTTTCCAAATCATTAGACTCATGCTGGTTCACTCAGGATAATGTTTCACATCTGAAGAGTCTAGACTGCAACTTAATGGGATTGTGCTATAATAACGACAACGTGCCATCAACCTTTGTGATTAACGCATAAACAACTGGGTCTTTTCTTAATGACACTAGCTATTAGCAGCTGGAATTCTTTCCCAGATATTTCTTTTGAATTCTAATCTGCTAATTTTCATATGTTGCCATAATCGGCCACGGCTGTTGTGAATTCTATTAGTTATCGCTCCACCGCCGTTCCCAGTTTAGTTTCAGTTTCATCAAAGAGGCGTCACTGCGTGCGGACTATTCCATATACGCTACATCACATCAGCTGAGTTTTGAGACCACACTACGCATGATTTTAGATTAAGCTGATGGATAAATGACTTAACAGCTAAAATGAGAGAATTGAAGAAGAGGGTCTCGTGGCTACGACTTAGCAGATGTCTGACTTACGGATTAGCCCAATGCGCTTGTCAGACCTTGAGTGTCTACCTAACATTGGTTGTTGTTGTTGTTTGTTTATATTGTATGTGTGTATAGTGAATGTACACATGTGTATATGGATGTGTGGGCACGAGTCCATGTGTGTGCATGTGCGCATGTGTTTGTGTGTGCGCATGCGCGCGCGCGCGCGCGCGCGCGCTGTGTGTGTGTGTGTGTGTGTGTGTGTGTGTGTGTGTGTGTGTGTGTGTGTGTGTGCACGTGTGCGCCTGCATGTATATGCGCGTGTGTGTGCGTGTGCAGAAGTACGTGTGCATGTGTGTGTAATTTGTGGGTTTGTGTGAGCACACACATATCTACATATATATGTGGTCATGTATGTGTGTGTCTTTGTATGTGGGCGTGTACACATGTGCGTGTGTCTATGCATTTGTGCATTCATGTGTTTGCGCGTATGTGCGCACGCGTGTGGGTGTGGACGTGCACATGCACGCATGTGTATATGTGTGTGCGTAGGAGCGAGCGGACGTACGCGCGCACGTGTGTGTGTGTGTGTGTGTGTGTGTGTGTGTGTGTGTGTGTGTGTGTGTGTGGCGCGCGTGTGTGTACGCGTGCATGCGTGTGTGTGCATGTGCGTGCGCGCCGCGCGCGCGCGCGCGCGCGCGCGCGCGTGTGTGTGTGTGTGTGTGTGTGTGTGTGTGTGTGTGCGATGACTTAAGATGACTTAGGATCAAGAACGAGAACAGGACCATCAAATACAACATATACGTGTACGCGCGCGCGTGCACCCACCAATCCACCAACTCACACACACACACACACACACACACACACACACACACACACACACACACACACACACACATAACAATAAGAACCCTTCCCAAGTATGGAATAAAGCACGGGGGTTAAACACCAAAGCGAAAACAATAAAAAGAAACTAAACGAAACAAAATAATAGAAAAATACCAGTACGAGTGAAATAGTATTATACTTAGTACATATATGAAATCTAAACTATCACTTAGAGTGCACCTCTATAAAAGGAATAGAACATTGCTACAGAAGTACATCTCTATTATGATCTACTGATGGCAGCTCCTCTCTCTCTCTCTCTCTCCTTCTCTCTCTCCTCTCTCTCTCTGCACACACACACCCCCCCCACACACACAAACACACACACATACAGACACAGACACAGACACACACACACACACACACACACACACAACACACACACACACACACACACACAAAGACACACGCGCACACACATTCATAACACACGCGCACGCGCGCAAGCGCGCACATACTCACATCACACACACAACACACACACACACACACACACACACACACACACACACACATTGAATGTTCATAATAGCAACAACAACAACAACAGTAACAACAAAAACAGAAGAAAATAAAAAAAAGAATGTCGTTAGGCATTCTTTAAAACGTAAGTCTGAACGCTCTGCTCTTCCGTTGTCTGTATGTCCACCTCGTCCTAAACAGCCAGCGTAAAATTAATAAACAGACTGAACCTCGATGAGAGGAGGGAGGAAGGACGGAGAGCATGAGCAGGTGAACTGAGATTTTTATGATTACCGGTCAGAAGCAAGCTCAGCTCGCAGAGAAAGAGATGGGAGGACAACATCAGTGAACAGACTGGCTTCACACTCAGCAACTGCCTCAGAGCGTCTGAGAACCGGGAGGAGTGGAGGAAGCTGGTTGCGAAGTCTTCTGGGGGTGCTCCAAGGGTCTTCAAAGTCTTCGGGACAGGTGATAGGTGATGGTCGTTTCCTTGATATGGAGATGGTTCATATCTGACAGCGGTCCATAAATGATATCGTCCCCATTACCAAATGCACCCCACAATCTCTCTCTCTCTCTCTCTCTCTCTCTCTCTCTCTCTCTCTCTCTCTCTCTCTCTCTCTCTGAGCATATTTGAATCTGTCTATATTAGCTCCTCAGTCTGTTTTTGATCTCATCAGAATCGCCTGTATAGGAAAGGACAACATTATATGCGCAATATAACTAGTCAGTGCAGGAATATCACTCCAGATCCCGAGCCTACACCCAGCTCTCGCTCTCCTCCCTTCCCTCCTCCTCTTCTCTTTCAACCCGTCCAGAGAGAGAGAGAAGGGGGGAATAGCGAGGGGGAGAGAGACAGACAGAGAGAGAGAGGGGGGGAGATAGGGGAGAGAGACAGAGAGAGAGAGAGAAAAGAGAGAGAGGGAAGAGAGAGACCTGAGAGGGAGATAGATAGATAGATATAGAGAGAGAATCAGAGAGAGAGAGAGAGAGGGAGAGAGGGAGACACGGAGAGTGAGAGAGAGAGAGAGAGAGAGAGAGAGAAGAGAGAGAGAGAGAGAGAGAGAGACGAGGGATGGTGGTGGTTGCAGATAGGCAGACCAACAGACAAAACCAGATGGAAAAAGCACCTGTTACTATCTCCAAACGTTCAAATCTGTCTGTTAGAAACTGCGCATGTTTATTAAGAAAAAGCTATTTAAAAGGGTGCGCATGATGCAGTAAACGTCACTTATTAGGCACAGTCATCCGAATTGCTGTGTCAGTGTGGGTCTGCACGTGCGCTGGTTCATTTCTAACCTGACAAAATGGCTGTAAGGTTGTCGCAGCCACAACTCCGACAGTTGCTGCCATGGTTGGGTCAGCATCTTTTTCGCAGTTTCAAGGTATATAGTGCCTGGTGAAATACCTTTTTATATTCACATGATAAACTGTAGCATCAGTGTCGTTTCTTCTTCCTGAGTGAATGAATTCAAATGGCGTTATTCAAGTCACTTCGTATACATAAGTGCAACATTCAAAATGGCTTTATTCATGTCACGTCGTAGACCTAGGTACTCTGTGGAGGACGAATTGAATTGAAAGGACTTGGACCGATTATTTTCCTCAATGGTTTTAATCTATTTGGAAGAAAAATGGAAACAAAAATATTGGTATACCGAAACAGTTGTTACAACAAAGAATGGGGCATTTCAACGACTGAGATCAGTTACTGAAATAGATAGTGTGCTCTTAGTTTTGGAAGGCTTCATACATTTATCATTAAAAACAAAAACAAAAAAAACGTACGATCATCAAAAAGATAATGTAGCCGTTTCAAGGGAAGTACTAGTCATTTTGAAGCAAACGCTAGAACTAGTTCTATGTGGATTTTCCAAAACTTTGTCGGGTGTGCACTCATTAGACAAAGTTTCACATGATGAGAGACAGACTTTGATTTCTGCCAAAATGACCGTCATAACTATCGCAACGATCGTAGATAGCCAGAGTTCAACGAAAGTAAACTGCCGTATGGGAATAGGTTAGGAACGGATGGCTGTGGGGTAGGGCGGATTAAAGGAAGTGGTATCAATAAACTACTGTCGAATATCCCAAAATATGTGTCTCACATGTAAACAGACGACAACATCCAGTTCTCATGCATGTGTGACACGTCGTCTACATTTTCAAAACACAACTATTTGTTTCACATCTTCAGTCACTGAAAGCTAAGCATCTAGCATGGCTAGTCCAATCTTTTTTTTAAAATAGAAATCAGCGTTTTCATAAAAACTTTTTTTTTTCTTACATCAGTGCAATGAAATATTTCCTATTTAAAAGGACGAGACGTTTGTTAGTTAGTTGTTTTATTTAAAGTGTTTTCATTGTGTCGATGATTTTAGACTCTAAAATCAAAAACAGCAAAGCTTTGTTCATTTTTTGACATCATGAAAAACCACTTTTAAAACGGGGGAAAATTAGAAGAAGAAGAAGAGAAAGAGAGAGAGAGGGAGGGAGGGAGGGAGGGAGAGAGAAAGAGAAAGAAAGAAAGAGAGGGAGGGAGAGAGAGAGACAGACAGACAGACAGACAGACAGACAGAGACAGACAGAAGACAGACAGACAGACAGACAGAGAGGATTACAAGAAACGAGCAACAGGACAAGCAACTAGCTAATCTAAATATTGACAGGTTGAAAAGGACGAGACGTTTGTTTGTTGGCTGTCCATGGCAGGTTCACGGGGATCTGCTGACTCACCTGAAGGGCCTGTTACCTGGTCTGGGCATCTTTGTGGACAGGTGGCCCCGTCCTCAGGCTGTTGTTGCCAGGATGGATCCGGATGAAGAGAAGGTGTGTTTGTCTAAGGACGTATATGCCCATAAACCAAAACAAAGTACTAATGCAAAGCTCACATTTTCCAAGTAAGATGGATGGACCTCAATAACAATGACAATAGCAATGACAAGAATGATAACAAACCACCACCCTGAGCATCATAACAACAATAATAATAACAACAATAACCAATAGTTGCCACCACTGACATTATCTGCATCATCCCCATCGTATCTGTATGTGTGCGCGTAATAGCATAAGTGGTGGCATGATTTCATCAGAATGGAAAAAAGAAAGAGGAGGTGGAAATAAGAGGAGAGGGAGGGGAGGGAGGGAGGAAAACAGATCAGTGTAGACAGCAGAGAGAGGAGGGAAGGAGAGAAAGAAACTGAACAGAAAAAAGAGAGAAACAGAAAGAGAGAGAGAGAGAGGGATAGAGAAAGGGGGAGGGGGGGGGGAGAAAGAGGTAAAGATACACAAAAAGATGTACAGAGAGAGAGAAAAAAGTGAGCTTCATCAGTTATGATATCCATCCGTACACAGAGGGGGTGGGGGGAGGGGGGGGATGCCATAAATACTTGAACACATGGATAAAAAAATGTTTTAGTTACATTAATTATCATTTTCTTTCATTTATCTTTTTTTTAACAAGTAGCAAAGATCTCCCTTGCATCTTTGGGTGGATCCTCAAGCGTAGGCTCAAAGATTGTCCTCTACATTTTATACTGTTTGCATAATGTCTTTAGTTTTTCAGCAACTTTTTTCCTCCCCACACTTTCGTTTGGTTTCATTTACTACCCTTCGCTGGCTCTTTGGGGGTGCTATTGGATTCTTTTTTGCACCCTTGGTGGTGAGAACACCACAGTATTATGGACTGTGGTGTGCCTCTATTTGACGCCAGGAGCGCAGACACAATCAGCCATGCCTCCCTGGTGAGTTCCGACCCAGCGGACGAAAGGCCTCGTAGCAGGCAATACAAATATATCTGCCTTCAAGAGGGATTAGAATGGTTCCCTTATGCGGCCAGTGAAGAGTTTTCATATCTGCAATATATTTTCTTGATTTCATGTTCCCAGTTTCTCCATCTTCAACCCCCCCCCCCCCACCTCCTTAAGTTCAAATCTTTGCCAAGTCATTACTATGAAGACAGTTCAGTTGTTGGCCTGCGCTTGTTTTTCCCCCCACTATTAGATTGTTCGTCTATGTATTTGTCTCACTTTATTCAAGTTTAAACGGCTGTGCCAGTCTTGAATGAAAGTTACTCTGTGTTTGGTTTTCTTATGGGAGCAAAAGTTACCCCAATTGTTTACTGTTTTTTTTTTTTAATAAGTAGCATAAGTACAATAATATAATAGAAATTAAAACGAAATCAACATTAAATAATCAAGAAAGTTCTTTTCAATGCCACACTAAAGCAAAGTTGCCATGAACACATGCAAACTTTCAAAATAACAAGACATCAATACAGAAAAAAAAAATCTCAGCACATTTCTCGTCGAAAAAGGTCCTCCACATTTATGCCCAGATCAACTCTGATTGTCTTTCCATTTTTCAGTTTGCATACTTTTCCATTGGATGTCCATGACGACAGGACTGCAGATGGTTGGAAATCCTTTTGAGCAGTTGATAGATTGCACGAGTCAGATCTTCGCTGATGGAAATTCCCGACCCCTTTAATTTCCGCCGTGCTGCTAACACCTCTCTTCTCTGCCTCCTGGACAGGAACCTAAGCATGATAGGTCGTGGTCTGTCCCTATCCCCTGGCTTACCGGAACGGTGTGCGATTTCTACGTCTTTTGTAGAGATTGAAGTGATGCCTACTTGTTTGTTTATCACGTCAATACATTTGTTTACACAGTCCTCCACCGTTATTACTTTTATGTGAAATACCACATTATGTTTTTCAATTTTTATATGAAGTGATATACAAGAAAATTATTTATGCAAAATGCCTTACGACTTAACATGGCATCAATAATGATATCGTTCCTGAATTGCCAGGGACTAGGAGACTTTCAGAAGAGAAGAGACGTATTTCATTTTCTTAGAAAAAAGTCACACTGTATCTACTGCCTTCAGGATACTCACTTCAATGAAAAACTTGAAAGATATGTAACGTCTGAATGGGGATATAGATGTTTCTTCGCCTCCTTTAAGTCAAATGCAAGGGGAGTTGCAATATTATTTAATAATAATTTCGAATTTAAAATCAACGAAATAGAAAGGGATTCAAACGGAAACTATATCATTATGTGCATGACAACCTTCTAGAAGAAGATTCTGATGGTAAATATTTACGGACCTAATAAAGATCATCCTGAATTTTACGAAAACTTAAAGGGCAAAATACAGAAATATGAAAATCATGCACTTGTTTTAGTTGGTGATTGGAACCTTGTCCTCAATCCCTATTTAGATTATGATAATTATAGCAATATAAACAATCCAAAGGCAAAAAATGTGTTGAAAACATGATGGCTGACTTCGCTCTGTCAGACGTTTGGCGAGATAATAATCCACAAGTAAAACGCTATACATGGCACAGATCATTGCCTTTAAGGCAGAGTAGGTTAGATTTCTTTCTTATCTCAGAAGACCTTATGTTGAATTTTGAAGATGCAGATATTACACCTGGATATCGAACAGATCATTCAATGGTTGTTCTGAAATTGAAATTTGGGAAAACTATTAAACACAACACATTCTGGAAATTTAATTGTGAATTGTTAAAAGACAAACAATATGTAGACGAAGTACATAATTCAATCGATGAAATCATCTCTGAATATTCGAAAGAACAGTATGACGTAGAAACACTCTCTCGAATCCCACTTAAAGATGTCGAACTTACTGTATCAGATAAAGTTTTTATTGACTTTTTGCTCATGAAAATAAGACCGAAAACCATTGCATATGCTACTATGAGGAAATAAAGGCTTAAAAAAAAGAAGATTTATTAAAAGAAATCGGTGTATTAGAAAACAAAGAAAATAAAACAGAGGATGACTTTAAATTGTTAAAAGAAAAACAACAGCAGCTAGTGACACTCAGAGAGAAGAAAATACAGGAAGTTATATTAAGATCAAGAGCTAAATGGATTGCTGAAGGGGAAAAAATATGAAACTACTTTTGTAATTTAGAAAAGAGGAACTATGTTAATAAAAGTATGACAAAATTGGTGGGCAGCAATGGAACACTTATAGATGAGCCAAATAAGATAAAGGAAGAAGTTCATTTATTTTATAAACGACTGTATTCCAAAAGAACCCTAGATACATGTGACGTAAAAGACTTAATACAAGAGTGTCCAAAACTATCTAGAGAAGAACAAGATTCCTTAAATGGAGAAACAAGTTTAGAAGAAGCCGGCTTTACTTTGAAAAACATGAAAAATGGTAAAAGTCCTGGTTCAGACGGTTTTGGAGCTGAATTTTATAAATTTTTCTGGAAAAAAACTTGATCCTTTTGTAGTTCGTGCTCTAAATCAGTCAGTGAAGGATGGGGAATTGTCAACCACTCAAAAAGAAGGAATAATCACCTGCATACCTAAACCGGATAAATCGAGAGAGAATATAAAAGAACTGGAGACCTATTTCAATTTTAAATGTTCTGTATAAAACTGGGTCTGCATGCATCGCAAATAGAATAAAAAAGGTTCTTCCGAGCCTAATAAGTGAAGATCAGACAGGTTTCATTGCAAATAGATATCTTGGGGATAACATACGGCTTATTTATGACCTAATTAACTATCTGGAAGTGAGACTTTTACTCTGTTTAGATTTTGAGAAAGCTTTTGATTCTCTCGGCTGGGAATTTTTATTTAAAATTTTGAGAGAATATGGTTTCGAAAACAGCATATGTAATTGGATACAAACGTTTTATAAAAACATCAAATCACCTCTTATAGTTAACGGTCAAACTTCGGATTGGTTTCACATTGAAAGAGGCTGTAGACAGTGAGAACCACTTTCGCCTTATCTATTCATACTATGTGTAGAAATCTTAGCAATCATGATAAGAGAAGATAAAGATATAAAAGGTGTTAAAATAAACAACAAAGAATTTAAAATATCACAATTTGCTGATGACACCCAATTAATGAATAATGGAGATCGAATATGTTTTGAAAGATCTGTCCAATTAATAGAGAGATTTGGAAAGTTTTCAGGACTTTTCCTAAATGCAGATAAAACACAAGCAACATGGCTAGGTTGTAAGAAAGGCTCAAAAATAAAATATATGCAACATTTAAATATACAATGGAACCCTGATAAGTTTAAAATGTTGGGAATATGGTTCACAAATGATGTAAGAAACTGTGAAAAGATTAATTATGCTGAAAAATTATCAAAAATAACAGCCTTGTTTAAAATATGGATGAAAAGAAACATTACTCCTCTTAGACGAGTTGCTGTGTTAAAATCTTTGATTTTATCTAAATTGGTTCATCTATGGATGGATTTTACTTCCAAATCCACCAGATGACTTCATAAATGATTGTCAGAGAATGTGTTTTGGGTTTGTTTGGAATGGTAAACGGGATAATATAAGTAGAAAAATTGCGATAAAAAGCATAAAGGAGGGGAGTTTAGGCATACTCGATATTAGAAAGCATATTAATGCTCTAAAACTTACCTGGCTGAGAAGATTTAAAACAACAAAACACAAGTGGAAAAATATTGCCTGTGTAATGTATCCTTTTTTCGAAGAAATAGAAAAATATGGTCCTTGTTATCCTTTGAATAAATACAATAATGTATTCTGGAACCATACATTCATGGCATATAGAGATTTTTGTAGACACCTAAAAGCAAAAACACAATCGGATGTACTGTCCGAGCCAGTCTTTCATAATGATGCATTTAAAATTGGTAATAATGTAACCAGATATAATTGGGCCTGGAAAGGGGTTTACTGTGTTTCACATTTTTTTGAAAAATGACAAAGTTTTCTAAGTTTAAACGAATCTAATAGAAAGTATAACATGGGTGCATGCTTCTTGGCTTACTACGTTTGTGTAAGTTCTATTAAGAAATATATACAGCAAACTGGTCTTAATATATCAATTAATCAAAATATAAAAGCAAAACCAAGAGCTCTAAAAATAATATACTCAATATCCAAGGGATCAAGACTGTACTATGACCTTTTCACATTTGGCAGCAAACTTCCTAATTCGTGCCAGAAATGGACTGAAAAACTGGGAACAGAAATTTCTTGGGAAAAGGTTTTCAACCAAAGTCATAAAATACAAGAAATAAAACTTAAATGGCTGCAGCTTCGTCTCGTACACAAGATTCTTGGAACTAACGTAGTTTTAAAGGAAATGGGATAGTGGGGAATAACAATTGTGATTTCTGTAGAGAAACTAAGGACAACATAGAGCATATTTTCTGGAAGTGTGATTACTCAAAACAGCTTTGGGAAAATTTGGAGAGATTGCTAACATCAAAACGCTTTCCAGGTACGAACTTTACATTTCGTGAGAAAGTTATACTTTTTGGATATGATGAAATCATATCTACAGACTCGGTTTTAGACTTAATAATTCTTTTAGAGACCATTGTCTTCTTGATATAGTCTCCTTCCAAAGGTACCTACTTTCATGTTATAAAATCGAAAAATACAATGCAGATATAAATTGGAATGGACATGTTTTTAAAACAAGATGGTTACTATATTTACCACTTATAGAAATGGCATGAGAAGAAAAAAAGGGGAAAAAGAAAGAAGGAAAAAGATTAAAGAAATATGATAAACAGTAAACAAGTGGGGTATTTTGTGCCAGTCTTGAATAAAAGTTACTCTGTGTTAGGTTTTCTTATGGGAGCAAAAAATACCCCACTTCTTTACTGTTTATCGTTTACTGTTCCCTGCCTCATTTCATTTCCGATAAAGAAATATGAAAATTATAATTATGTAAAGTGATATTTTCTCGTGTAAATGTTGCATTGATAAAACAATACTTTGGGGTTGGATTCATCAATGATTACAATGTTTAGAGTGCATTGAAAATTATGAACATAAATGTATACAAATGTCTTTATTCTTGCTGATGTTGCTGTTTACATCTATATAATGATCGATAGCTGTTCCTTACATAGATGTACGTGTACGTGTACGTGTATATCTGTTTGTTTGTTTTTTTATATATAGCCCTTTTTTCTTTGTGTATGTTTGGTAAATTAAAAAAAATATTACTCTTTATGTACAAATGTTGTCATGTTTTTTTTTTTACGTTGATTAAAACGAATTAAAAAAGTTTAAAAAAAAAAAAAAGTATATGCCAGCCGCATTTCAACCCGCATCTGTGCAAGAGCTTTGGCTCCTCTTCTTGTTTTGTCAGAAATTTTTCAGTTGTACTGCGCGAAGGTTCTTAAGCTCGTGCAGGAATACACTGTCAACAACAATTCTGGTTTTGTGTGGAGAAAGAGTCTGCCAAAGCACACAAATTACTACCCGACTTCCTGTTCGTCAGATGTGTACCATTGAGGTTTAAGTCTCGCGCCAACTATCGTCGCAGCGCTCACGGTGCTAGATAGTAGCAGGTACAAAGGTGTTTTTTTTTTTTTCGCTTATTCTAATCGTTCTAACAATATTTGTAATTGATTATGCTCTTTGTGCTTGCACTCTGCTTTTTTTTCTCTTCCAAATCATTGCATTATAAAAATGTTTTCATGAAGGAATGTTCATCTGAAGTGATCTTCGCAATGGCCTTTTAGTCGCCGTTTGATTTTTGTGTGGACTGAGCATCAAACTTAAAAGAAATGTTGTGAGCAAACTTTGAACACTGCAGTCAAAAGGAAAAATGGATTCACAGGCTTACTCAACCATTATTTGGAGAGTAGTGACATCGATCTCAAATTGAATCAAAACACCCATCGGAAGATGGGAAACTCAAAGGCAGGGAAAGGTGTGCATTATCCGCCAGATTTGTGGCACCGTTATGATTTGTTTCAAAACATTGAAGCGGAATATACCGCTAATCAACATTCTTGGAGACTGAGATTTAAGAAAGAAAAAAACTTGGCGATTCATGACCAAACTTGCTGACATGTGCTGAACGAAATAGATCTAAAGATGAGAATTGACCTGAGAATCCATGGCCCATTCTCCAGCAGGTCAACCAAGACGCTGAGACTGCTTCGATCGGACAAAAGATTCTTCTACGGTGAGCTACATCAAGGAAAGCATTCCCATGGAGGTCAGGAGAAACGCTTCAGAGACACTCTCAAAACACCCTTGAAAGCATTTCATTAACATCAACCCTGACACATGGGAACACACTGCTCTGGATCGAGCTAGATGGCACTGCTCTATCCACAAAAGATGCCAGTTTATGCGAAGAAAGGACAGCTGCAAGAAACAGAGACAGGCAAGGAAAGCCCGCGGAATAGCTCAGTTGGTGGAAAGCCGGACTCGTCATCTTGGTGATCCTGGGGGTTGCGGGTTCGAATCTCCTCCAGGTGGTTTCAGTGCAGGGGGATTTTTCCCTTAGAGTTTACATTAGTTCTGATTCCATTTCTCAAAAAGTCCTTCGAATAAGACTATAAACCGAGGTTCCGTGTGTGAACGCACGCATAACATCTGCACATACGCAAAACCCCATCACCAACGTACGGAAGAGAAGGCCAGTTTGGCCGTTGGTATGTCTGACACGTCACACATAGCATGCGTCTGCCGGGAAAATCGAAACAATGAAGGAAGAAAATTGAGTGAATGAGACTGACTAAATGACACGGGAAATGGCTGAATGTAGCACCGAGATGCAGCTGTTCAGTCGGCTCTGTGCAGGTAGACAGTCTGTTGTAGAAAGGAGAATGTTGATTGTAAAGCACTTAGAGCTTGGTTTCTGGCCGAGGACAGGTGCTATATAAGTATTTCTTTTAATTAAGATATACGTCAGACAGCCAGACATTAAAACCGCCACTGATGACAGGCTGTTAAGCAGGGGCTGTGAATGTGAAGAGGGACACATCAGAGAAGACAAGAAAGGTGTTCTCAGATTCATTTACTTGAAATTATAGATAGTGGCGTAACGTGCATCAATTTGCTCTTCTTCCAGGGTTCCGAATTTCTGTATGAATCTGGTCATTAATGACACAGCAGTAGTTGTCTGTCTGAACAAAATAGGTAGCAGTGTCACGCATACTTGCAGTGTAACTACAAAGTAGGCATGGGAATGGTGTAATGACTACACTCTCTGGTTCAGGTGATGGGAGAATACGGTGACTGACTTGGAATCCAGGTGCAAAGATGATGACAAAGAAAGTGGACATTGAATAGTGCTATCTTACAGACTGCATTGTCGTAGCAGCAGAGTATTCAAAGCCGCCTGAACTGTCCAGAAGATATACAGTGTGTATCGAAGTAGTCAACGTGCACAGCAATGATACCCACGATAGGGCAGAAGAGAGTGTGCGTGTGTAACGTTTATGATGAACGGCACTTGTATTATTTCTATGAATTGCCTTTCGGTTTTGCGTGACTCTTCAATATGTCTTGGCCATATTCGTGCTGTAATTATTTGGATATACTGGATTTGGGTATCTATCTTTTCGAGCAGTGCTTTTTACCAGTCTGTCAGTCAAACAGTCAGTCACTCAGTCAGCCTACAATCCGTCCGTCTGTATAGCTTTCTATCTATCTGGCTGTTTATCCATCTGTCTCTTCTCTTCTCTTTTTCTTCTCTCTCTCTCTCTCTCTCTCTCTCTCTCTCTCTCTCTCTCTCCTCTCTCTCTCTCTCTCTCTCTTTCTGATGACTTACTCTTATAATAGATGGAATAGAATTCAACTTTCATGTAAGTTTATACTCTCTCTCTCTCTCTCTCTCTCTCTCTCTCTCTCTCTCTCTCTCTCTCTCTCTTGTGTATTTAAGCATTCATTTGTTCTCTCTGTTTTTCTTAAAATCGGTATTGTTTTTTGTTCCATTACTTCGTTAATTCTAAGTAGCTTTTGTTCACTTACGGCCTTCATATGCGGTCATGGTCTATACTTGAATAAACCATAAACCATTGTCATTATCTGTCTGTCTGTCTATTTATATGTCTGTCTGTCTGTCTGTCTGTCTCTCTCTCTCTCTCTCTCTCTCTCTCCTCTCTCTCTCTTCTCTCTCTCTCTCTCTTCGTTCCACCCACCCTCAGATCAGCTGGGTGTCAAAAGAAGAATTTCCTCTAAGATAAATTTGGAACCTGGTTGTCCAGGACGGGGGAAATCGTGACGGTATTGCTTAAGTGCACTAAGTTGATGTATCATTAGTCAGGCTTAACACACCAAGGTTATCTTTGCACTCATACACGCATATGCACACTCATGCGCCCATCAAACATTCGCCTCTCTCTGGGAATGGGATGTCACGCATTCGTTTCTCTCCTAACACGACTGAGCACAAGAAATACAATTTCTATGCTACTTATAATCAAACATGAAGAATCCAATTACACAAAATGAAATGATCAAAACATAAAAGATCAATACTTCCTAATCCCGGGTTATAATAAAATGACTTCTTACCTGGCCAGGTTTTCACACACACAACCACGCTTTCACACCACACCACAGTTCTTGAAAAAGTCTCTTCATGTCTTCTTCAGCACTGCTTGATGGTGATGCCCTTGGTTGACTGGCTCCAGGCTTCACGACTGGGTCTTCATGGTCGTCTCTGGGATCTCGACGTAGAACTCTTCTTCTTCGTCTCCTTCACCCACCTCTGGGTTCAAATTCAATTTGTCTGTCTTCACCCACCTCTGGGCTTCAAACTTAGTTTCCTTCTCTTCCAGCTTGTCTTTAAGACTTTGCTCTCTCTTCTATCTCCCAGACCACGTTTCTCTTGACCCTTTCTCTGTCCTGCTCACCCTTCTCTCTCTCCTCTGTCCTTCTCTCTCTCTCGTGGTGGTCTTCCCTCTCTCGTTGTTCTCCCTCACTTTATATAGGGAGGGAAACAAAGGATTCCCCTTCGGGCCATGCCTTTGTCCATGCTGCTTCTCAAACCCCCTGTTCACAAATACCCTCAATTCTCCGTTCGCTACATTCTTCCACACATCAGCATTTACACACATCCCTACCTAATTGATTAGCAAACAACCACTTAGCACCAGATGGACATCGAAATTTCCCGCCGACTTCGGGGGCCACTTTAACACAGTAATTATCTTAAAGAGGGCTATGACAACAACATCCACGCGCATTCAACCAGACTGACAATAGAACCAACACAGTACCCCACGGCAATACCAACTGAATGAGTCCAAGATTCCTGCTCTTCAAAGACTGTTCACAAAGCAACCTCAACTGACTGAGTAATATAGCGCCCACTTGATGCTCCGAGGTCCTAGTGGTTATGTCCCTCCCCCCTTTCGCTATCGGGAAGGTTCAAATCCGGTAGAGCCCCTACTACCTTAGGTGCCATCTGTCACCTGACCACTTTGTCCTCCTTGACACAGTTCGACCGTGTGCGCTGGGTAAGACATCACTGGTTCATGGGTCTATTACCTATTTGTATACTACGTACAACGTCCCTTTACCTCTAAGCGTTTAATGCCTTTTGTGAGAGGTTCCACTCCCTTGACATATTCCTCCCACTCAAAGACAATGCCCTGCATTGGCTAAAACACATTCAAGGAGCTGAAACTCTCACAATTTTCCCATTGATACCAATGCTAATCTGGGCCTCTCATGAGCCTACTTACACCAGAGAATGCACGCAAGATTTGTCTTGCAACAAAATTAGAGAAAAATCAATACATACACACTAACCAAGCAATTATCAACACAAATCTGAAATCTCCACCAGCTCTAAGTCGTGTGGCCATATAAAGATAAACATTATGTTTCTACGGAAATTCTCTCCCTTTCTCCTCATACACGTGGCCCGCAACCAGCCACGTCACGCATAATCGACACGTGTAAGACACAGGCGCACACTACCCGACTTTTCGACCGACCATTTTATTTTGGCCTATGGCCCCGTCACTCTTTCTTCACTCTCTAACCCACGTTGCCGTACCCCGCGACATGTGCTGCAATGCGCACAGAAACGCCTGATATCGCCTAGGATACCGGGCCAGTAGTACTCGCGCGTCACAATCTTCTGTGTGGCCTTTCTACCGAGATGGCCCGAGGCTGACGTCACATGGTTTGCTGACATCAGCGCCTTTCTGTGCTGCCCAGGAACGACAACCTGCTTCTTCGTTTTTCCCGAACGCGAATGAGTAAAAGTTCGGTACAATGTGCCGTTCTCTAACTCGAAACCGATTGTACCCTCTTTAACATTTTTCTTCCGCCCTCTGTGAGCAAAACCAGCCAGTTTTCTGAGCGAGTAGTCGCCTTTTTGCTCTGCCCGTAAGTGAGTGGGGTTAGTCTCACCGGACACGCTCCAATGCTTTCTGAAGTGTTTGACTGCCTGGGACGTTTTCCTCACGTGATTCCTTTTCCCTGATTCAACACTGAAATCACGATCTGGGTCTCCGTACCCACGTGCTCCTGGAATGTTTCCGATTACCAGATCATACGGCAGCTTTGGGACAGACAAAGCCTGTGCAGTCCCACTATAAAATGGTGTATCAATAAACACCTGGGCAGTTTTGAATTCTGCTACTGTTCCATCTATTTGTCTACACCTCTGTGTTTTACCTGTGAATTGTCCCTCCTTAACCAGGGATTCCTTCACCATTACACCAGTGCACCCAGAGTCTCTAATGACATTAACCACATTTTCCCCTACTCTGCCTTTGTGCACATCCATGTTATCGCCTGAACACACAGCACAATCCAGACAAAATAACACTGTCATCTTTTTCATCCTTTTCTACCTGCCTCTCACTTGGCCTGACCCTCATTGCTGCTGCTTTCTGTGACTTGAATATACTATCCCGAGCCAAGTGCCCTGCCTTATTGCACAGGAAACAGGTACGCTCATCTACAGCCTTAACCACGTGGGCCTTCACCCTTGTTTGCTCACGTGATGCCGTGGGCCTACGGGCGTGCAATACTGGCCCGTTGCGTGAAATATGTGCTGGCCTGCTATCCTCTGAATATGCTTCTGGGCTTTCCTCTTGTTCAGGCAAATCACGCCTCGCTTCCCGGTAAGTCTCAGCTGTCTCAAGTACTTCAGCTATTGTGGTTGCACCCTTTTCCTTAATGTGGATTGTGAGGCCCGTCCCACAACCATCAAGTATCTGTTCCTTCATCACCAGTGTCTTGAGGCCTTCAAAATCACTGTCTACTCCGCTAAGTTCAACCCACTTGTTGAAATAGTGATCCAGTCTAACTCCGAACTGTGTGTATGTCTCACCCTGTTCGATTCTCGCCTCACGAAACTTACGCCTAAAACCTTCTTCAGTCCAATCATATGCCTTTAGTACTGCTTGTTTCACCTTGTCAAAGTCCCTCTGATCACCTTTGGATAAGGTGGAAACAGTGTGTTACGCACGACCTGTCAACAAGGCAGACAGGTTTATTGCCCAGTCATCTTCGGGCCAGCCCTCGTGCTTGGCAACAGATTCAAACCGACTGATATAGGCATCGATCGAATCAGTTTCGTCTCTGAACAGTGGGAGTTTAAGTCTACGTGCGCAACTTAGTCTGCGGCCTACTGACTCAGAACTGGTGTCTATTTCACTGCGATTTTCAGATTTTATTCTTTCCAACTCAATTTGTTTGGCTAAAATCTCTGATTCCGCTTCTGCTCTTGCTCTAGCAGCTGCACACTCTGTGTCTGCTTTAGCCTTCGTCGCAGCAGTTTCAAGTGTAAGTCTTTCAGCCTTGGCATCTGCTCTCACTTTGGCAGCTGCATTCTCTGCATCTGCTCTTGCTTTGGCAGCTATACACTCTGCATCTGCTTTAGCCTTCGACGCAGCAGTTTCAAGTCTAAGTCTCTCGGCCTCAGCATCTGCTTTAGCCTTCAACGCAGCAGTTTCTGCCTCTAGATTTCTTTTGACAGCTGCTAGCTGTTCCTTTTCAAATTTCCTTCTTTCAGCCCTTTCATCTCTCTCAGTCTTTTGCTGAGTTTCTACAAACTTACGCAGTTCATCTCCTGTATATCCTAGTTTCCCCTAAACTCATCAGTTTCTCAATGGGAGTAAAACTTTCTTCAGCCATTTTGTCGTTCTAGCACCACTAAAACAGTTACTCTTATAGACCCAGAAAAAGTCAGTCAACAGTTTATCTACTAACCGTTACGAGTACACCAACCAGTGGTAGTGTTCCCAACACAAAGGAGCCTTAATCTTAAACCACAGCTTTTGTGAGAGTTAAGACTAGAACCTTGTTCTTCGTTTCTCTGAGCGACCTTTGATTAATACAACCACCCTACACACAAGTCAATACTCGACACTCAAAGAACTAAAGGAAATAATTAGAAGAGCTAATTAAAATTGCCTTTAGTGGACGCTTCACCCCAGTACTACTCTAGTACTCACTTTGTTTCCCGCCTGAGACTAATTTGGGCCATGCAATCCTGGCAGGCTCGCCACTTTGTCCAGGACGGGGGAAATCGTAATGGTATTGCTTAAGTGCACTAAGTTGATGTATCATTAGTCAAGCTTAACACACCAAGGTTATCTTTGCACTCATACACGCATATGCACACTCATGCGCCCATCAAACATTCGCCTCTCTCTGGGAATGGGATGTCACGCATTCGTTTCTCTCCTAACACGACTGAGCACAAGAAATACAATTTCTATGCTACTATAATCAAACATGAAAAATCCAATTACACAAAATGAAATGATCAAAACATAAAAGATCAATACTTCCTAATCCCGGGTTATAATAAAATGACTTCTTACCTGGCCAGGTTTTCACACACACAACCACGCTTTCACACCACACCACAGTTCTTGAAAAAGTCTCTTCATGTCTTCTTCAGCACTGCTTGATGGTGATGCCCTTGGTTGACTGGCTCCAGGCTTCAGGACTGGGTCTTCGTGGTCGTCTCTGGGATCTCGACGTAGAACTCTTCTTCTTCGTCTCCTTCACCCACCTCTGGGTTCCAAATTCCGTTTGTCTGTCTTCACCCACCTCTGGGCTTCCAACTTAATTTTCTTCTCTTCCAGATTGTCTTTAACCCTACGACTTAGCTGTCTCTTCTATCTCCCAGACCACGTTCTCTCGACCCTTTCTCTGTCCTGCCCACCCTTTTCTCTCTCCTCTGTCCTTCTCTCTCTCTCTCTCGTGGTGGTCTTCCCTCTCTCGTTGTTCTCCCTCACTTTATATAGGGAGGGAAACAAAGGATTCCCCTTCGGGCCATGCCTTTGTCCATGCTGCTTCTCAAACCCCCTGTTCACAAATACCCTCAATTCTCCGTTCGCTACATTCTTCCACACATCAGCATTTACACACACCCCTATCTAATTGATTAGCAAACAATCACTTAGCACCAGATGGACATCGAAATTTCCCGCCGACTTCGGGGGCCACTTTAACACAGTAATTATCTTAAAGAGGGCTACGACAACAACGTCCACGCGCATTCAACCAGACTGACAATAGAACCAACACAGTACCCCACGGCAATACCAACTGAACGAGTCCAAGATTCCTGCTCTTCAAAGACTGTTCACAAAGCAACCTCAGCTGACTGAGTAATATAGCGCCCACTTGATGCTCCGAGGTCCTAGTGGTTATGTCCCTCCCCCCTTTCGCTATCGGGAAGGTTCAAATCCGGGAGAGCCCCTACTACCTTAAGTGCCATCTGTCACCTGACCACTTCGTCCTCCTTGACACAGTTCGACCGTGTGCGCTGGCTAAGACACACTGGTTAATGGGTCTATTACCTATTTGTATACTACGTACAACGTCCCTTTACCTCTAAGCGTTTAATACCTTTTGTGAGAGGTTCCACTCCCTTGACACTGATTCTTGACTGGTTCGACCGTTGTGACGTAGAAATTTGTCGCTGATGACGGCGTAAGATGAAAATAAATACGCTAGTTTGAGCAAGATGAAGAAAGGAATGTATGATTACTCCATGAGCTGAAATGCTACACACACACACACACACACACACAGCACCACACACAATCTGTCTCTCTCTCTCTTCTCTCTCTCTCTCTCTCTCTCTCTCTCTCTCTCTCTCTTCTCTCCAGAGAGAGAGAGAGAGCAGCATCTATCTGTGACACGCACCGATATGGTTAATCATCTGACTTACCTTGCAGCTTGACTATGTGAAGTACTACAGAAAAGTGGTGCACGGTGTGTTTGGAGTGAAGGATGAGGCAGTAAGTCGTTTGGTCCAGGATCCAAGTGTTGTGGATTGGGACCGACATTCCATGTTCGAAGGTTAGTATGCTTTTAAGTTGTCAGTCCCTTCTTGTGGCCAGTTGTGGTTTGTTTGCTTAGGGTATCCATTACTGGCTACATTTTGTTATTATATGCTAAAGAAATAAAAGGACAGCATTGTTCCTGTATCTTTCCTTTGAGGTGTGTGTGTGTGTGTGTGTGTGTGTGTGTGTGTGTGTGTGTGTGTGTGTGTGAAAGAGAGAGAGAGAGAGAGAGTGTGTGTGTGTGTGTGTGCGTGCGTGTGTGTGCGTGCGTGCGTGCGTGCGTGTGTGTGTGTGTGTGTGTGTGTGTGTGCGCGCGCGCGCGCGCGCGCTTGCACTTGCGCTTGCACTTGTGTTTATGTCAAAATGAGCAAAATTCTAGACGTCTTTGGCACATAAATTTTACAAAACATGACGGGCAAGCGCAGTACGTAATGCAAGTACTAGATACGTTCATTTTCCTCTTAATTCGTTTTCCATGCCGTCTCCTAGACTGGACATGGATTTACTTAGACGGAATGGAGCTTCCTGCCGTATCGGCGAAATTGTGACATGTATGCTTTTGAAGATTAATTACAGTTTATCCAGGAATGCCCGAAATACTGTGATCTTGGAAAGAAATATATACCCGAGAAGTATGTCCACCCTAAGTGAATGTTTAATGTTTGCAGTATATTGACAGCTGGTAAAAAAAGTGATCAGCTACAATTGACGAAGTTTACATCAAATAAGGACCTAGGAAAGACTGCGTTATCAATGAACGAGTTAACCGATTACTCAATCAATTAATCTATGTGAACGTTGTCTTTTTTCTAAATATGTATCACGTAGGCATGTACATACCAACATAGACAAATCCTTTCCTCCACGTCCTACTGATTTCTTTGTGGCCAGCGATGCCAGACAATCTGGAGGCAGTGATGAAGGCAGTGGCAGAACAGATGGGCTATCGTCCTTTATTTCACCACATCTACCTCATGGAGGGAAATTCACAAGTTATTAAACCAGCGTACGTTGATCTGTATGAGTTTGGTTTGAAAGTCTTTTGTGCACTACTGTGATTGATGTTGTCCTTACTGGATTCTATTTTAGGTCAATGGAAACAATCATTCTTAGAACATCTGAAGTGTGTGTGTGTGTGTGTGTGTGTGTGTGTGTGTGTGTGTGTGTGTGTGTGTGCTGTGTGTCTGTGTGTGTGTCTGTGTGTGAGCGTGCGCGCGCGCGCGCGCGCGTGTGTATGTGTGTGTGTTTGTTTGTGTGTGTGTGTGTGTGTGTGTGTGGTGTGTGTGTGTTGTGTGCTTGAGTGTGCGTGCGTGCGTCCGCAATCACGCATATGCGTGTGTGTGTGTGTGTGTGTGTGTGTGTGTGTGTGTGTGTGTGTGTGTGTGTGTGTGTGTTTGCGTAGGAGCGTACGTGCTTTCGGGAGCGCGGGCGTGTGTGTGTGTGTGTGTGTGTGTGTGTGTGTGTGTGTGTGTGTGTGTGTGTTTGTGTGTGTGTGTGTGTGTGTGTGTTTGCGTAGGAGCGTAGTGCTTTCGGGAGCGCGGGCGTGTGTGTGTGTGTGTGTGTGTGTGTGTGTGTGTGTGTGTGTGTGTGTGTGTGTGTGTGTGTGTGAAGAGAAAGAGGTAGAAGAAGAGAAGATAACAGCAAGGAAGAGACGACAATAAACAATAAGCGCTTAAAGGCAGTCATTTTTCAGCCATTTCTCCATAGAAGGGACTGTGCTCAAATGACTAATGGGTATTTCTGCGGAGCTGACATTCGTAAGTTTAAACCATCGGAGTATTCCGCCTTGAAAACCTTATCTATCCACCCAGCGGTCAGTAGGTACATGATTCAGCTCAGGGACGATTAAAAGCGGAAGAGGGAGAGGGATGTGTCTCAGACGCGGTGGCCCTACGACAGTTCACATTGCTCCTACAGAAACTTTTTAAGCTAAGACTAGGAACCGAATCATCGTTGCTTTTCTCATGGAGAGAGAGAGAGAGAGAGAGAGAGAGGAGAGAGAGAGAGAGAGAGAGAGAGAGAGACAGACAGACAGACAGACAGACAGACAGACAGACAGACAGACGAAGACAGAGAGAGGAGGGGGGGCGCGAGGGAGGTACAGAGTGAGAAAGAGAGAGAGACAGACAGACAGACAGACAGACAGACAGACAGACAGAGAGAGGAGAGGGGGGGGGGGGCGTTAGGGAGGCACAAAGAGAGAGAGAGAGAGAGGGGGGGGGGAGAAAGTTTCCTGCTAACCAAGCTATTATGCCTATATCACGAGAGGACAGGAGATAGGGTTACAACAGAATGCAACAAATCACAGCATCATTGAACCGAACCAAATTTGCAGTGGTTACATCAGTTTGCCACAACACTACTGACTGAATGAAACAGAACAGAAATGCTCGTCACAGACGAAGAAAGGCCATGTGTTCTGATGACATCACATGAAGGACAAATAAGTACGCGTAGGCAATGACGTATAAAACAAAAATAAAACAGAACAAAACAAAACAAACAAACAAACAAACAAAAAATATATACGTAAACGGATATGTCTTTCATTTGATTCATCAGTCCTGAAGACGATCTATGACCGAAACAACGAAGATTTATGTTCGTTCTTTTTTTTTTATTCGTTTTCCTTTTTCTTTTTTCTTTTTTTTTTTTTTTTTTTTTTTTGCTATTGTTAAATCTTCTGAGCATCCTCAAAGATAGTCTGTGTTGTTTGACACAGAAGAAGATCAGCAGTCAAAACTCGTTGGTGCTATTCGTCCTGCTATTAATTTTGTCGGCAGAGTTCTTCCAGAAGGAACCAGGATGCGTACCCTATCCAGTGATGACGTTGGATTCATCTGTTCCACATTGGAAGTGGCCACGGAGGGGTCAAAAGCTTTCATTGAAGACTCGGTTCAACGGTTCCCGTCGGTGTGTTTGATGACAGACCAGGGACACTACATAGGGCACGCACTTGGCAGGAACTGTAACACCACGGGAATGCTGCACGTGAATCCTGAATTCCGCGGGAAAGGTTACGGCAGTATTATCATGACAGAACTGTGTCAGAAGTACTTTGAGTTTGATAGTGATGTCTATGGCTTCGTCAAAGACGATAATCAACCATCACTAGCCCTGCACGAGTCTATAGGGGCTAGGATCGTACCTGGGGTGAAAATGGTGTATATGTACACGAAGCCAGGAGAGCTTTTGATTAATTAAGTCGTGGACCAAGCTTGCTAGTTCAGAGGTGGATCAGAGTGCCCATTGAAGAAGAAGCGTGTGGTTATACACCGACCAAAAGCGGTCATGAAATCTCTTGTCGGCCCAAAAGAGCATAATGAACATGACTAAGATGATATTGTACACTAATACTTAGGTGTATTTCCATATCCATCCTGAAATTTCTGGGGAATTGAACATGAAGAGTTGTGTATTCTTATAGGTCTGTATTCTGTCAGGTTCGTCATGTTAGTGTGTGTAAGTATTACCCTAACAGCTACCAGACTAAAGAAGTCACTCAGTTAAAGAAGGCTATTTACTGTGTGCGTAGCTTTCGTCGGCAATCCGGCCGACTTCTTCAGCGCAACTGCTGGGTTGAGAACTGGGTTTAGTGCGCACCGCCGTGAGCGAACTCACGACAATGTGACTGAACGAGTGAGGAGTACACCGATGGCAGGTTGTGTCGGCCCCGGTCGCGGTTAAGGGTGGGGTTCCTGGCGGCGATGTGGACTGCCTCCTTTACTCCCCCTCTGGAACCATCTTGCTTCTCTGTCGAGCACTTGCAAATTGTCCTTTTCAAAGTGATGTTCACCCACTGGGGAGGACTCACGTTTGTGTTCCTTTAGTCTTTTGTGCAGGTTGCGCTCAGTTTCACCAATGTAACTATGTTCACAGTCTTGGCAGTCTATCTTGTATATCACCCCTGATTTGTCCAATTTGTCTGTTCTGTCCTTGGGGTGGACTAACTGGCTTCTTATGGTGTTGGTGGGCTTGGCGTGGACACTGACTCCCAACTTTCGGATCTTCCTGCTGAGAGCTTCAGTGACGCCGCTGACGTACGGCATGGAGACGTACCCTCTCGAAGGGGTTTAACGTTCAGTGGCGGGGTGGGGTATGCTTTTCTTGCGCCCCCCCCCCCCCCTCCCCTCCACCCCGCGGGACATCCCATGCCCACTTCTGGTATCCCGACACACTGAGTACTTTCTTGATGTGCTGCACTTCTTCTTCCCTAGTGGTGTCGGTGGAGCAGATGGTCCTCGCTCGGTGGGTGAGAGTGCGAATTACTCCAAGCTTGTATTACCTCCTCCGTTTTCAGAAAATGTTATAATGAGCAACTGTTGTGTGTTTTTAACGTGCTGTCTGCTCCGTAAAGCTAGATATTCAACGCATTAGTTTTGTGTATAAATACATCCACGTATTCTTCAACTGTGCTTCGCACAATGAGATGGTATCAGTGACAACATTCTTTTGATCTTGATCTTACCGTCTGTGCAGTGTTCATGCGACAGAGCGTTCAGAGAAGTTGGGGTTTTTTTTTACATATATCTTAACAACAAAAGTGAATTAAAGTAGAAATACAGCACACTTACCGGGATCAATATAGTCGTTGAAGTAATCACTATTATTTCTGTCATCAACATTGCCACAGACTATTATTTCTGTCATCAATATTGCCACAGACTATTATTTCTGTCATCAATGTTGCCACAGGCTATCATTTCTGTCATCAATATTGCCACAGACTATTATTCTGTCATCAATGTTGCCACAGACTATTATTTCTGTCATCAATATTGCCACAGACTTGCTATTTTGGCGAGAACTGTCCTGTTCTGTTGTCAGCCCCAAAGGCCAGGAATGCAGAATGCAAGTGTAACTGCACAGGGGGAGAATGATGAAAAGTCAGATTGTTTTAAAACAGGAAATAAAAGTTAACGTATTGCTAATACATGTGAAGGTGTCTGGCCGCACGTACTCTCTCTCTCTCTCTCTCTCTCTCTCTCTCTCTCTCTCTCTCGTCTCTCTGTCTCTCTGTCTCTCTCTGTCTCTCTGTCTCTGTCTCTGTCTCTCTCTGTCTCTCTCTCTCTCTCTCTCTCTCAGAAAATCATAACCTATATAGTTTGTTGTCCTCTGACAATAATATGATAATAACTCTACTGGCTAAGTATGTTGCAGAGGCATCTGATGTTAGGAAAAAGAAATGCTCGGTAAGAACTTCTAATGTTTGAGTTGTTCGTTTTTATGTATTCCGCAAGCTTGATGACCTTATTAAGAAAAGGTTTTGTTTTCTGCACTAGTATAGCTAATGATGAAGCGGACGGTGATGATAGATGTGACAGTACAGGAAAGATTCATAACAGTGAATATATGTGCCTGGGTGAGGCACTTGTGTTTATGATCATGTTGTGACTTTAAAGAAAATTACATATCCATTTTGAGTGACGAAAAAGCGCGACATTATTTTCTGTTTCTTCTACATGGCTTCGAGCCTCATCGTTAACATTTACGTAATCCGTTGCAATTTATGCTTCTTTGCATCATAAACTTTCTTTTTTCCGGCGCTGCAAATATCCATGTATACCCCCTTGAAATAAAGGCTATGTAGGCCATTATCAATAAAAACGTATCGGAAGCGTCTGAAGCGTCTGTCTGTCTCTCTCTCTCTAGACGTGTGTGCTTGCGTGCGTGTGAGCGCGCGTACATACGTGCGGGCGTGCGTGCATGCGTGCATGAGAGAGAGAGAGAGAGAGAGAGAGAGAGAGAGAGAGAGATTGTGTATATGTGTGTGCGTGTGTGCGTGTACGTGTGTGTACGTGTGTGTGCGTGTGTGTGTGTGTGTGTGTGTGTGTGTGTGTGTGTGTGTGTGTCTGTCTGTCTGTCTGTCTGTCTGTGTGCACGCATATAACTAGATACTTATAGAGCAGGCTACTCGCTACTGGAGTCATCTAGCCTGGCTCAGGCTGTATTATGAGATCACGTACAAGTCATACCACACAGGAACGGCACTACCATGTTTCTAAGTTAGAAATACACATTGTACACGATCATGTTCTCTTGCGACACAGCAAACTGAACTGTTGTCGATCAAAAATGGTGATTCTTGTTAGCAGTTATGGTACAACACAGTCACTCACTACGTGGGGCGATGTCAGGCTTGCTGTCTGGTCAACAGCAAAAATCATGCCATAGAAAGTACACACACGCGCGCGTGCACACACACACACACACACACACACACACACACACACACACACACACACACACACACGAGTCCTCTCTCTCTCTCTCTCTCTCTCTCTCTCTCTCTCTCTCTGTATGTGTGTACGTGTGTGTGTGTGTGTGTGTGTGTGTGTGTGTGTGTGTGTGTGTGTGTGTAAAATGAAATTGTTTTTATTGTTTGTGGTGGTGCTGGTGGTAGCCGTAGCGATCGCAGGACTCTTTTGTCGCAAAGAGAATTCTGTGCAGTGTGGCGATCAGCAAGCACGTTTTGAAAGGAAATTAAAGTAAATCTGCCAGATAACAGGGAAACGAATCACAAGACAAACCACGACGCGTCTTGACTTCTTAGCTCTTCTTCAGGCAAGATAAACAACATTTAGGGCAATGAAAACGAAGAACGAGCAATCACTGATCTTCTCCAATTCGGCGCAAGATGGGCGTTGAATTGTGTCATTTTGATGTGTCATTCAACGCCCATCTTGGGCCGAATTCAAAAAAGATTCCTGATAGTTCGGTCTTCATTTTCATTGTCCTGATATCATCACTATTATTGGTAGTAGTATTAGTAGTATTATTATGAATACTTATATAACGCCTATCCTCGGCTAGAGACCCAGCTCTGAGCGTTTTACAATGCACACTCGTTTACACAACGGGCTGCCTACTTGGGTAGTGCCGACTGAAGAGCTGCCAGCTGGTGCTTCATTCGGTCTTTCCCGTGTCACTCACTCAATATCCTTCAATATCTTTCACTCAATTTCCTTACTTCCTCCATTCTTTCCATTTCTCACGCAGGGTGCATGTTATGTGTAACGTGTCATCCATACCAACGGCCAAACTGGTCTTCTCTTTCGAAAGTTGGTGATGGGATTTTACGTGTGTGCAAGATATTATGCGTGCGTTCACACACGGAACCTCGGTTTATAGTCTCATTCGAAGGACTGTATAGGAAATGGAGTCAGAACCAATGTTAACTCCGAGGGAAAAATCCCTCTGTACCGAAACGGCCTGTCGGAGATTCGAACCCGCAACCCCAGGATCACTAAAGTTACGAGGCCGGCGCTCTACCACTGAGCTATTGCGGCCCCCTGAATGAAGCAAGGGAGGAAGAGAAAGTTCGTGGACGGTAAAAAAAAAAAAAAAAAAAAAAAAAAACCTTGATGGGAAATACGTCACTCTGTATCAAAACGGGCTGGCTCTGTGTGAGTTAGAGCTCTTTGGTCACCCCTAGCTGCGTGACCCCTGTGTGACACGCAAGCGTTGTTATCGTGGCGTGACCGAGTGTCCGGCGGTATAACTAGACGGGCGGACTGGGCTCGATCACCTTGATTGGCAGCCAACCTAGGAAAAGGACAAACCTGATCTCAAATCGGAGTAGGTGGAGCTCGTTAGCCTTGCCAGGCAGTTCATCGGAGAGAAGGACACTCAGATGTAACACCTATGACCTGAGGACCTCGCTGTCGCCATCCCATCTTGCTAGGCCATGGTGGATGAACCCCGGGTGTAAAGGAGGGGGCAGTTCAGAGCACACTGCACTCCACCTAAAACCTCCATTGCACAGGCTCCAAGGACATGTCCACGTCTACGACCACCAACCATTCCAAGTCCTTCCTATCCTCTTATGCAGCTACACGTAATACTGTTTGTTATCTTGGTGACTTTAATTTTCATTATGATGACTATTCAGATCGCCAAGTGATTCATCTAAAGACTCTACTGACTGATCACAACCTGTCTCAGTTTGTTCAAACACCAACACACAAACATGGCCATATCCTTGATTAGGTGGTGGGAAACATTGAAGACAGCGTTCTCTCTGTGGATGAAGTTCGTGACTATGCTGGCCTTTCAGACCATTCTGTTGTTGTGTGTAGTTTGAAGATCTCCAGACCCCCTCCTCGGAAAAGACTTGTTACGTCAAGGAACATGAAAGCATTGTGTGTGGCTGTTTTTGACCAAGAGGTCAAGAGTTTTGCTCAGGGCATGCGTAAGCAGCAAAGCAATGCAGATGTCACACAATTAGTTGAAGTGCTTAACGATGGCCTTCAGGAAATCCTGGACCGACACTCGCCTGCAGTGATTAGGTGTGTTACTGACCGTCCCTCCGCTCCTTGGCTCTCCGAGGACGTGAGAGCTGCTCGACGTCAACGCCGGCGCAGCGAGAGACGCTGGAGAAAGAGCCGATTGACCATCCACCGCCAGATCTTTGCAGCGAACAGGTGTGAGGCAGGGGACTGCCTCCAGGATGCCAGAGAGTCATACTACCGTGATAAAATTGACTCTTGTTCTTCATCAAAGCAGTTGTTTTCTCTTTCAAGTGAACTACTTGGCAAACAAAGAAATTAAGTTTGCCCACGAACATTCCTCCTTCTCAAATCTCTCAACAATTTAGTGAATTCTTTGTTGACATCCGTGACAATCTTGATGCAAATCCTTCCCAACCAATTCCTTACGATAAATACTGTGGACCACCTTTTTGTACTTTTAATCCTGTGGATGAAAAACTGATCGGCGACCTCATAAGTGAATCCTCCAGCAAAAGTTATGTCCTTGACCCCATCCCTACTTCCCTCCTTAAACGGTGTGCCTCTCGTTTGATTCCCGTGATTACAAACATTGTAAACAAATCTCTCTCGTCAGGCATAGTGCCTCCTCAGTTAAGCAGGCAATGGTTACCCCTCTCTTGAAAAAGCCAGGACTGGATCTTAATAAATTAAAGAACTATAGACCGGTGTCCAACTTCCCATTCCTCACAAAAATCCTTGAAAGAGTTGTGCTGAAGCAGCTTCAGACTCATCTTTCAGACCATGGTCTTCTTGAGGCCTGTCAGGCTGCTTATAGGAAGAATCATAGCACTGAGACTGCTGTATTGAGCGTACTGGACTGTTTACTGTGCAAATCCGACAGTAAACTTGTTTCTCTCGTAGCCTTGCTTGATCTGAGTGCTGCCTTTGATACGCTAGATCACACTACTTTACTTGAAAGGCTTAGGGTCACTTTTGGTGTTGATGGGATAGTTCTCCAGTGGTTCGAATCATACATCAGAGATAGGTCGCAGGCGGTGGTTGTGGGTGGTGTAAGGTCTACTTTGTCACCTCTTTTGTATGGAGTACCACAGGGGTCAGTATTGGGCCCAGTGTTGTTTACATTGTACTCACAGCCCTTGTCGGATGTTATCTCGGACCATGATTGTGATTTTCACAAGTATGCTGATGACACTGAGCTTTCTAAGAGTGGCACACCTGATGAGTTTGTTTCTGTTCAATCTGGGGTGTCTCGGTGTATCAGCAGTGTGCAGGAATGGATGACAAGTAATAAGCTTAAATTAAATTGTGAAAAGACTGAAGTCATGCCCGTTGGAACCTCCTCCTGCCTCAAACTCGTTGAGTCAGAGTCAATGGTTGTTGATGGTACTGAATTGCCTTTCAATAACTCTGTCAAATACCTTGGTGTTACCACTGATCAGTGTCTGACCATGCAGAATCAAATATCTGTAGTCTGTCGCTCATCCTTTTTAGAGCTCAGACGTATTGCTTCCATCCGACGCTTTATATCCAGGGAAGTAGTTGTCAGGCTAGTCTGTGCCACGGTGATGTCAAGATTGGACTACGGCAACTCTGTTTATGCTGGACTTCCCGCAGAATAGATTGCTCGGCTGCAGAGAGTCCAAAATAGCGCTGCACGACTTGTTTTGAAGAGGAGGAGGTGTGAGCACATCACTCCCATGCTGATCGAACTGCACTGGCTTCCCATACAGTATCGGTGGCGATTTAAACTGGCAGTTCTTGCTTTCCGCCACTTCAATGAATCTCTTCCTCACTATCTCTCTTCTTCTCTCTGCACCTACCAAAGCTCTCGTACCCTTCGCTCTTCTTCACAAAAACTTTTGAAAATCCCTAAGCGTTCTCTGAAATCTGTTGGCGAAAGAGCCTTCAGTTTTAGAGCACCTTCTATTTGGAACTCCCTCCCTGAAGACCTTCGTAATCAGCCTACTCTTTCTTCTTTTAAATCTCAGCTCAAAACTTACCTCTTCAAAAAAGCCTATTCTCTTCTGTAGATGACTAGATCTCTCCTTAATTCCTCCACAACTAGTTCGGTGAGGCAGTTTATGCATGTAGGTGCGTCTGCCATTGTGTATTTTCTTTTTGCTGTGTGCATGAATATTGTATGAAGAAGTGCAAATGGTGGATGTAAGCGCATTGAGTTGTACAACAAGAAATGCGCTATATAAGTATTATACATTATTATTAAAACAGCAAGTGGAAAATGACACTGGAAGCTGCAGTCTCAATCCTGCATGCAGGCGTTTCAGGATACTGATCATCTGATGTTGACCACGGTACGACAACATCGTACAGCACGGCCTGAATGACTAAGCAGCCTTTTCTAAGGACACCACTGCTTGCTCCACATGCAATGGGGCCTAGAAAAGGTGGCCTAAACAAAGCTCGTCCCCTTTACCCTTTCAGTTGGCTAGCTGTGGTCAGAGGGTGTCTTGTCAAGCGGCGAATATCAAAGAAAGAAAACTAGACACCTACCGAGGTTGTGAAAGGACTGAAACTCATCAGACCCATGCTTAATGTTGCTGAGTCTAGAACGTCACTCTGCACTTGCTGCTCATGTTGACATCGCTGCTCTTTCCAAAATCCTTTTCCTAGAGGGAGGCAGCATCCGAGAACATGGCATCGGATGCACCCTCTACTGATCAGGCAAACCAGCAACAGAGAAACGCCTTTTAGACGCCAGTTTTATGATTAAAAACTCCAACGCTCCCAAACTTGAAAACCTACCGACAGGTCATTCTGACCGCATCATCACCATGCACCTCCCACTGAGAAACCAAAAATAAGTAACGCTCTCCAGTGTGTATTCTCCAACCCTTCAAGCAGATCCTGCAGAAAAAGACAAATTCTACTTTGATCTGCGCAGTCTCTGAGAACGCACCCCTGCAGACAAGAAGGTCATAATTCTTGGCGACTTCAGCGCCAAAGTATGTCGAGATCCAGAAGCCTGGAAAGGAGTACTCGGGAAACACGGCCCTGGAGACTGCAACGACAACGAGCACTTGCTGCTGGAGTTCATCACGGAACAGCTACTCGTCTTCACAAATACCATCCTTCAGCTGAAAGACAGTCTCAAGACAACCTGAATACAACCTCTGTCCAAACGTTGGAACCTTGTTGATTACATGCTAGTGCGCCAGCATCACTTGAAAGACAGTCTTGCACACCAAAGTGATGCCAGGTGGAGAATGTCAAACCACTCATCTTTTATTCACTACAAACTCAAGCTCCACTTCAGACCCAAACTAAAAAAAAAAGAAAAGCTCAAGGTTGACAGATTCCAGTCAGCTGAAATGACAGCTGATTCCAGGCAGGCCTACAGTCAAGGCTTAGAGGTGCAAGACACCCCAGGGATCCCTCTCCTGAAACGCTTTAGGAACACCTGAAAAATGCCATTGTGTCGACAAGAACAAAGACTGGTTCGATGAAAACAATGGGGAAATTCAAGAACTGCTGGTGAAGAAGAGATCGACTCGTCAGACTCACTAGGCTCAGCCGTCTTTTCCTGACAAGAATGCTGCCTTCCATTGTGTATGCAGCAACCTCCAGCACAAGAGATCTAGAATAAATGGTGGATCAACCTCGCCGGAAAAAAACTAAGCTGTGTGCAGACACCAATGATCTCAGGGATTTCCATGAAGCCTTGAGGGTAGTGTACGGTCCTACATATGAGGTTCAGCTCTCCTCTTTGCTGACAACGCTGCCCTTGCTGCTCATACAGAGAGGGCCTTGCAGCATATTTCATCCTGCTTTGCAGAGGCTACCTAGCTCTTCGGGCTAGAAGTCAGCTTAAAAAAAGATGGAGGTCCTCCACCAGCCTGCACCGCAGGAACAGTATCACCCTCTGCACGTCAGCATTAGGGAGACTTAACTGAAAACAGTCCCTCAGTTCACTTACCAGGGCTGTATCATCTCATCAGACGCTAAGATCGATAGGGACATCGACAACAGACTGACAAAGATGAATAGTGCTTTAGGTAATTTGTATAAACGAGTGTAGAACAACGAATGTCTGAAGATGGACATCAAGATCAGAATATATAACGCCATTGTACTTACCACCCTCTTGTACGGCTCTAAATTGTGGTTCACCTCCCGTCACTGCCTGAGACTCCTTGAGTACTTCCATCGGCACTGCCTTCGTCCATCCTCAATATTCACTGGGCTGACTTTGTCGCCAGTGTTGAAGTCCTCGAACAGGTGGAGCTCACCAGCATAGAGGCCATGCTACTGAAGTTCCAGCTACGCTGAGCAGGGTATGTCTCCAGGATGGAGTTTCATCGCCTGCCCAAGATCGCCCTGCATGGCGAACTTTCCCCCAACCATCGCGACGGAGGGGCACCAAAGAAGCAATACAAAGGTGGTTTGAAAAAAAAAGCTCGATGCCTGTCATACCGATCGTCGCAAGTGGTCCTCCCTAGGTGTGGATCACAATACCTGGCGTCGCACCATTAACAAAGCTGTCTCCTCCTTCGAAAGTGCCCGCAGGACCACCCTTGAGGACAAAAGGTGGCAGTAAAAAAGAACTGTGATGCTGCGACATTGAACCCTTATCAGACCTTTCCCTGCAGCTGATGTGGCCAGGCCTGCCTCTCCTGCATTGGCCCTGTCAGCCACCAGCGCACCTGCTGCCACATTGGTTACTTCTTCCAGTGGTGGTGGTGGTGGTGGTGGTGGTGGTGGTGTGGTGTGTGTGTGTGTGTGTGTGTGTGTGTGTGTGTGTGTGTGTGTGTGTGTGTGTGTGTTGCTGTTGTTCTTTTTTTCCTTTGTTTGGTGGTGGTGTTTTGGTGTGTCTTATGTTTATTTTGTGGAGAGGAGGCGAGGGGTGTCTTCCTTATCACATCGTCTGTCCAAACTTGCGTGTATCCTGTCTGCCAGAGAGACTCAGACAGAAGGTCGGACGGACAGGCACACGCACAAATAAACAGAGATCATGGTTTAACAGCACATCCCTTCGCAAAACCCGGTCAACCAACCAATCAACCAACTAACCAGCCTAAAACAACTGACTAACCAACCAAAAAGCAGCCAATCATCAATCAACTACACAAACAAACAACAGCAACAACAACAACAACAACAACAACAACAACGCGCGCGCGCGTACATACGCATGCATCCCCCCCCCCCACCCCCACGAACTGTCTCTATCTCTGTGTCTCTCCCTCTCTCCCTCCCTCCATCTCTCTCTCTCTCTCTCTCTCTCTCTCTCTCTCTCTCTCCATCCATCCATACCCCTCCTTCTCTCTCTCCTCTCTCTCTCTGTCTCTCCTCCCCCCCCCCCCCGCACCCCCTCCTCCCACACACACACACACACACACTTCCAGCAGCACACACATATACCCCCACACACGTATGCACGGACGCGCGCGTTCGGGCACGCGCACCCATCCACCCACCCACCCACACACCCACCCACACACATACACACATCCGGCAACTGCATTTCTAAACAAAAAATGCCAAAACATAGCATTTTGACATTGAGTGAAAAGAACCGCAATGCGAAATGATCAAAACAAACGATCTAGATCTCTGAAATAGTAACATGATAGAAGAACTGAAACCATGCGATTGATTTGAAAAAAAAAAAGCCTCATGCGATTACCTACTGAGCACATGGACTATTATCAAGTATCATCTGAATATCTTGTATTAAACATTCCAGAAGCGGCAAATGGTTGCAAAAGAGGAGGGGGGGGGTAGGGCAGGTGGTGGGGAAAAGTCTCATCGGAAAGGAAGAGGGGGGAGGAGGGGAAGAAAGGGGGAGGGGAGAAGAAGGGGAGGGGGGGGAGAGATGGGCTGGCAAGAGGAAGGAGGGGGAGAGGATAGGAGACTGAAACGAGATCTAATGGGAAAGGGGGAGGGGATGACTAGTGAGGGCGAAGGGGGGGGGGGGCTTGAGAAGAGCAAGGATGGAAAGAAGAAAGATGCAGACAAGATGGGGGAGGAATGGAGGGAAGTAGTAGTGATGGGGAAGGGATGGGATGCGTGGGGGGGGGGGGGGGAGAGGATAGGCCAGGGGTTGCGGTTGGAAGACATACTCTGAGAAGTGAAATAAAACGGGGAGGAATAGGGGAAGGGATGAGGAAACGAGAGAAACAAAAACAGGTCTGGGAAGGTAAGAGTACGGGGGACCAGATAACTTAGCTTCATATAGCAGTATCTGCTTACAGGCTGCAAGGCTAGGCGGCAAGCCACAGGTGCAAGAGAACACACACACACACACACACACACACACACACACACACACACACACACCACACACACATGGAGAAGGAGATGTATTTATACACACTTTGAAGCGTTAACATTGCTAGGACCCATTTAATTATTATGTAAAAAAAATCCACTATTTGTGGTAAGAAAAAAACCATCTGGGCACCAGATCCAGGAGCCACTCAATTCTACACCACATACCAGATCCAACGGAGCCACTCTCGCCTTCATCCTTTATTTTCTCCCACTTTCTTTTTCTGAGTAAGGCTTTTGGCTCTAAATCTGGAAGATATTTTTTGTTTTTTGATTTGTTTTGTTTTTATAGTAATCAATTTAAATGTGGAGAATTAGGCCAAAGAGATTTCTAAAAGAACGCATGGCATGTGGATTTCGTCAGAGAGAAACAATGGGGTGGGGTGGGGATGGGGTGGAGGGATGTGGCGGTAGGGCAGGGGTTGGGAAATGGGTTGCATAATTGGCAAGGCACATTACGAGCAACACGTTAAAACATACCTTTTTGCAGAAAGACTATGTTGTATCACTTCATTCCAAGCTCGCAACAGGCTATACACACTCGAGTGTGGCTTAAGAATTTCTGGCGAAGGTGTGTGTGTGTGTTGTGGGGGGGGGGGGGGGGAGGGGGGTAATAACAAGGAACATGCCTGAATGACATCTAGACTGCTGACGGGATGGTAAGCCAGTTTGGTCAGTCGTAACTACTAGCCATAGTAGTCATCTTTTTTCCCAGCTGACATTTCTGGTGTATCTTTTTTTTTTTCTTTTTTTTTTTTTTTGACGAAAATATTTTCCAAACCGATCACAACGGTCCGCCACAATAGAAGCTAATGTGACTAAGTTGACAGAAGTCGAAATTGAAAATTCGATTTTGTTCGGTGCCAAAGCCAATAACGTCGTCAACAGAAGGCTTAGCAGATAGTGTCCTGCTTGATTTGGATCCGAACAGGCGCACTGAAGCACCACTCAAGTGACACAGCAGCACGGCAATGTACTCTCTGCTGGGTTTCCTCATGGCGCCTTCATTATCAATCTCCCAGTAGACTGCAGTGATGGGGCATACGCGACGATCTTAGGTCATCATCATCATCGCCTATTACCTCTCCTGGGGTACAGGCCGTCAACCAAGGACCTCCAGGCATCTCTGTCCTGGGATCTTTTCTCCAGCTGGTTCCAAGTCATCCCCATGTTCCTGATGTCTGCTTCCAGGTCCCTGCGCCAGGTGTTCCTTGGCCGACCTCTTTTTCGTTTTCTTGTCTGGTGGTGTTGCTTGCAGGCTTCCGAAGCGTAAGTCCAATCCAGCCCCAACGTCGTTTCTTGATTTCCTGTTCTGCGGGTACCTGCTTTGTTCTCTCCCAGAGCTCGTTGTTGTTGATGGTGTCTAGCCATCGGATGCGGAGAATCTTGCGCAGGCAGTTGTTGATGAACACCTGCACTTTCTTGGTGGTGGCACCTGTAGTTCACCAGGTTTCCGTTCCGTACAATAGAACTGCTTTGATGTTGGTGTTGAAGAGCCTGACTTTGGTGTTGACTGACAGTTCCTTGGAGCTCCAGATGTTCCGTAGCTGTACAAATGCTGCCCTGGCCTTTCCAATCCTTGCTATGACGTCGGCGTCTGTGCCCCCCTGCTTGTCAATGACACTGGCTAGGTAGGTAAACGCTACTGCTTCCTCTAGCGTCTCGCTGTCCAGCATGATCGACTTGGTGCTGACAGTGTTGGCCTTGAGAATCTTGCTCTTGCCTTTATGGATGCTGAGCCCTACTTGTGCTGATGTGGCTGCTACGTTGCTTGTCTTCTCTTGCATCTAAAATATCTTATGAATGTCTCAGATTTGACTGCACTATACCCGAAAATGTATTGATAATTCTCAATTCAGATTCAATTCAACAAATATGTGATGTTCGAAGTTGACTCAATTCTACGCAAATTGCAGTGATCATCCTGTACCATTAACGTGTTTTTTCAAAGTTTTTCGCGGGTGTTTATCCATGTCTGCTTCATTGTCTTTCTCTTCCTTTATCTCTGCCTTTCTTTCGCCAGTCGGTCGGTCGGTCTCTCTCTCTCTCTCTCTCTCTCTCTCTCTCTCTCTCTCTCTCTCTCTCTCTCTCTCTCTCTCTCTCTTTCTCCATTCACACGCCGCCCTCTCTTGCCCTGATCATTTTTTCTCGTTGTTGTTGTTGTTGGCGGTGGCGGTGGTGTTCATTGGTTTGTTTTTCTTCTTTCTTCTTTTTTGTCAAAGGTTCCCATGCAAGGAACTGTCGCATTTTTTCATGTATTTGTTTGATTTGCTTTTTAATATACATCGATTTTTTTCTTGCCCAGAGGGCTGGATGTAAAAAAAAGTATTCATGCTTAATCCACAACCCTCTTAAAATAAAATTCGTTCGTTCGTTCGTTCTGATGTTGAGTGTGCGAAAGTAGTGCCAGGTCGTCGGCGAAGTCCAAATCGCAAGCTGCGTCCTGGGTGTGACGATCTTAGGAGGGCTGATGAAAATGAGAGCTTGGAAGAAATGGCATGGGTTGTGGGAGGACGGGTTGATGAATGAGTAAATGTAGATAAATTGGGGGAGGGGGGGTGCGGGGGGTTGGTGGGGGGCGGGGGATGTTGTTAAAGTCTATGGCCATCCCTCCCGAAGCAGGCATTAACTGTAACAAAAATCTTACTGATTGAAAAAGAAATGACGATACCAATGAAAATAATGTACGCTGTGTCTTCCTTTGGTCATCTGTGTCTCTGTCCTGACGAGAATAGCTGCATGTGCAAGAATGCGTCTTCCGGACAATCAACCCACTGCTTCACTTGAATTCTTGGATTTTACGGGTAGGTTTTCATCCAGACTGGTCCATGATCAATGTACAAGGCTCTAAACAGCTGTCCCTATGGCTACAAATACCAGCTTTTTAACGAAACAAACACGTACACGAAAACTTTTTTTCGGGTGACTGACCAGATCCATCATCTGAAATTTAATCTATCTGAAAATATAACAGTGTATAAATAAAAGTCAGCTCGACTTCCTGATATAAACGAAATTGTTATTGTCATGCAGTACTACTTCTGCTGAATCAATGAAATAACTGAAATATATTGTTCTTTTTTTAACACAGAAATTCGTATAAAACCTAAATCAGACTTTTTTTTTAAATGGACAGCATTTTTGGATTTCGAAGTTCAGGCAGTCGTGAATTTGTAGCCACTGTTTATATTCTCCCCACACAATGTTTCAAGTTGTTTGCTTTTTACCCGACTGTTTTTTCCTTGCCATCAACATTTTGATCAGGCGTTGTCGCCTTTCTTGACGCCTGCTTTCAAAAACAGTGTTGACAGCAAAAACACAAATGTCTAAAGAGGGGCAGATTGTTGGCATTATTGTCAACACTAACACCACACCTTCATGGGACAGCACGGTATTTTCCAAAATCACGACCAGAAAGACAATGAAACGACAGAAACAATTCAATAAAATCACTGGCTGGTAGGTCCGGCATATGCTAGTTTTGGCGACACTGTGTGTTACGTCAGTTACAGACACGAATAGCAGTTTCACATGAATTAAGATATAGCCAGCAGCGAGACTTAAGAACACCAGAAGGTTGAAAAACACGAAGACACTCGTAAACAGATCACCGTAGTTTTGTGACAATGGAACAGGCCTACACATGGCCGTGTGATTGTATCTCCCCCAGTGCTGTGATGTAGAAGAAATCAGCGGTGGGATAGCAACTGCGACACTCACAGCCCAGGCCGAGAGAAGTATCAACATTGTTCGGGTATTTTTCACACTGGCTTCACGTTGAGGACAGTACAGAACAAACACGGTATGCACCGTGCTCCAGCACACCAACAATGCTGACAGCACATAGGAAACCATCATAAGAAATCCAGCCATCTGACAGACTGCACACTCACGCCACTGAAGATCCAGCAGCACGTAACGACCTTTGAACAGAGCGTCAGCAACACAAACAATGAGCAGATGCAGACCCATGAGAAAATGCGAGGCAGACAAATGGCCTAACACTGTAGTATATGCCCACTGTTTGCTGTCGTCCTTGGTCCTGTGTCGACGTGCATAGAATATCAACCCTGTGAGATTGGACAGCACAGTGACAGTAGTTAGGATGGCAAGGATGACACGAACAGCAGTCTGGCCGATTAAGTTATCGCACGAAGAAATTGGGTCATAGGGTGAAATGCACTGCTTAATATTAAACCCCTGGGGCAAGCTATGGTGGCAACATGCCTTATAATTATCTGCATATATAGTATGTAGCTGTGTCAGATTGGTGAATAATTCAGTCACTCCCTTAGTCAGTGGACATCCTCGAATATCAACACTCTGTAGCCCTCTGAGAGGCTGGAATCCATCTGGCACAATCCTCTTCAAGCCAGAGTGGGACACATTTAAGGCTTTTAAACTCACTAGATGTGCTAGTAAGCTTGCGTCAAACTGGGTCATCGGCACATGGGATAGATCAAGTGCTTCTAAGTTTTGAAGAGGTGGCTCATGTCCAAACTCTTCCTGAAACAACTGTGAAATGGGATTTTTAGCCATGAAGACGCTCCTCAAATTATTTAATAGTTGAAAGTTTGAGTGTGTTGTAGCATGTAGCTGATTGTCTCTCAAGTCCAGACTATGTAGATTGGGAAGAGAGATGTTGCTGGGGAGAGATGTCATACTGCATTCAGCCAGACTGAGATGAACCAACATAA